>JALGBA010000439.1:165000-610474 GCA_023970755.1 Azemiops feae
TACAAAATACTACAAGTTTCT
This sequence comes from Azemiops feae, assembly GCA_023970755.1. Lineage (NCBI taxonomy): Eukaryota > Metazoa > Chordata > Lepidosauria > Squamata > Viperidae > Azemiops > Azemiops feae. The sequence goes on from JALGBA010000439.1 coordinate 165,022, forward strand.
AAACAATGATGGGAGCATAAGAGTACTTGATTCTGAACAAAAACATAAGTGCACTGGACATTTTTTAGAAACCTTGACAAATGGCAAGATGGGGTCATTCCTGTATACTGTACCAACTTTAAAAAATGGACAGGGAAGGGCCACCTGTGGAAGTTACTTTTTGCATTAAAGAAGATGTAAAATGTACCATACTAGAAAACATTGGAAAAGTGTACTTCTCTGCCTTTGGGACAATAACTAACTACAAATATATATAACATTTAGAGATATCCTATTACCCATCTGAACAAAACATGGGGGGAATCTTAAGAAGGTGAAAGAAATCAGAGAGAAGGAGAAGACAAATTGTTGTATTAACAGGACGCTTTAGTTAACCTCACATAAATTGGGTATGTTCACACTGAGAGTAAAGACATCAATTTGTTAAATACTCTAGATTATGTTGCAGTTGGTCTTGGAACTAACCAGAAGGGAGGCAACTGGATTAAGCCTAAAGGGTGTCAAACCATGCAAGATTGTCAAACTCAGGAAGAAAAAGCCACTTGGGTTTTGGGAAAAATCTTTCTTACTAGAAAGATAATATAATAGAAGCTTGAAAGTCCATGAATGCAATTATCCAGATCAACTTAGACCTGTACCTATAATTCCTGAAGGTTCAAAAGAATGCAACCAAAATCATCAGGAGATTAAAACATCTTTCTTATGAAAAGCAGGCTAGAGTTTTGGGGACTCTTTAATTTAGAAAAAAAAATGACCAAGGAGGATAATGAATAGCAAGGAAAAAGTGGACAATGTAATCCACTGTAATTGTCCAATGAAAAATGTCCCCCCTCTCAAAACAATAGGACCAGGGATCATTCAAATGAAGCTGATGGGAAGGGGGTGAATGGCCAAAAGGAAACAATATTTCATACTATTTCAGTGTGTTATTTATCTATTAAAATCATTACCACAAGACTTGGAGATGGCTGCTAATATGCACTAATATAAAAGGGGAATGGATCAATCCATTGAGAATAACAATAGTTATAAAAACTTAGTTGAGGGTTCTTCTCAAAATCTGGCTCTCTGGAAACATTATCTGTGTGAAACATGTATTGTTTTTAAGGATGCATTATAGAAGTGGCCTTATTTGCAACAAGCATAAGTGAAATGGTCATTTATAGCTCATTAGACTGATGGTGTAGAAAGTTCTTCAGCCTTAGCCAAGTTTGATTATTGTTTTTCTACCTCACTTTGCTTCCCATCAGTTATAATTAATCTCTCTCTTGTTTGCAGAATTTATTTCTCCCTCTCCTTTCTAGAAATGGAATATATATCTATTATATTCCATCTCAGTAGCTGTGGGTAAATCCTCTGGGATGTCCTTGGGTGTAGGTAGCTCCATGGTAGAGATCCACCAACACCTGTGAGCTGAAATATATTATTAATGTCATCTTTGCATTACTCTCTAAGAACGCCAAAACCAGAACATGCTGCACATTTATGTAATGTGTTTAGATATTAGCAGTATTTACAAAAGAACTCCAGAGAGGAAAAGGCTGATGAGAGATGATGTAGTTCACAGCACAGTTCAGTGTTTCAAAGAAAGCCTGTAGGTGGATGTGGGAAGGGGAGGTCTTATTGACTAAAAATGATTTTTTTTAGTCTTTCTAGGGTAGATTTCCTCCCCCTCCTCCCCTGATAATTCAATCTGAAAAGCACATCTAGAAGTTTGAATTCTATAGAGAATCTGCCCACACTCCTGTACAATACTTCAGTGAAATTCAGTTCAGGAAAAATTCTTAAAGAATTCTATTTCAGACTTTAACCCCTAAACAGAGGGTCAGTATCTCATTAGAAATGAATTAATATTAATAGTATCCAAAATGTCCCTAACTTCTTTGATGGATCTCACAAAGAGTGCTGTTTAGCAAACTAAACTGTAGCTATTTGGAAATAGTGAGAAAAGGATTCTCTAGTCTAGCCCATAAACTCTCCTGGAGAAATCATTCTGTCAAACCCGATCTTTCATCCTAAGAGGGTTTTTTTCCTTGCTTGTATTACACATTCACTATAAAAACCTAGGAGCTTTAAAAGCTGTTGTCCAGAGGCCCTGTTTCCATAAGGGTCAACCAGATGCCTTTGAAAAGCCATGAATAGAACAAGAGTATCACAGCATTCTGTTTCCTTAAAATGCATTGCTCTTTTCTCCATTTTATTGTTCTTTCTTTCTTCATTGTATTGTTGTAAAATTCTTTTATTGTTGTAAAATTCTTTCTTTGATTGTACATCACTGTAGCATAATTTATTGTTAAGCAGAAAATTTTGTCTGCAAAATTTACTAGCTAAAAGAGAGGGAATTAACTATTTGGTATTTAACTGTTTTGTTGTAAAATCTTAACCTGTTTTCTTTGGAGAAAAGGCTTGCAACTCATTAGGGTACTTGCTTTAGGCTACAAAGCCTAAAATATGCTACCCAAGCTTTAAGCGGGTATAATTACTAATCCTGGAAGAGTGGGAGGGCATAAGACAGTTGTTCTTTGGTACCTTTAATGGGTTCTTGGACAGAAGGAAACTTCTTGTTACAGGCAAAAGTCTAAGGGCAATCTTGGGATGGAGGTCTCCAGAATTGAGTCACTCTGTTAACCATCAGGTTTGGGGAAATGCTGGAGGAACTTCTGTACACAGCTACTCAGTCTGTCCTGTATTAGAGCTGACAGGCAAATGGGACAGATTCACTGCCACATTTATAAGAAAATATCAGATCCTTTAGGTTAACTGCAAAATTATTCTCAAGAGCAAGTCAACAGGCTGTCCTCTGATGCCTGATGAACAGTAATATGGAAGAACAGAATTAAGTCAGCATTTGAAAGCAAGTCCAAGATCCGTCTGGGAATCAAGCCAGAATGCCAGGCAGGAATCAAGATACATGGTGAGGCAAGAGCTGGTGGCAGATGCTGTTTCCAGCGTGGGTAGGTTGGAACTGAACCCATATTACTTGGAGGTGGTAGAATTTCACCACAGCTTCAACTGTTGGCACTGAAGCCCTTTCCAAGGAATTCTATATTCTTAAATATATATTTTGCTTTTGAGCTTGCACTTTCTTTGATTGTAAATCACTGTAGCATAATTTAAAAAGCTTTCAAAAGCTCTTCTCTCTGGGCCCAAGTTCAGCCTCAGCATCATAATTTGGCTCAATTGCTTACAGACACCCAAGTTTGATTTAATTTCCATATTATCAGATATGGCCATATTTGTAGAGGGCTATAAGATCTTAAGTGCAAAAAGCCAGATGAAGGATTTAGACTAAGGTTTGTGTGTGTGTTTTTTAAATGTTTCACTGCCATCTTGAAGGAATCTATTTTTTTGCAGCTGAAATCCATAGCCTTATTTTACAGTCATATGCCTGTGAACATACAGATTAGTTTAGAGCAGTGTTTAGAGCACGGGTGTCAAACTCAATCATATCACGTGACGTATCATGATGTATTGTGACTTTTTTGCCTTTGCGGAGCCAGGGTGGGCATGGCCTGAACGTGACGCATCCGGCCTGCAGGCCGCCAGTTTGACACCCCTGTTTTAGAGCAACCATGCAACTTTAAGATGTGTGGACTTTAACTCCCAGAATTCAGCCAGCTGACAGGGTAATTCTAGAAGTTGAAGTCCACATGTCTTAAAGTTGCCAAGGTCAAGAAACACTGGTTTAAAGCTTTGACTTTCTCCTCATGGGGATATAATATGACACACAAAGAAAAACTAGGGAAAGTGGTGATATGCAGATAAAATTATAAAATTAATATCTTTCTCAATCTGAAAATTCCTCTACACCCAAGGCACTGTGACAATAACCAACGATGGTCTAGGATCAGTTTGAAAGAAAACCTGTCTGTCACTGAATCCATTGTTGTGTCTTCCCAGCATAAAAATGCATATGAAATCAAAAAGATTATGGAAATTTTTTTTGTTTTGTTTTCCTTACAATATCTAGCTAGCAGGTGCTTGTAGGGATAATTATAATGGCAAATTTCATCATGTCTATAAACGTTCCCATATTATACATATAATATAATTCAGCACACTTGACAGTTTAGGAGATTATATGCGAGAATACTCAAAGGTCAAAATCCAAAAATAATTATGTTCAGAGATATTTAATAGACTGTCAAATGCAGTTTTGTCCAATTTATATCAGCCCTTTAAAAAAACTAAAGGCTTCCATCCACTTCTAATTACAGTATCAACCATTTTATCAGCCATCCTCTCCTAATGCTTCCTTAAAGGAATCCTCTTTTATCATAACTGTGGTGGGTTCAGTCAACATTTCCCTTGAGCTGTTCTCCATCGTGACACAAATATTTCATGCTGCCACCAGCTCCTGCTATTCTCTGCTTTAGCATCAAACACTGGTCAATGTGCTAAGCTATCTTGGAAGTAGCATTTTCATTAGTCTGGCCCCTTGCATTTGAAAAATATTTGGAGACAGGCTTGCTATTTAAAATAAATGTTTAGCTCATGGAAAAATGTATTTGAGGAAAAAGTTTATATTTACAGAAATGGAGCTTGTCATTTTTGATCTGTTAAATTCCTGAAACATAAAAGATTATGCAGTTAGTAATGATAGCCTGGCCAGATTTTTTAAAAAAATAAATAAATGAAATTGCGTGTCAATTCAATACTGGTAACTAGACAGAAGAAGTGGAAGTAAAAGGCACTTTTTTCATATACTGCTTTATGTAGAAAGATTTTAATTGGATCATCTGGCTGACTTGGATTGCTTTCAGCAGTTTTAGAGGAAATTTCAAAGGGCTTTAAGAGCACTTCCAGATGGTTGCTTCCCACTCATTGCTGGAACTAAACAGGAGAAAGGGGATATACCTTAAGTTTTGGTCCCCAGTTGATGAGTCGCCTCTGTAATATTTTTTTTAATTTTTTTAATTTTTGTCAGAAGCACAGGCATTTGCCACTTCTCTGTTAAGCGATAATGGTGCATTTTGACTCATGGAGGATAGGGTTTTCCCTACACTGTTTTTCCATTTTCACACTTTAAAACTGAGCCTCTGAAAACTGGGCATTTGTCATTGCATTTTAGTAATGTGATCTTTGAGGGACTGAAGGGGCTGCTGCTGGGCTGTGTGGCCTGTGACCCAAGAATTTCCCAGTTCTGTTATTAAAGTGACAGACGTGCAGATTTGCCCCATGAGAAAGGGCTTTTCTGCATGGCAGCCAGCCTTTAACTATTTGTCTCCTGTGCATAGACCAGCTGGAAATAAGGCCCATTAATGAAATCCCTTTCCATCTTTCAATCCTTTCCTCTGCTTTGACCACAGTGATGGCCCCTCATGGGTGGATTCCCCTGCTTCTTTTCCCCTCCCATCCAACCCAGAAAATAGGTGCCAATTGCTTTTTCTTGGGTGGACATATCTTTTGAGCACTATAAGGGGAAATTTGGTAGAACTCCAATGTCATCCAGTTCTTAAAAAAATAAACTAAACCTAAACCAAAGAAATACAGATAGTCCTCAGTTAATGACCAGAATTGGGACCAGAATTTCCATTGCTAAGCAATGCAGTTGTAAAATACGATGTCATTTACAACATCAATACAACTTGCCACTATTAAGCAAATCCTGTGAAACTGTTAAGCACAAAGTCACTTGATCACCATTTGTGGCCTCCTGCATGTTTTCTCATTGATTTTGCTTCTCGGAAGCCAGTAGTGAAGGTTGCAAATGGTGATCGTGTACGTTGTGATGTCATAATTGTGAGCTGGTTATCAAACACTCATATCTTGATGACATGAGCACAGAAATGTTGCAATGGTCACAACTTCAAGGACCATTCATAAGTACCACTTGTTTAGTACCATCGTAAGTTTGAATGGTCAGTGAAGAAGTTGTTGTTACATGAGGACTACCTGTAGCCTGTAGTAACTTATCTAGCAAACTCCTGTGTTGCAGAATAAGAAATATAATGCAGCCTTTAAATGAAACTTTCTAGTGAACTCCTGAGTTGCAGAATAAGAAATATACTGTAAGGCAGCATTTAAATGAAACTTTCATGGAATACGACTTTCTACGACAATCCAATTTCAATGCCATGAATAAAGGCATTATTACATGTGAGTTATACATGTTATTTTGAAGAAAAAATAATACTGTATAGGATAAATGCTAGGCAGATAAATTTTCCTGCATTTTTCCTCCCTCTTCCTATTTAATTTGATGAAAGAAAATTGATTATTGGAATTTGTTCTGAAGGACAAAAAAATTCAAGTTAAATTCTCATGGGAGCAACCTTACTTGCTTGCTTACACGTTGAACTGATCGTAGGTGTGAATATCCTGTCTTTGATTTTTCAGTTCTCTCTCCAGGGGTCTGCGAAGCTTTACTGGTCTCTCATACTTCGAATATCCCAAGGAAAATGTCATGTAAGAGCTCCTTGACTCTGTCTTTCAGGTGCTGTTTTAAAGGGAGCTTCTGCCCTTTCTTCTCCACCCTTAGCAGAACTTTAAATAAATCCACAATTTTTCTGCCTTCAAATTTGGTGGAGAGCTTCAAACGGATGTCTAGAAAATAACATCCAAAATAACCAATGATCCTTTCCCCTGTCATAAAGCAAAATAATTTGATGACTATTAAAAGTATTAGTATTACTAATCTAAGATGGATCTGGGAATTTTCTCGGGTTCTGGCTTCCCATATTCTGCCCCTTCAGGACGAAGAAAAGAAGATCACAAGGAAGAAAAGGCAGTCCTCTCACAGGTACATCATCTCTTCCTTTCTTTTGCTCATTCTCTGTGGGGCCACAGTGCTGCCCAAATATAAATTTTGAAAGCCAGCCACATTGATCTGCCTGCATGGCCTGCCTTGCTGGAACACAGTGCAGAGAGCAGTCAAAGAGCAGCTGCCTTGTCCTAGGTGCACCATGTTGGGGGCTGGCCTTACCTATACTATCCTGCACATCTTCCATTGAGTAAGATGAGGTTGAGGCATAGGTGCCATCATTTGTGTCCTTGCTTCCTTAACTGAGCATATCCAGAAACTGAGGGTGATTCCTTCCTCTGGATGGTGCTGCTGCTCCCAGCCCTTTTGAGTGCACTGCCCCCAAAGAAGAGATGTGTGACTTGTGAGGGGAAGCCCTTGGAGCTACGGGCAAATACAAACTTACTAAAATCTTACCTGTTGATTGAAAGGAAAAAAAGGTTGAATGGCCAAGACCTATTGCTTTGGCAAAAACAATCTTGCTTTCCCTCTTTTTGGGTAGTACAACTAAGCTACCACTATTATGGTACCAAAAGAGAATTTAGGTGAGCAGGTTAGAAAATGCACTGCTTCTTTGGTGATTAACCCACCATACTGCACTGCCCAGAGAGGGATTGAAAGCAGACCTATGCAAAGCTTTCTCCTTGTGTGATGTGGTTTGTTTGATTTTGGCGCTTACTAGTATCTGTGAATCCAATAATTAGATTTAAAGCAGGATTTTCAGGTTAGGATAATGCAAGAAACCAACCCTTATTCATTCCTGAACAAAGCACAGATAAAAAAGATTATGGCTTAGCATAAAAAACTTTTCCTACTGGCAGAGAATCTACCAATTGTTCCCCCCTAGCATACCGGTAATATACTGTTGGGTGAGGAAGCAAGTTTTGACAGATGGGCACAGCAATGAATTCAACTTTCGCAAAACCTGAAATATAAATACTTTCCTACCAATCTTGGTGTGACCTTGTTAGGCATTTGTTTCTACAGGAATGTGACAAGCAGTTGCTTAACCAAGGCATTTTCATTTAAACCCAGCATACAAATCAGGGGATACATCTGGCTTTAAATTCTACCTGTTGAGAGCAGCATTGACTCAAGGTTCATCTCAAGTATTTCAAATCCCTAGCAATCAAACTGTCTTGGACATTGGATTATAGAAGATAATATTTGTAGCTTGGAGTTGAACTGTAGAGTCCTTGGTGCTCTGAGCTTGGTTGTTTTTGGTTTTTTTGCAGTCATTTCATTACCCAGCTAGTATCATCTTCAGTGCACCAAGGACTCCACATTAGACTGTTCTGCTGTGTTGAGGATCCTTGGGGCACCTAGCCTTTTCCCCAGCAGTAAACTGTAGAAAATTCTAAGCCTGACATTAAATACTCTTTTTAAAGAAGAAGAAAAACAGAAGAACAAGGATGAGAATAAGAATAAGAAAAGGCTGAATCTGATAGACAATAGTGTCTCTTGCCCTAAGGAATTCTGTTAACTAAAGCAGTGATGTTTTCTTTTGTTGAAACCAAGTGTTTCCATACTCCTTAGACAGTAATCTAAGAATAAAAGAACTGTGCCTTACATAATATTATTATTCTGTGTTTAGTGAGAATTGCTTTCACCTTCTGGTTGGATAATAGTACTGAATTATTATTAGAAATTAAGTGATAATTTATATTCCATGAAGCCAATATCTATTTCACAGACACAGTTTTGGTAATCTTGTGTTGTACAGAGCTTTTCCATGAGAGAGGGATGCCATTTCAATCTAGATTTCCCACCCCCCACCCTTTATCTGGGGAAGCTACATTCATACACTATTATGCACAAAGGGACTTAACACTTATCACATAGATCTGATGCATTTGCAAATCTGCTGTTCATATGTCTTCGGTAGCCAATGGAAATACATTTTTGCAAAGCTCTATCTTATTATACTGAATGTGTGACAGATAAGACTATGGGACAGTTGATACTAAAGGGATGGTCAGTAGGTGCAATCCCACTTCACCCCTCATCCGATACATGTATAGAAGAATCTATGTATCTCCTAGCATTTAAAAGAAAATAAAACATCCTTTGTGAATCTGGTTAGAGCCTCAGCATTTGAAAGCTTACTCTATCATGTACTGTACCTACCCAAATGTGATTTTCATTTCATCAGAAGCCCTTCTTTCAAGGGCAAAATCATTTCCTGCCACAGTGATGGCTGCCTTATTCCCAAAACACATAAATCCTGCTCCAACTCATCCTCCTGATGCTTTTACTCGCAACAATCTGTTTTCTCCCTGTCAGCTTTTATGACAGCTCTTTGGGGCAACAGTGGCTTCTGTGAAGTAGTGAGTACAATGTGTTTCAGAGCTGTAGCATTATCAGTTTTAGCTGCTGTGGGAAGGTGCAGTCATATAAGCTTGGAAAAATAAGGCCACTGAGGTTTCTGTGGGCATTGTGAAATAGGAATTATTTTTAAAATGTCTATATTTGAACATTTCATGAGATTGGTTATTGAAACTGACTATAGAATAAGCAAGGGCAGGATGAACTTGGGATGGAGAGGGTATCCCTGACTCTTCTTTCTCCCAGAGATCAGTGGACAAGACACAACTGATCAAAAACAACAACACCTACAGCCAATGTGATACAGTAATTCAAATCAGTACACATTCAGACAGATAATTGGACTGAAAACCATAAGCAATCAAATGACCCTGCAATCGTAACGCTATTGGCCACCAAACAAACACAGGGCCTTTCTACTATTCCTAATATAGACGGCATATATACTTTGTCTTCACTTATGGATATTGGACTAAACTGTTCGCCACGTGCCTATTGAACATCAGTTGTGATTCGGTAAATGATGCCACAGTCACAGCCTGGGTTAATTATTAAGAAAAACTTACACATGCTTAGGGCATCAAAGGAAGAGGGGCATCACAGAGATTTTTCTCCTACTTATCATGCCCTTAACACATTTACTGTAACACTCAACTTTAGTTTCAACACTTATTAAAAACTTGTCAATTAGGCAATGGAAAGACAGAGGGGAACCATCATTGGGCCTCATTGTTGGGACATTATTTAGGGCATCAGTTGGTCTTAATCTGGTACCTCAGGTAAAAGAGGCTCCAATGTAGATCTGTCACTTATAAACACAATGGTCTTTGCCCAGTGGATGGCTATCTCAACAGCAACATCAGGGCTCTTTCAACCTCTATCTGCCAGTTAGCTTTCAAAAGAATAACAACTGTGGTTAATTGTAAATCCAAGTTATATTTGTTTTTGTTTTTTCATATTATTGTATTTATTGTTGCATTGTCTTTGGCAGTTGGTCCTGTACGTCAGTTAGAGACAGTTGAATGGAATGTCTTGTACATTTGTAAATCATAGATTTTTTAAAGAAACTAATGAGACTTGCTATACTACCCTCCGTTAGACTGACAAATCATTGTCAAAGGAGGATCAGCACAAAATTATGCACTTAGCACATGCAAATCTTGATCAGTTAGGTAGTAATCAAAATGATTGTGGCAATCCAAAAGTTAAGTATATGTTTGAATGAAGATTATCCAAAAACCGTACAGCTTAAACATGCTAGGAGATACCTTATTTAATTAGTTAGAAATTTATATGACTGCCTAGTCACCATAATGAATCTGGGTATTGAGTGGCTATATAGATTGAATAAATAAATAAATTGCGTAAACATGAACACTTTGCAACATTTCAGGAGAATAAGGTGTTTTAAGATTTGAGTCACCTGGTCGTATATAACCAATCATCAATTACTGCACTTACAGAATTCTGCCCCAATATACATGTCCGTTCCAGCTCCTTTTTTATTTGTAGAAGAGCTTAGAATACTGCAGGTAGATGAGAGAGAGGAGAGGGCCTTTGGAAACTGTACAGGTTTTTTTCTCAGATGAAGCAGACTTCAGTTAAGATATGCAAGATTTCTATGACAAAGACACACCCCACCAAAAATGGCTGTGTCTTTCTTTAGGCATATTGATTTTTAATGTTAAATTAAAATCCAAATTGTCCCACCAGTAGCAACTAAATGTGTATCATATCCAATCCTGCTGATGACTTCTCAACAAAACGAAGAAAAACAAATTGACTACTGTATCTAAAAGGTTGTCACTGAGAGCTGACAGATCCAGGTGATGGCTGTCACATCTTCTCAGCTCTTGCCAACTGTAATTTATTGTATTTGTCAGGTGTTATGGAAATTAGTCACACAGTGGGAGATTATACAGAAAGACACAGACCGTCTGCAGAGACAAAGGGAATGCAACATGGACTGCAGCATTTCTCTGGAACAGTCTTTGAGGCTGGCCTTCCCAACAACACAAGCCTCACTGGCATTTTCCAGTGGCTTAGAAAAGAAATACCGTGTCTCCCTGAAAATAAACCCCACCCCGAAAAAAAGACCTACCCTGATTTGTGGGGGTGGGCCTAGTATAAGCCATACTCCAAAAATAAGCCCTAATTAGGACCCCACCCATTCCGTCCCACCTGGCCGCCGCAATGGGGCAGGAGGCTGTGCAGCACATCAGGCCAATGCCACAACGAGGCAAGGCAGGTGGGGGAGGGGTGGAGCTGCCCCACGTGCCCCGCATGTGCTTCCTTCAGGGCCCCCCCAGCCAGGCCATTCCTTGCTCCCTTTCACTCCCTTCCCGAGCCGGACTGCCATGCTACCGTACGGAGGATGGGCGGGGTAGACCTGGTCCCCCTCCGCCATTTCAGAGCCAGGGGGAGTGACGGTGAAAGGCTCTGCTGCCGCTGTGCTCTGCTGGAGGTTTTCTTCATGCTCCGCCCCAGAGATCACCTGCCTGGCGGTAGCTGCTACCTCATTCTCCTCCACCAACTCTCCCGTGGCTTGCGCCGTGACCGCCACCTTCCTCCGCCAGCCCTCTGTCACCGCCACTGGAGAGAACGGAGAACGGGGAGGGGAATGGCTCTGCGCAGCAATGCAGAGCGAGCACTTGTTTGCCACCCTGCATCGCCCCGCGTCTCCCTTCTCCATTCTCAAAATGGCAGCATTTCCTGCCGCTTCTCCTCACGGCGCTGCTATAGAGCTTGGCGCACCATCGCCCAGCTCCTCCCTCTTCCTGAAAGCAAAAAATTTCTTCACTAACCTGCTTTCCAGCTCTGGCACGTTTCTCTCCTTCTGCAGGGAAATGGAGTTCATGAGACTAAAAAAAGTTCAGTCAGACCTTCCAACTTCGCAAGGAAAGTGGGGATAGGGAAAGTGAGAGAGGTAAAGGATGAGAACCGTTCATGGCTGGAATTAAAAAAGGGTGCAATGGGAATAAGAAGTCAAATGAGAAGTAGAAAGGCATCTAAATCTTTTTTGTACATGTACATTTATGTCCAAAAGGCAAGCACTGCTATTCATATTATGGGCAAGGCTGGTTTATGTAGACCTTGCAGATCTGATCTCACATAAATTGATGGCCAGCTCCTTTTGCATCCTTATTTGCTACTTCTTTTCCATTGTACATATGTAAACGGAAGGAGCAGCTAAAACTCAAAAGCCTAATTTGCATCAAGTGTGAGCATCTAGAGGAAACAGCTGTATAACTATAATTAGGAAACAGGAGGCCCAGATCCTTATGCCTAATTTATTCATCTATATAACAAGTCCCTTGTGGAGGGGTACTAATGTTCGCTGCAAAGTACAGGAGACAGAATAAGGGACTCAAGCAAATCTCCTGAGAGCAATAATAAAAACAATATGAATCTATTTTGACATACCTGTTGCTGAATACTTTGAGGAGCTAAAGCATATTGGAAAGTCTTGTAGGATAGGGGTCCCCAACCCCCGGTCCATGGACCGATACCGGTCCACAGCATGCCAGAAAGCAGTCCACGCAAACCAGTGAAGCTCCATCTGCAGGATGCAAGCAGCATGCAAACCTATACCCACTCTGGTCCGTGGAAAAACCTCTCTCCATGGAACCGGTCCCTGGTGCCCAAAAGGTTGGGAACCTCTGTTGTAGGAGACATAACCTACTAAATAAAGCTATTGTCTTATGTCACAGGTTGACAAGAATTACCCCTGGGGTGTTAACAAGGTCATGCTGTTATTTCTTAGCACTTATATTCCTTTGAAGAATTAACCTACTTAATTATCTCCCTGCATTGCACTTGCACAGATTAGACTTTTCTATGCTGTGCTGCCCATCAAGATGCTGAAGAGGGAGGAGCAGAGGTAGTGGGTTGCTGTGAATGGTTTGTAACTTTGTTTAAAATCATTCAGATCCACCCAAGTGGGGCATGTTATTATATAAAGATAAGGACTGTATGTCCTTTTATTTTGAATCTTTTCAGCTTGTGGATCTGGTGGGTGCAGACAGGATGTCTGGAAATATATTGGCCAGAGGGACTAAATCCATGTTTATGGTAGATAACCTTCCTTGCAGGAAAGATTTCTAATTTAAACAGAACACTGGTTAAGATCATTAGTAAACTAAATTTTCCTTGACTAAAAGAATTGGGAAAATACTGGCCATTCTTAAATTTTCATTTATGACTAAGATGACCAGAGAATTAACAGCTTCACAACTCCAGGCACATCTAGAGCATACTGATTGTTTGAACATATTTCAAGCAGACTTTCAGCTAGAATAGGAGACTGATATTGTGTTGATTGTCTTTGTGAAGGACCTATGCTGGCAATGGGAGGGGGGAAATGCAGCACCTCTCAGTAGCCATCAATACCATCAACTATAGCAGGGGTGTCAAACTGCCGGCCTGCAGGCCTGATGCATCATGCCGAAACTGTGCCCACCCCATTGCCGGCAATGGGAAAAAAGTCACAATACGTCGCGACACGTCATGTGACGTTGCGAGTTCGACAGCCCTGAACTACAGCATCCTTTTGAATTATCTCCCCTTATCTCTCAAATATTTGCTAGGAACATTTTCAGGAGAACGATGGGCATGCATTAAGATTCTGTAATAGCTTTGTTCCCTATGCCATCTGTCTGGTAAACTTAATAATAATAATAATAATAATAATAAAGTTGGAAGGGACCTTGGAGGTCATCGAGTCCAACCCCCTGCTCAGGCAGGAAACCCTATACCATTTCAGACAAATGGCTGTCCAGTCTCTTCTTAAAAACTTCCAGTGTTGGAGCATTCACCGCTTCTGGAGGCAGGTTGTTCCACTGGTTAATTGTTCTAACTGTCAGGAAGTTTCTCCTCAGTTCCAGGTTGCTTCTTTCCTTGACTAGTTTCCATCCATTACTTCTTGTCCTGCCCTCAGGCGCCTTGGAGAATAGCTTGACTCCCTCTTCTTTGTGGCAACCCCTTGCAAGATTCGTTTTTCTTGCCATGCACATGTACCCGAACTGGACTGTTGTTTCTCTGTGTCATATAATATATGTGGGTATAATGCATAATTCTGTATTTACTTATTTTTTCATGTTTATGTAGAGTATATCGGAGGTGGTGACCCTTTGAGAGCTGTATGCAATGAAATTTTATTTTAATGTATGCCGATTAGTGTACATTCAAAGTGACAATAAAGTTATTATTCTATTCTATTATTCTTATCCTATTCATTTCCGCATTAGCTCTATGTTACTCTGTAGGAGAATATGCCAGCTCAGTTTGGTACAGATCAAAACATTCAAAACAGGTGGGCAAAGCCCTAAATGAAACAGTAAGACTGGTCACGCTGCTAACATTGGATGTTCTTGCTCTGACAGGGTGTCTGAAACTGACCCCAATATAAAAGGTGCATTATGCAGCTGGTATCCTCCCTCCAAAATTCTGCTGGGAAAGTGCTGTGCAGAAAAAGTGGGTTAAAACACTGTGTATACAGAAATGCACCTATTATAGGGCCATCAACCTCTAAAGTCGAGACTGAGATTGAAGAACAGCTTCCTCAAAACCTCCGCTCCTCCTAATAACTGGCCACCACAGATCACCCTAGAACTATGGAAGATGAATGAAGAGCTACCAGGCAACTGGGCACAACCACACAACTGTCTGCAGCCTGGTGAAGAACAACCTTGGCCTGTATGGAAATCACTAAATAGGCTGTTTGCCAAGTTAGGAAAATCAAAGGACAATCTAAGAAAATGGGGCTTCCCTATTGAAGATATTCTGTGTGGATGCGGAGAAGAACAAGCCATCTCATATAAGTTACGGTGGATAAAATGTCCTTTAAAATGTATGAAGACCTCATGCTGGCAAGAAAAAATGCTGTCAACATGGCCCAAAACTGGATGAATGTCATTTAGTTTTAATTATATTAATTTTACATACTTTTCACACGTGCTATGTTTCTTTTATTATTGCATTTTACATCTATTTTATTGGCTTAGTGATGAATTTTATAAGTCTATAATTTGTAGATGCTTCTGACATGAATAAAGAATCTCTCTTTGTCGTGTTAAATTCTTGTCTTTTGTTCATGCTAGGATTCTGGAACCACTTTGTCTTCTAAATGTGGATTTGTCTACAGTTAAAAGTTGACATGTGGAATGCTGAGTTTTATATCAGTTAAATAAGAAGACATTACTTATTGGATTTACCTATAATCAAGAGATGAATTTTAAGATTAAGAACTTTTTATAAGTTAATTAAGAGGAGGTAAAAAGATAGTGAAATTGTTTATATGGGATGCAGGTGCGAAGTTGCTTTCTTAAGTTTTTTTCCTATTTTTTCCTTGTTTTTTTGCATTTTTTTCTTTTCTTTCTTAGTTTCTATTATTTTTTACTATTGTAATTAAAACTTTTAATAACATTATTTTTAAAAAAGAATTCCAGAGACTGTCCTGGTTTTGACAGATTAAGGATGAGCCCCCGGTGCTGTGAGCATATTTGGGGACAATTTCTTAATATACTTTCTTTAAAGTTTGTTACTGTGCTGATGCCTCTCTTGATGTTCTTGTTCTTTATATTCATCCTGTAAATCCTAAATTAAGCATTGACACACAAATTACCAGCAATGGGAGGGCAGTCCAGTAAAAAGGGAGAGACTCTAATACTGGGCAGTTCTTCTACCTTGACAATCAGCTGTTTGGTGGGCTTATTTTGACACTGGGTTTAGCACACTTCTGAATGAGCACTAAATCCATTTTAATCAGTGAGGAAAGTATGCAAACCTCCAAGAAATGGGGCTTGTTTACATCATCTGAAATTGTCAGTAAAGTACTAGGCCAGGGGTTTGCAACCTTGACAACTTTAAGACTTGAGGA
Organism: Azemiops feae; assembly: GCA_023970755.1. NCBI lineage: Eukaryota > Metazoa > Chordata > Lepidosauria > Squamata > Viperidae > Azemiops > Azemiops feae. The sequence goes on from JALGBA010000439.1 coordinate 180,966, forward strand.
CTTCAGCTCCCAGAATTCCTCAACCAGCTATGCTGGCTGAGGAATTCTGGGAGCTGAAGTCCACAAGTCTTAAAGTTATCAAGGTGGCAGACCCCTGGCCTAAGCTGACTTCAGAGTTATCTGATTGCTCTGCCAACACAATAGAGGTAGTCTTTGACTTACCGGTACAACCACAAATGGAACCAGACTTTCCATTGCCAAGCAAGGTGATGGCTAAATGAGTCGCATCCAATTTTACAACCATTTTTGCCATGGCCGTTAAGCAAATCCGGCTTCCCCCGTTGACTTTACATGTCATAAGCTGCCCGGGAAGGTCACATATATGACCCTGGAATGCTGCAATCATCCTAAAACATGCCAGCCGCCAAGTACTCAATCTTGATCATGTGACCATGAGGATGCTATGACAGTCATCAGTGCAAAGACCGGTCATTTTTTCCAGTGCTGTTATAACATCAATTAGTCACTAAAATGGTGGTAAATTGAGGCCTACCGGTAGTCAGCAAAGAGCATGACAGTATCTTCATTTAGACACTCCCAAATGTTACAGTTGGCTTATGGGGGAAAATGCTACTTTAAAACAGTTAAGGATGACTTAAGCCTACATCACTCATGGGCTGGGAAGAAGAAAAAATGCAGTGTCAGAGGTACATGGCAGAATAAATAGGTTGCTGGTCTGTTTGGACCTTGGTTTGATGCAAGGGTGCGAAGACTCCATGTGTTATACCCACAACTAATAATGTCCAAAAATTATGATACCTTGATCTAAATTCTACTCTGCTATTTGCCATGTAGGTGAAGGTTCGTTCTCTGAGCTTGTGGGTTGGTTTCTGAACATTTCGTTACCAGGTTCGGTAACATCTTCAGCAGAGTTTAGAGGATGTCAGTGGTCAGTGTTCTTCTGTTCAGAAATGTTCAAAAAGCAACCCGCAAGCTCAGAGAACAAACCTTCACCCTCATCCTACACCCGAACTACAGATATTCGCCCCTATTTGCCATGCTCCCAGATTGTTTTTCCCCCCCAATATCAAAATCCAACAGCACACAAGTGACCCTTCTATTTATTTAAAAGGATCTGTCTCCTCTGCTCTTACCTCACACTGCCAGGTTTGTTTGGATGTATTTTCTCATATCCAAAGCAAGCGTAGGCAGGATCTGCAAGGAGACAAAGGTTAGACAGCCCAGTAGTTAGTAAAAGGCTAAATAGGTATAAGTCAAAGCTGTAAAAGCAAAGTTATACATACAGATAACATCAGTGCTGTTCCCCCCCCCCATGGAAAAAACACAAAATTCGTTTTTGATTCCTAGAATTTAAAAGCATTTTGTTTCCAAACATATGCAGTATTTTAGCTTTGCATATACTGACATCTAGTGGCTACAAATATAATCTGAATTGAAGAATTCTCCAGCCAAATCCAGTACAAAAATGGTGTTCACATATAGATAAGGCAGACTCTTTCATTCCCAGTATTTTTAATAAAGAATTATGCACCTTCTTATTCCTTAATATAATATTTTTTATTCTCCTGAATATCTAAATAACTAATCATTGATGAGTTTGGAAACAGGATACACATGTAGTTCAAGAACTATATCAACATGTTTAAACCAAAGAATAATTGGATTGATACAAGCAATGATTTGCTTAGCCATGGTTTGTAGAATAAGTTGCAATTTTGGGGGTTTTCTCCCACATTCTAAGCCAAACCCAAGTAAAGCATATGAAAATGATGAAAAACCAGTCTAAAGACACTACCATATGCCAACAAAATTCATAAATCAATCAATAGAGAGGCTTTTGTATCTTTACAAAATGAAGAAAACTCACCTTCTTAAGAATTCCACTAATTTAAAATATTGCAGGCTTTAAAAGATGGTATGTTGCCAAATTGGGTAAATCCTGCCTGTTTCTGTCAGTTCTATTAATGTTAATGCTGTTACTGTTGATTCCACTTTTATTCATCCTAAAATGGTGGCGCTTGGATCGGCTGCGGCTGCATTGGCTCTCGAAGGTGAAAAGTTTTGGGAGGGATATTAAGGGATACAGGCCACATGATCTGGAAGGTTTTAATGTGTTTGAGCAATGTGGTGGAACTAAGGTAACATGCAACATACGACTGACAATCTTTGCTGGCATGGCGAGTTTCTAGCTGTTTTGGAACTGTTGGTGAGACCGTTAAAAGTCGTTGGCGCTGTTTGAAATTGTTCTGCCGGCAGCAAGATCTGACTGCTGGCCCAGCGACGGATTCTATTGCAAATAAGGGCTGTTTCCAAAGGAGGCAGAGGAGGAGAGGTCCTGGTGCTTATGGAGCAAAGGAACTGGATGAGACTGTCAGCAGGCCCAGAGGATGGGAGAGGCTTTGGAGGACTTGGTGGTGGCGGCAGCGTTCTCCAGGGGCGAAAAGGAGCGAGGCCCCTTTAAGGAAAAGGTGGAAGAGACAGGATCAGAAAAAGGAAAGGAGGCGAGATTGTCGTGCAGGAATACAAGCTAATTTGAGGGCTAATCCACATGGAGCTCCGTTTCCATCTGTCCTGTTTGCCATTGTTCGCTCCCTAGAGACTAAAATGGAAGATCTGTAACTTGAACTGGCCACCAACAAGGAGTGTATATCGGAGGTGGTGACCCTTTGAGAGCTGTATGCACGAAATTTCATTTTGATGTATGCCGATTGGTGTACATTCAAAGTGACAATAAAGTTATTATTATTATTACCAATGCCTGCCTCAATGCCATTTGTCAGCCACAAGGAAGGATATAAATTAAATAAATAATGATGGTCAAACTATGAAATTCATTTTTAGGAGATAAACATCTCCTTAAAAGGGGACTTATTCAAGCAGAGGATATTAATGCCAATGGCCTATCATTAAGGGATGTGAGAGAAATAATATATTGGATTGTTTTTTTAGATGCTACCCATTTTCTTATAGACACCAGTCATATACTTGTCAATTTCAGTTTTTATCAAACAAATTTTGTCCTACTTTGAGCCGTGGTGGCGCAGTCGTTAGAATGCAGTACTGCAGGTTAACTCACTGCTTACTCCAGGAGTTCCATCTTGAGCGGCTCAAGGTTGACTCAGCCTTCCATCCTTCTGAGGTCAGTAAAATGAGGACCCAGATTGTTGAGGGCAATATGCTGACTCTGTAAACCCCTTAGAGAGGGCTGTAAAGCACTATGAAGCAGTATATAAGTCTAACTGCTATTGCTATTTGTGACCAATTTGTTTAATGACTGTTCAAAGTTATAAAAATACTGAAAAAAGTGACTTAGGACTCGTCTTTGCATTTACAATCATTGCAGCATCCCAGCATCATGTGATCACCATTTGTCAATTTCGGGGGGGGGGGGCTTCCAATAAGCTAAGTCAAAAAGGAGTCAGATTCTCTTTACAACTGCAGCAAAAAGGTCATAAAATTGGGCATGACTCATTTAACAACTGCATCGCTTAGCGACCAATGTTCTGGTCCAAACTCTGATCGTAAGTTGAGGACTTCCTGTGCAAGGAATTAATTCCATTGTTTCAATTGCTGAAATTGCTTTTCTTTTAATTGTGCAATTGTTAACTCTAGTCTGTGTTGCTAAAGAAGGAGGGGAAGGAGGTGGCATCTTCTTAAGGGACTTATAACCTGCAGATAAGCTTTTTGTTCATACTGAATATTTTTAGGCTATGATGTAGTCATAGTTAAAAAGTGTTGCAGTGAATTACTGAAAAACAAAACAAAGGACAAGATACAGGAATCAGGCTTTGGGCTGAAGCTTCCCTGGAGCATGACACCCAGTTGAGATGTTCTCCCTTTCTGGACCCAATAGTGTAGATTCGGAGTTTTTTCTGTGATGGGTTAAGTATGTGGAGAAACCTAACATGTCAAAATAGAATTGTAGAATTGCATATTGATGGATTCATTTTACTTCCTTGAATATACATAATTTAGTAATTTCAAATGCAATGAAAACTTAATTAAAGGGACATTTGGGCAACGGAGGTCTATTATCTCCAAATGTCTGTTAAATCAAAAATTAGGTCTGTTGTCTCCATTGCTGTTCATCCTGGTGTTGGAAGTTTTGAACAGAAATATCAGGCAAGATGGGAAAATAAAAGATATAAATGTTAAGGAGGAAGTTTATAAACTGAGGGCCTTTGCTGATGATTTCGTGATATTTCTGCAAGACCCAAAAAATAATATTGAACATTTCATGAGGAAATTGAATGAGTTTGGGTCTTTGGCTTTTTTTAAAATAAACAAGCAGAAAACATCAATGTTGATTAAAAATATGACCTCACAGAATGGTGATATATTGACTAAAAAGTCTGGCTTCAGGGTTGAGAAAAAAGTGAAACATTTGGGGGTTAACAAACACAAACACAAAATTGTTCAAAAATAATTATGTGCCTCTCTGGAATGGCATTAAAAAAGATTTACTAAGATGGGATTAATTGCATTTATCACTACTGGGTAGAATCTCTGTAATTAAGATCTTTTACCAAAGATGCTTTTCCTGTTTCAAACACTACCAATATTTGCAATTGATATTCCATTTATACAATGGCAGAGGGATATTTCAAAGTTCATATGGCAGGGGAAAAAACTGAGAATTAGATATAGACTACTGCAAGATGCTAAAGAAAGAAGGAGTTTGGACCTACCTGATTTGAAATTGTATTTTGATGCTTGTTGTTTGGTTTGGCTAAAAGAATGGGCAAATCTTCAGAATAAGAGGTTATTGGACTTAGAAGGCCATGAATTAAGGTTTGGCTGGCATGGTTACCTGTGGTATGATAAAGTTAAAATAAATGTTGATTCTAACAATCATTTTGTTAGACGTGCCATTTTGAGAGTTTGGAATAAATATAAAATAAGGTTCTCTACGAAGGTGCCGCTTTGGGTTTCCCCACAAGAAGCCTTTTAAAGAAAAGAGATGGTGATGAGGCTGAATTGGTGGGTTTATGATAAAATAATATCTTTCCATTTGGGTGAGCCTACCCTCAAATCCAAGGAAGAGCTAGAATCAGAAGGTCATGTCTGGCACTGGTTTACATATATACAACTGAAAGAAAGATTTAAACTAGACAAAAAGAATCATGGGTTTAATTGTGTTAAAAATGAATTGGAAATCCTACTGTGTGGTAGTGATGAACATTTTATTGCTAACGTTTATAAAATGTTATTGAATTTAAATCTGGAAAATGAACGTAAAGCACTGTGTGATTCAGTGGGCAAGGAACTTTGGGTATAATGCACTGTTTGAACAATGGGAGAATATGTGGAATAAAGATTTAAAATTTACAATTAAACTATAACTTAAAAGAAAATGTTTACAAGATGATGTATCATTGGTATTTAACTCCAGATAAGTTATCAAAAATGTATAAAGGCATTTCAAATGAACGTTGGAAATGTAAATATAAAGAAGGGACTTTATCATTTATGGTGGACGTGTGATAAAACAAAAAAATATTGAAATAGGATTTATATGTTAATACAGAAAATTCTTAAAGTGAATATAGAAAGAAAACCAGAGCCTTTTCTGTTGGGGTTAATGGATAAAGACCTGGGGGGGGGGGGGGAGAGAATGGAAATTTGATGTTATATATGTTGACAGTAGCAAGACTACTCTATACTCAGAAATGGAAGACCACATCGATCCCCACAATGGAGGAATGGTTGCAAAAACTGTAGGAACTAGCAGAGATGGCTAAATTGACTGTTTTGATTAAAGAAAAAAATACAAGTACTTTTACTGCTATGTGGAAATCGCTTCTGGACTTTGTGCTTGAGGTGGGAAAAAAATGAAATTTTGACTTTGGGCTTTACTGATTAGATAGATTTGTTGTTATCGAAATGGCTAGTTTATACTCTTCTGTAAAAGTAAAAAGTTGAGGTTTGATGTTGATGTTCTATTTTACTGGACCAAAGGAAGTCGGAAGTCAAAGCCTTTTTTTTCTTTTTTCCCCTTCCCCTTCCTCACTTTTCTCTCCCCTTTTTCCTTCCCTATCCGTTCCTACTATTTACTTTTGTATTTTCTTTGTATACTATAAACTAATAAAAATTTATATGAAAAAATAATCAAAAATTAGGTCACTTGTATCAATTTACATCAACAGGGTAATGCTATCATTACACAAATGTCACAAATCACTGTAAGTAATGTAAAATTAATACTTTGTCTATATTGGGGGAGATGCCTAGCCAGAAATGTGGTCCATTGCATCTAGTCTGTTAAATAGAGATCTATTAAATCAAGGTTTCATTGTATTGAATTATATTTTGATGTTCCTCCCACTCCTTATAGGGGGCCTGGAACAGTTATTGCCATTATCCCCTTAACAAGATTTTCTGAAAATGCCATTTGCAGAAACACCCTTGTCAGCTGTTTGGACAAGAAAGGCCCTATTATGTTTTTCCTTCACTGAAAAACACTCCTTTTTTGTAATGGTGATTGAGCCTTACTTTGCTTTGAGGAAGATGTTTGTTTTTAAAGAAATTATAGTAATCCTAAAGAATTATTTTATCATTTACTTTGTTTTGTTCATTGTTTTACTTACATCTTTGTCACCATTGTTAAGCATATTTGGCATCCTTTTGTGATGGAGAATAAGTTACAAATTCAAAATCCTTTCTTGGTAAGCAACCTAGGAATATTCTGCTCTGGAAGTACAGCTAGTCCAAACTCTCCTCGCATTTAGAAAAAGTAAAGATATGGTTTTATTACAAGGGACTTTTGGTCCCCTAGTAGGGCAGTTGCATTTTATTTTACTTCATGAATAAAGTATTTACTTCATGAATAATCAAGACCCCAAAGAAGCTTGTATGAATGAAAAATCCTTCTGTTTGGGTGAGAGTGGGCAGCTATATTCAGACAGGACCTTTGCATTTCCTCAAGTTGTAATTTTTCTGCAAAATACAAAGTAAGCCATTTTAGTTTGCCGAAGCCAGCAGGCAGATTGTAACAGAATGCTCAGATCTCTATACCAGGGGTCCCCAACCTGTGGGCCGCGGCCCACTACCGGGCCATGGCCTGGCCAACGGGCTGCGGAACAGGCTGGCCAGTGCACGCACATGTGTGCACACGCTCACCCCCACTCGTGCTAGCACCACTGCCATGTGGCAAAAACAGGGCACCTCGTGGCAAAAACGGGCTGGTGCTAGCGAGTGTCACGTGGGCACTAGCACCAGTTTGCGTCGCGCATGCTCGTGGCCCTGTTTGTGTGTCCGCACGTACGCGCGCATAAAATGCTTCCCCCTTCCTTTCCCTCCGGTCTGCCAACAGAGAAAGGTTGGAGACCTCTGCTCTACAGTTGTCCAGTTTCTTTTTCTTTCTCTTATTCACTGCTCACAGACACAACTATACATGAGAGGTATTTTCAAAACATATGCCTCTTTCTTTAATGCACTGGAATTCCAGAAGTGCAAAATATCATAACATTAGTATTCCTCCATTTTTAAATCATCAAATCAAGCATTTAATTTTTTCCATGAAGTCAGCTAAGGCTGATTAACATGTGAAAAAATTGCCCTGCAGAGAAAAAGTGATCCTTTATCTATCCAAAAGATGGAAACTCTTCCCCACAGAGTTCCCTGTTCTCTTCCTCATCCTCACAGAGGCACACAAGAACTATTTTCAACCCAGTAATGTTCATTTGGAAAACAAGGCTATCCCATTCTGTCCTGCCCCCAAAAGCGTTTTTGTGCTAAGTTTTTGATGAAGAGCAGGAAGGAATGAAATGCAGAGATTTTTAAACGGCATTTTGCATGTAATTGAAATGTATGTATGTGCTGTATACTGGCTTAACTTGTAATTTGTTTGTGTTTGCCATACTGTGCTGTGCATGTATTTATTCAACAGCAGCCTTGTTTTTACAGGGTTCGGTCCTTATGGGTGTGTGTTTATCATTATAGCCTGAGTCTAATGGGATTTACACTTGACTTATTTTAGAAAAGCTAAGTACGACCTGCCTAAAATACTAATTAGTATTTAAATTGGAGACACCCCCCCCCCAGAAGATCCTAGAGCTATAGGCTATACTGAGAATTTTTTAAAAAATCCAAGATTTTAATGGCAAATCATTTCCGAGTTGCTCCCTTCCAGCCCCTCCCCCCCAAATCAAACAACGCACATGCCTATGGAGAGGCCAAGAGCTCTATTCCAGTGAGACCTTACAGATGTATCCAAACCCATTCAGACGCTTCTGATTCCCAAGAAATCAGCGCGCGTTCCTAGCACTCGGCCGCGGTGGCCGGGGAACTCCAGGGGGCTCTGTAAACAAATTACAAGCAAGTCCCGGAGCAGAGAGGAAAGCCCCCTGAGCACGTGATCCCCGACCGCGTGGTTTTCTCTCAGGCGCCGGGGCCCTAGCTAGAGTCTTGGCTCTTCAGACGGATCCATCGCCCCGGGCAGGCTTCGAAGAGCTCCACAGCGAGGCTCGGCTAATCAATCGCTGAAGCTGAGGCGCTTGGACTGGGCGGGATCACGCACTCTGCGTTCGGCGCATTCTTGGCGCCGCCACCGTCGTTGCAACCGCAGAGCAGAAATTGCCGCCTCCTTCTCGAGACTCAGCGGGAAGCTTTCCCTGGGGGCGTCGTGGTCGAGGGGTGGCTATGGCGGAGCCCGCGGAGAAGCTTTACCGGGCCGAGTACGCCAAGAGCGGGCGGGCTTCCTGCAAGAAATGCAAGGAAAACATCGCCAAGGACTCGCTCCGCCTGGCCATCATGGTGCAGGTACTCGCGAGGACGGACGCTGCCTTCCCTCTAAGCCAACCTCTGCAAGGCTTTCACCCTAGGCCACTCAGGCCCGGGAGCGCCACGTTGCCTGCGGGCAATCGTCTTTGTGGTCGCCCCTCGGTGCATCTGTTACCCTCTCGCCGCTGCCTTTGCGTCTGATCCACGGAATCGGTTCGATTCCGTTTTGCTATGTGCCACCGATGGGTCAAGGCAGCTGAAAGATGCGGAGCGCAGCGCAGGAGGAACCGCCCTTTTCATGCATAGCTTCGTTTCTTGTAAGGATCTTCCAGAGATGCCACTTCGGAATAATTGGCAGACCCACCATCCGCCCGCCTTAAGCTGCATGACTCTTTATCTTTTCACTTAGGAGGAAGTTCTTGGGGTTTTGCGTCTGAGTGGGCAAATTTGAGATGACAGTAGTTCGTCCGTTCCCACGTTGTCCATTAGGGCCATTAGGTTTAGCTGCTCGTCCTGCAGTGGGCGGTGGATATCACCCTTTTTTCGTTGATGGCTGTTCTTCACAACCAAGTCCAATACCCTGCTTGTTTAGCCAAGCAATACTGCATTCTTCCATCTCTTGATAGTTTACTGTTTTAGCAATAAACCTATGGATTTTATTCCATTCGATATAATAATAAAATTGTAATTGGTAATCCTGACAATTTGTAACTCGCTAAAGACAGCTTGATTGCAATAGGCTGAAATCAAATAAATGAAATAATGATAGTATATGGTGTAATGTCTTAAAATCTATTGTTGTGGAATGTGTATTGTATTCTATTCTCCAAGCATGCAAAAGCATTTTGTTCATAACTTCTTACCTAGAAAAGTAGGTCAGGCAGAGAGCAAGCAGCTTTAGATGTACTACCGGTAGCAGGGGAACAGGAAGATGATTAAGTTTCTTATTCTTGGCATGTAGATAAACTTTGCTACAGAAAACTACTGCTGGATGTAGTGCATGCTGAGTTATTCTGTAGGCCCTACCCTCTCAAGTACAACCAAAAAACCCTGCCCCAAAATGGAATAACTCTGTTTAATGACATTCCATATGGAAGACTGCATTATAAAAGAAACTGAAACTTGGTAGCAGTGGAAGTTCTTTAAAATGGGGGAAATTGGTGATCATGGAACCATTTTGCTGGATTACTTGTACACTTGCCTACTAACTTGTATTATTTATTACAGTACTATTTAATAGATTTTTGTTTAGTGAAGTCTTCAGTGATGTAAATCTGTTAGCAACAACTGTAAGACAAATTCATCCTATTTTTAGCTACCATTCTGCCTTTCATTGATTCATTGTTATGAATCTTCACAACTTGCTTTATCCATTTTTGTTTTTAATAAAATGCTTTTGAAAGAGAAAACTGTGACTGCCAAATTAGATTAGACTTTGATATAGTGATATTTATGATTCAGAGGCTTCTTCCCCTAAATGCCTTGTACTCTTAATCTGGAAATTCAGCCTCAAACATCTTTATTGCAATCAATGATCCATACACAATAAAATGTAAAAGTATATAAAAACAAATATATCAGGGATACACTATTTGATGGTGTGTCCTAATTACTACCACAGAAAATTTGGGCACAGTATTGGGAATACTGTCATTGGAATCGGAAAGTAAAAGATTTATATACCAAAGATCTGTCTATCTGGGATGTTGTTGCAAGATGGATGAATAGCATGAGTTCCTTAGATCCCTATAAAAGTACAGCAGTATGTGAATGATGGTTTTGATTGCTTTTGAACTTCATGAGCCAAGTTTTTTTGAATATGTATCCAGCAAGAAAGCGGATGGCAAGATGTTACACTATGTGCCTTTCTTCAACCTAGGGAAAGTGAGAGATGTCATATATTTATTTGGCTCTGGGAATTTTGGGATCCAAGTTCTATTGTTAACAAGGTTCCTATTGACCTCCAGTTGATACTGCATGTGCTTTATCCTCTGAAGGAATATATGATAGTTTAACTGTAATCCAAAGCCAGGAGATATTCCATTGAAAGGCCATAAGAAGCTAGTTTGGATTCTGTAAGATCACTCCAACTTAAATATTATTGTTGTTATTAATAATAATAATAATGTTGAAAGGTCATGCAATGGTTGGGAAGAGATTGGTTGGGGAAAATGAGATTTTTAATCAGTAGCTAATTGTAGCCCAAAATTTTAAACAAGCATTTTAGTTCTGTGTAGGCAGTGTTGCATCTCCAAATTCTTATTAAAGCTGGGGCAGAAGGAAGCAAAAGGAATAGAGGAATTGCAGTTACTTCTGGACATTGTGGAAATCTGAAAAACAAACCTATTGATAATAACTGAGAAGTTATAGAAAAGGAAACAGTACTCATAGATGGGCATAAGTTGTTTATTTATAAAATGTATTATCCACCCATCTTGCCACGCAGTAACTCTGGGTGGCTCACAATATTAAAAAATAAAACTGTAAAATTTATAATAATATAGATGCAATACTATAAAATCACGAGGGGGTCCTTGATGCTCTCTGAGCTTGCTTGTTTTCTTGCAGATGTTTTATTACCCAAACTAGGTAACATAATCAATGCTAGTAAGGAGTGCTGTTTGCTATCAGTCTCTTACCTGTCAGTGTTGGTGGGGGTAGTCTTAGAGATTCTTTGATTAGGCTGTTTGCTGTTGGCTTCTTTGGCAGTTTCTTGACTGAGTTATTGTTCACTTGATTGTTGGTCTGTTAACCTTGGAGTTAATCTATGCTGATCTGGGTGCTAATTGCTGGTGGAGAGGTGCTTGGATCTTTTTGTTCCTTTTTGGGCTGGGTGATAGTCCCTTTTGCATAATGTATATGTCTATGTGTCTATTGATGGCTGATTTGTCAGAGTGCCAGGCTTCTAGAAGTTCTAGAAGTTCACTGGCATTTTTGGACTTGGCTAGGATGGTCGCATTTTCCCAATTGAAACTATGGTTAAATCCGTCTATATGTTGTGAAATTAAAGAATTTTCATCATGTCTTTGACTGCTAGTTGGTGTTTGTTGATGCGTTCTGCCAGTCTTCTGCCTGTTTGTCCTACATAGTGGTAGTTGTAGTTTTTACATTGTATGTTGTAGATGACTTCTGTTTTTTCTTCTGGGGTTGTTGGGTCTTTTGGTCTGCTTAGGATGTTTTGAAGGGCTTTAGTTGGCTTGTGTGCTATGCTGATTCCATGTGATTGTAGTAGTCTGTTGGTGGTTTCTGGGATATTCTTGATATATGGCAGTGTAATTCTTTTTAGGGTTTGTGTTGGTTGTGCTGTATTGTGTTGAATGGTCAGGGACTTTTTGATAAAGTTGCGTGGATATCCATTTTATTGGAATATGTTGTATAGATGCTCTATTTTCCTTTTCTGCTGTTCTGGGTTGCTGCAGTGTGTTTGGGCTTGTCTAAATAAAATCCTTACGCAGCTTCTCTTGTGGGAGGTTGGGTTGTTACTTTGGTAGTAGAGCACCTGGTTAGTATGTGTGCTTTTTCTGTAGACTTGCGTTTTTAGTTTGCCATTGTGGTCTCTGCTGATCAGGATGTCCAGGAAGGGTAGCAAGTTGCTGTTTTCTTCTTCTCTCGTAAACTAGATTCCTTTAAAAATGTTATTGATGGTTCTCTGGGTATTCTCTAATTGGTCTTTTTTTATTATGCTAAAGGTGTCGTTTACATATCTGATCCATATTTTCGGTTGTTTTTGTGGAAGTGCTATGGCCTCTAGATGTTGCATGACGACCTCCGCTATAAGTTCTGAAAGGGGTAATCCCATAGGTGTCCCTTTAATTTGTTGGTAAATATATTCATCAAATTGGAAGTATGTAGTTAAGCAGAGATTTATGAGATCCATAATCCTGGCTGTTTTGATTCTTTCTTTTCAGTCCCCTATGTTTGATGGCAAAGTACCTCACTGGCACCACTATTCTTGTTTCTGGAAACGAGCTCAGCTGCTGTCCCATGCTGATCTGGATGGCTTCTCAGAACTGCGTTGGGAAGACCAGGAAAAAATTAAAAAACACATAGAAAGTGGAGGAGCTGCAGCAGGTAAGCTACTCGCTGGTGATAAAAAGAGAAACAGTTGTTAGGTGAACCACTAACTTGAGCAGGTTTAGAAGCCTGTCATTTCTATGCTGAGAGCAAACTTTATCAATGGAGAAATGTTAGAAGGTCTCCAAAATATAATTGCTTAAGAAATTATTTGGAAGTAATTCAGTGAATTACTATTGCTGTCGCCCTCTGTGATCATTCTTGCATGTTCTAGAAAACATTAATTGCAACCAAGCATTTCTCTTTCGTAGACTGGTCTCAGAAAGTCTTAATATTTATTACTGAGCAAAACTAACTGATTTATGTATCTTATTTCTGTTGTCCCAGGGGATTCATTAAAGCAGAACCTAAAAATTATTCCTTTCTTTTTCCTTTTTTTTTTAGGCAAAGGTGGTGGCCAAGAGGGAGGTGGCAAACGTGAAAAAAGTTTAAATGATTTTGCAGCAGAATATGCAAAGTCCAATAGAAGTACTTGCAAAGATTGTGAACGAAAGATAGAAAAGGTAAACAGCTCTCTGTGTGTCAAGATGTAGACATTCACACAAAGATACACAAACACTGTTTTTAATGGCAGAAATGTTTTCTACAGCAGGGGTCCCACCCCCCAGACCATGGCCCACTACAGTGCTGTGAGCTGTTCAAAACCAGGGCACCCGAAGTGTTTAGAATGGGGACTCATTCCACTTTTATTTCAGAAACAAAAGTTCCTATTAATGTGTCTTTTGGAAACACTGACTTTAACTTTCAGAAACAGCGAAGAAAACCCAAAATGCATTATTCTGAATTGAAATATTAAAGTCCTGGCTTATAACCTTAGCAGGCAATTGCCTAGTTTTGTTTGTTTGTGAGTTTGTTTCTAATTTCTCTTTCTCTCTACCCAGGGTCAGATCAGAATCTCAAAGAAAATGGTGCTCGCTGAAAAGCCACAGCTGGGGATGATAGACAATTGGTACCATCTTGACTGTTTCAGTAGCCGCAGAACAAATCTGGGTTTTCTTCCTACTTTTAATGCCTCTCAGATCCAAGGCTTTGAGCTCCTGAAGGCAGAAGACAAAGAAACTCTGAAGAAGCAGCTACCATCTGTCAAGAATGAAGGGTATGTAGAAGATGCCAAAAAAGGTGCATGCCATGCTGTTGAGCCCTGATTTTGATCGTTTTATGACAGATTCTTCTAAAACACCAGTGTGGCTGGTCTTTTCTTACGTTGGCTATGGAAGATCTCCAGTTGTGACCTATTGTGGAGGGGATAGCTGCAGATTAGCTAGTAAATGCACTAAGCTTTTAAAGATGTTAAGCTTTCAATGATCAGAGTGATAATGCAACATGGCAGATGGAGATATTTTCTATTGTTTTTGCAAGAGGATTTTTTAAAATAATCTTTGACAAGCTTACTTTAAGACTTACACTATTTGTATATGTTCCTTTCTACAAGATGGTGGGAAATAACAACTTTGATTTCTCAATTACTAAACCACAGCAGCAGCATTACAGTGGCTGTAAGCCATAGGTAAGGAGTTTGTGGGCCACAAGTTGCTTATTCCATTTTACTGCTTGAAACATGAGAATATTTGTTTATTTATTAAATTTATATGCTGCCCATCTCACTATCCAAAGTGACTCTAAATGCAGAAGGAAGCACAGTTTATTTGGTGTAAATAATCTATACCTTTTTGCCTAGATAGCTGATGTAGATATTTATTTGTTTTCTGTTTAGCTTAAATTCTTCTTATTTTTTTTTCCTTCTCTTTCTCATTTTTTACTATTCTAAACAATCGGGTCATTGCAATATATTGTACCTGGATCTACCCTGGAGGTTTGTCCAGAATCAGCAGGAAGTGCAAAACATTGAGGCTAGGTTACTGAAGAGGACAAAAATGTATCATATCTATTCTGAAGATATTGCACCGGATGCCAGTTTGTGCAACGTTCTTAGAATGACATACAAAATGTATATATTTTAGGACCTTAGGTACATGATGGAGCATTTGAACTTGCTTGTCACCCAGGATGCGGTGAGGGTGCCATATAATGCAGCAATGTAAGAGGGGGCATTCCTCATACATAGTTGTGGAATTCAGTCTCAGTTTGTTTATGGTTGGCACTGAATTTTATTAGCTTTCAGCATAACAATAAGACAGACCTGTTTATCTGGACTTTTTAAATCTCTGCTGTTATCCATCTATTCCATTTGTTGTTAATGTATTAATATTGTTTTATGGTACGATAGCTTTCAAATTATTTTTATCTTATTACCAATTGTCCATTTATCTATTCTTTAGGATATGTTTTCATAAAATGCTCTATATAACTTTTTTTTAAGCAAAGACAAAAATCTAAGCCAGTCTTCTATAGCTGCATGAGAAGTAGGAGTTACAATCCATTACAGTGTTTGACTGTCTTTTGAACAAAGTTCCCAGATCCTTTTGGATTTTCCCCATCTACATGTTACATTCTTTTTTGCCTTCTATTTCTATTCCTCCTGTTTTTAAGGAGACTGCAATAGAAAGCAAATTCCTTAATTCTAACCCTAACTCCTCAGTGAATGCGCTGGGACCATGCCCAAATTTAAGAGACTGAAGATTATTTACCAATTTTTATAGAGAATTGAAAAGTGAAAATAATGGCACAGAGCAAAAAGTAGAATGAAGAAGATTCTGAAAGGGATCATTAAGTGAATGTTTTTCTTAGGACCATTTAATTCCAAATCCCCCTGCTATCGAATTTCCCATTTTGCTTTTTTCAAAATGACTTCATACAGTAGAATTAACAGCAGTTGTTTTGAGTTATTTCAGGGTTGTTGCTATAAAAATAAACACACACAGACACACCCCAACATACACACAGGCACACCAAATAAGTGTCAGAGATATAGTCTTTCTGATGGGAGCAGTAAAAGAAGGAAGCATTTTAAAGTAGCAAATGCCCTATACATTATCATTCTCAAAACTTCCTTCTTAATAACCTAATACTGTGTTTCCCTGAAAATAAGACCCAACCAGAAAATAAGCCACAGTATGAGCCGTAATATAAGCCCCACCCCAAAAATAAGCCCCAGTTAAGATCGTCAGTCAGAAGGACGCATTTAGTACCATATTTCCCCGAAAATAAGACCTAACCCGAAAATAAGCAAAAATTAATAAAAGACCCGGTCTTATTTTCGGGGAAACACGGTAGTAATTCCAATGCCTCGATTCTTGCTTCTTGCAAACATAAAATTTTTCTGAAAGCTCAAATGACTACAGTCAGAATATAAACCTGAAATATTTTGAAATAATAACATTAGCTTTATTATTGTGAATCACATAATTCTAAGTCCACTTCTTACTCTGAAGGATCATTGTCTATTCAAAACTCAAAGCGCCACAGAAAGTTGCGTTACCTGACAAATGTACCCAATGGTTATATAGTTTTAGTGAAAGTTGACTGATGATCAGTCATTATTTCACGTGAGGATGGATTTCCCATTAATGATTTCAGAAAAAAACAAAGAAATATGGATTTAGATCTCAAAAAGGCATCAAAGTTATTATCTGTAACCACAGGTTATTATCACTTCAATAATACTTAAAATGTTGATTGCTTTAGATGCAAAATCTGGCCCCAGACTCAAATCTAGATCTTGTTAGTTTTTGTAAAATTGAAAACTTATGTTTTCAGTATCGACATCACCACTATGCATTTTGATCAGGATGGAAGTTTGCTACTGTAATGGTTGAAACACTGGAAGATAAATGCCACTTTCTGAACCAAGTTTCCACTAGTTTTACACAAGGGATCTTGCCTAACAGAAGAAGAAAAAGTGTAAAAAAATTCCCTTATTAGAAATGAAACGTGGTGGTTACTTCGTGCTTAGCTGAATTTCTTAACTTTCTAAACCCATAAAACATTGTTTTACAAACCACAGTGTGGTTTAATTTGCTGAGGCCTCTTTCCTTTTTCTGGTGTTCAGGGTTGCTGCAGTGCATTGGTACCAGTCAACCTTTCTATGTAATCTCTATTCTTTAATGAAATGCTAATACTTGTATTGAACATAAGCTGAGAGCCAATGTAGTGTAGGTTCTGGTTCAGAATTGGGAAAAGCAAGAAGCGAGAAGAAGGGATACATCATCCTAAGCTTCTAAAAGAAAGGTAGGTGTCTCTGTGTGTATGCATATTTGTGTGTGTGTGCACTATATAAACTCACTGTATACACTTACTCAATTGTACACCATATGTTAAAAGAAATTGGGGAAATAACTTCAAATAACTCCTTAGCACACTGTATGTATTATTTCTTTTCAGAAAGAGAAAGGGAGATGAGGTGGATGCAAATGTGATCTCAAAAAAAAGATCCAAGAAAGAGAAAGAAAAATTATCAAAACAGGAAAAGCTGTTAAAGGTTTGTTTTGCTATGACTAAGTAGTTTCATTTAAAGTATCATTTGATGAGGAGGTTGAATACCCTAAGAGTAATTCGACTTCTTGATGGAGACTGCTATTTTCTGCATTGTCACTGATATGAATATGGTTTAACCCTGAAGGATGCTATTGTCACTGATCTGAATATGGTTTAACCCTGAAGGATGCTTGAAGTAAGTGGAATGTGATACTGAAGGAGTGTTGCCAACTTTTATTTAGAACTAGTCTCATATTTTGGTAGCTTGGCTTAACTGCAAGTCAAGTCTCAATAAGAAGATGCTAGCCTGAAATATCCTTCTGGTTATTCTAAGTATTTAGGAGTAATCTCTTACATCTTGTTTCTTGAACCATCATCCAAATAATATTTCATGTAGAAATACAAACAACGGCATTGAATTATATAAACTTAGTCTGCTTTATAAACCTGTTACTCATGCCTCTTACTATTCTTAGTAGAAAGGTGTTGGAAAGAAAGCTTAAATGTGACAGTGTGCACATTTTTTACTTACAGGATCAGACAGAACTGATTTGGAATATCAAAGATGAGTTGAAGAGAGCCTGTTCTACCAATGACTTAAAGGAGCTCCTGATAGCCAACAAGCAAGAAGTTCCTTCTGGGGAAGCTGCTGTGAGTGGAGCTCCATTTTATTTGACATTTTGTGTGGAAGTGAGGAAAGCGAAAGAAGAAGATTTTGTATTTATTTATCTATTTGAGCACACATATACAAAGACACTGAGCTTTTTCCAAACATTAATGCTCATGCAAATTTAAATGAAGTGAGATGAATGTCCGCAGCACCCAAAGATCTACATGAATCTAAACTTGTCTCCTTCAAAAGATGCTTAAAAACATTTTTGCCTAGGCTTTGGCCTAGGGTGGGTAGCAAACCTCTCATAGGACTATGTTATATCCCCTTAGCTTGTTACCCTCTTCTGTTGATTTGGATATTTCATTCTATTTTGAATATGCATCATTCATCTTCCTTTGTTTTAGTGTTGCATGCTGTCCATCTTTATTATGGAGTGGGGTGGTGGCCTTATATACATTTCATTAATAAGATAAAAGCACTCAGATAGACATGGCTTTGGCCTATTAACACAAGTGGTATTTAACATTCACTCATTCAGCGATTATTCAAAGTTATAGCAGCACTGAATGAGAATGACTGATAATGGGTCCTCGTAGCTGCAGCTGTCGCAGTATCCTCATGGTTACCTGATTGCCTTTTGGGACCTTCACTGCCAGCTTCTGACAAGCAAAGTCAGTAGGAAAGCTGGCAGGAATTGCAAATGGCAATCATGTGATTGTGGGATGTTGTGACTACAGGATTCACCTAATAATGGCAACAAGGACTGCCAGAACTGCTGTCCTAAGTCAGCATGGTCACATGATATTGTACCTAAGCATCACTTAGCAATTGAGTTCCTAGCCCCAGTTACCATTGGTAAGTAAGGACTACTTCTAAAATGAAATTTAACTTTCTAGAGTGGCTTTAATGGTTTTGATAAAAGGGTATGGAATTAAGAAGCAAGGGTGCCATCTAAAGGCAGTCTGTTGCCAATATAGGTAGTTCTTATCCTACAATCGTTTAATGACTGTTCAAAGTTATGACTTGACACTCTAAAGAATTTCTAATTATTGTAAAATGTTATGTTCCATCGCCCTTGGCAGCCTGTTTGCACACGGGAACAGTTGCCAAGATCGTGATTTGCAATCTTCTCTGCCGGCTTCTCCAGAAAGTCAAAGAGGAAGCTAGCTGGAAAAATTGCAAGCTGCTTCTGCCTGCCAAAAGATTTTCCCTCCCCTCCATTCACCAGGGGTTGAGGGCAGAAACCATCCATCAGGCTGCAGAATTGTGGATCTTCAGGATTCCTGCTTCATCTCTCCAGCCCAGTTCACAAGTTCCCTTATGCACACGGAGGGAAGAGGAACTCGTGCTGGGTTTGAGAGATGAAGTGGGAATCTTTGTGATCCCTGCCTTGTTTCTGCAGCCCAGCGCATGATTTCCATTCTCCAGTGGAGGGGAGCTGCTAGTCTCCTTTGGCAAACAACTTTTTTGCTGTCCACTTAATGACCCACTGGGTTGCTTAACCACAGTTGGGGGTGCCAGGATTACAGTAGTTGAGTGAAGCAGTCACGCCGTCTAGCTCAAGAACTGAGACAACTGGTCCCAGTTGTGGTTGAAAGGGCTACCTGTAAGTGTATCTTAAATAATTGTGGGAAAGATCTGGTATCAGAAATAGAGTAGAATTAAAAGAGTCAGAAAGAGTTATTAAACAATCAGTTCAATGCTTCTACTAAGTTCTTAGAATATGAAAGTCCTGATGCAATTGAGAATAATGCTGCATTTTGTCATATAGTTCTGATGATAAGCAGATTAGGGGTAGTGTTAGCATGTGACTATAGACTGCTGTAACCTGAAGCACAGGTTTCTGCTCTTCGTGAGCAATGACTGTCAGAATTATACCAAAGGCCAATTTAATTCAGATTCTGTTCTAGCACTAGTTAGTGCAATGCCTATAAGAAACACACAAGCAAACCATCCTTGCCCTTATATTTTCCAACAAACAATATTGAGATGCACAGAGCCTTCGGTATTGGGAAGAATACATGGCCATCCAACTGTATAAGCTATTTATGCCATTCCCCCATTAATAGATGTAATTCCTTCATAAAGTTGTTGAAGTGAGTGGCACTCTGTAGTTCAGGGTTTTGTTGTTACTGATGCATAAAAGAAAAAAACTTTTATATTTTTTCTTTGCCATAAATATCTCACCATTTGGCTTAATTTGAGTGACCTGGGATCTAGAATTATGAAAAGAGAAAAACAGTTGTAACCTTTCCTTATAAGGCAATTATTTCAGCAGCCCCAAAAATTTTATTTTTTGTTACTTTTCCTGCACTTTAAAACAACCGCAGCAGTTTTCCAAAAACCTTTTTTCCCATAGGGTAGCCAGAATTGAACAATGTATCTCAAGTGTGCATCTTCATAGATGTGCTGTTTTATATTTGGTTCTTTTCTTAACGTGTGCATCTTTCATTTTCTTAACGTGTGCATCTTTCATAGGGATTGTGTGCATGAAATGTGTGCATTTTTCATAGGGATTCTTTTAGGCCTATGTTGATAGAGGTTATAGTGCTACACTTGTAATACAACACTTGCAGAAGCCACCAAAGTGAGTCAGCTGCTTTACTTCTGTATATTTTAACTCTAAAAGATAGTTTTGCACATCATCTTGCTAAAGAAAGCTGGGAGAAACTTCAGTTTGATATCTAAATGAGCCTCTCAGGTTTCTTCGCCCAGTTCCAGGGCTGTCCTTCCTAGTCAGAAGAGAAACTAAGACTCAACAAGGTAAGGGACTCCTGGGAATTGTTCTTTAGTTTATTGCTGGCTTCTTGGTCGCTGCAACTTTTCAGTGAGTAGAGATTAAACGAAGAGGAGGGACTCCTATAATTTTAGGAGAGAGCTCTGGTTGAAATTTGTTTGACATCCTATACTCCAAATAAGGCTTCTGTGGCACTGGGCATTACTCGTTTACTGTACTTTTATTTTTTCATTACTTCAGATCTTGGACCGTGTTGCAGATGGGATGGCTTTTGGAGCTCTGCTTCCCTGTGAAGAGTGCAAAGGGCAGTTTTTGTTCAAGAGCAATGCGTATTGCTGCACAGGGGATATCACAGCTTGGACCAAATGTGTTTCCAAGACACAAACACCCAGCAGGAAAGAATGGACAATCCCAAAGGTAGGCTGTGAGGCCTGCTAACCCCCTTCCTGTTATCACATTGTATAAGGGAGAAAACACATTCTGAGGAACACCACTCTCCTGCCCTGTTTTTTTCTTTCATTTCTCGCTCTGAAGTCCTTCTGCCAAAACTCTGGAACACTTACCCCCTCTCAGCCCTTTCTTCTTTTCTAAAGAAAAGGTGGATATGGACCTGGAGAGATTAGGTCACCTCTTCTCACTCTCTCACGCTCCTACCCCCAGTTACAGCAAGAAAGGGAAGTCGAGGAAGTGACGGCAGCTTTTGCACATCGTATCACCCAAGGTTGCCTTCCATTGTTGACAAAGAACATGGCTTTGCTAAGTCTGAGCCTGATGTGATGAGCCTAACCTTGCTCAAATTTAATGAACAAATAAAATGATTTTCCCTCTGAACTCTAGCCAAGAAGCTGTTGGTTAAAGAGGATTGGTGGGGGATAAAGTCATACAATGAGATTGCTGGAGAACTGTCAGTGTGCCCTGCAAATGAAGTGTACTATGCAGTAGTGCTTAATTGGTTTACGGGCCGTGTTTAGTTTGTGACTTAATACTCTGAGATCTGTCAGTTGGTATTGCTGTAATAGATGTAATATTTAAAATGAAAGATTTGAGATGCATATTATTAATACCTATGGAAGCAGAAACTTTGCCAAAATCAATGACCTCCAGATTTATTGGACCACAGCTTTCATCGTTCCCAGCAACCATTTTTGCAGCGCTCATAACATCCCCAGACTGCTTCATGATTTGGGGCATGTTTTTTTTTCAATTGCCCCTCCTTCCCCAAAATAAAAGGCAAAATAATTATAACAACAACAACAATAATAATAAAAAAGTTGGAAGGGACCTTGGAGGTCATCTAATCCAACCCCCTGCTCAGGCAGGAAACCCTATACCATTTCAGACATGCCTCATGCTGTGAAAGTAAAGCACTGTTTTAACATTGCTGCCCTTGAAGTTTGTTCTGTCTTCTTTTAAAGTACAGTCTGTAACTGGCTGAAAGCTGCCTACTCTCAGTTTAGAGATCCTCCAAGTAGGGATGTATGCAAGATAGTGAAATGGAGAAGCAGAATCATAGTTTCAGATAGGAAGAGTAGTTATGTATGCCCTCTTTACGCTGATATGAAATAAAGGCAGCTGCTGCTACTGGGTGTTTTAGTTCAGAATGGCTGGAACCCAAGTATTTCCCATCGCTAATATAAAAGAATAAAACTACAACTTACTAGAGACAATCATTTGATAAAACAATATAGCTTCAGGGTATTGAAACCAAGGGGCCAACTTGGCAATGGATAGAGTTTGGATCATCTCACTCCACTTTAATTTTTATTGTTTTAATTGCACAAAACAGGCAATTAGTTCTCCCCAGCTGCTTTTTTTTTTTTTTAAACTGCTTACACTTTCGAGTCTACAGGATCATTTTTGATTCAGTACCACCCTCCACCGCTATAAACATAAGGGCGATATTTTCTAGAAAAGAGGATGAAGAGAGAAGAAGGGGGCTCCTTCTCTCTAATCGTTGTGATTTGCAGTTATCTCAATCTAGTTTGTTCCTGTGAGAGATGTTTAATATAAGGTGATCCATTGCAAGGTTATTATTGGTTCTTTTTCAGAGTTTTATTTGAAATATTAAATTATGAGGAATCTAGAGATGCAATTGAAATTATTCAGAGATTTGTAAATTGCAATTTATGGTTTGCCCGTTCTGATGCGAATAGAGTTTGTGAACAATAAACCTTACCTGAATTTACCTGCCTATTTTTTTTCATTGCATTAGCTTAAGAGAGCTCTTTTCTTATTACTGTTTTTAAATTTTTATCCGTCTGCACAACAGGAATTCCGGGAGATCCCTTACCTAAAGAAATTCAAATTTAAAAAGCAAGACAGAGCATTCTTGCCAGAGGCTGCTTCTACAAATTCTGTATCTCCTTCAGCAGTTTCTGATCCTATTACAGAGAATTCGGCTGCACCAGCAGGTATATTATTTGGAGGCCATTGTGGGAAACTTTTGATTAAAAAACATGACATGTTAGTTTTCATTAAAAGGTTGTTATTCCCACAGGGGAGAAAAAGTTTACCTACTGAAAAATGCTATTTACCATTAGAATGAATAAATTATAATTTAATTTTCTTTATCTTTTCGCTATGTTATACTATGCATACTTTTGTATAGTATACTAAATATGCTTCTCTTTATTTTATTTTAGATCTGCCTATCTCACTAACAAGTGACTCTGGGCAGCATACAACAAAGCTAAAAGAAATAATACTTAAAGCCGTTATCATTAAAAACTGTTTTAAAAAATTTAAAAAACTATAAGAACACTCTGCATATCATAATATCACATATTAATTTCCAAACACATTCTCCAAACCTTTTAAACACAAAGAAGTTTACTTCTAAAGGTGCTTTTTCACGAGGCAACTGGACTTCCTTGGGTTTTTTTTTGAAGACGCTTCGCTTCTCATCCAAGAAGCGAAACGTCTTCAAAGAAAAACAAAGTCCAGTTGCCTCATGAAAAAGCACCTTTGGGATAACTATGACCTGCATGACTAAGAATCTCCATAGACAAAGACGTTTACTGTCTTTTCTACAACAGCCATGTTTTTGATCCAAAATATATTTTTAATGGAATGGTACTTTCAGACAAACACGTCATGCATGAAATTATTCCTTAGTGTTCTCCACAGATGCCAAGTCACAGGTATGATAATCTATAAAGTCTTTAGACTTTTAGTAAGATGGGGATGGTGGGACTTGTAATTTAAAAGTTTGTTGAAGGTAACCGTTTGTGAAAAGCAATTTGAAGTAAAAAGAACAACTTGCATTATCTGATGTTTGCTTTTCCCCACTTTTGTAGTTTTAACCCTTCGCAATACTGAATTAGCTGCTTATTCGGTTTAGTTATAAGCATTTTCACTATTGTATACTTTTCTGTAGCTGTGATACGAAGGACTTTGGAGGACGAACCAATCCATTTTCTATGCTTTTACTAACTCTCAGTAGAAACCTATCTCTTCCTCCCACCCTGTTCCACAAAAAGCATTTGTGTTCAAACGTCAGGGTAGCTGAGGTACGTAGGAATGCTAGAGCTAAGATAACATTCTCAGGAAAGGAAAGATGCAGGCATAGAGTCAGTCCACCCTTGCGAAAAAAGCAAGCTGTAATGAGTCAAAAAGATCCTGAGCAAGGTGGACAGAAATAAAAGAAGAAAGTCAGAAAGTGATTCAGTGGCATTCTTGTCCTGGATAAGAAAAATTGGGAAGCTGCAATTAGAGGTTGTCTGTCTTGAAGAGAGACATGAGAGTCATCCTAAATAAAGTTGATGTTTGGCAATTGCATGAATAGCGGATTCTGTTGGAAGAAAATGAAAGGCTTTTTCTGACAATGTCCAGTGTGGCTTATTATGGTATAACAACTGAATTAATCATTTTCTCTTGAAGGAAGGCATTGAACATCTTTTCTCACCCCCAGCTTCCCATCAAACACTAAGAATGAAGTCCCATCTATTATTCATAAAAATGTATTGTATTTAAATTGCATTGTCATATTCATGGAATCAAAAAAAAAAAATCTCTGAGCATCACTGTATTCTGCAATGGAAAAAAATGACACGGGCTCAAGAATTTAAAGTGACGCATTAAAAAGTCAGCATAGTGTGTACAGTAAAAGTGTAAAGTTTTATATCTTCACATTTCCTTCTTTCTTTGAATAATATATTCATATGCTTTGTGGTTTCACTTGACCAGATAAACCATTAAACAACATGAAGATATTAGTCCTTGGAAAATTGTCAAAGACCAAGGATGAAATTAAATCTGTCGTTGAAGAACTCGGGGGAAAGGTGATAGCGACTGTGAATAAAGCTGACTTGTGCATCAGCTCTCAAAGTGAGTAGATGGCGGTATCATTAGAAAGCAGGGGCATTCCCAAGAACAAGAGTGTTACATTAAACAGAGGCCTAAAAGAGAGAAGTATATTGTATTCAATTTAGCAGCTAATGCAAGGAACTCCGAGCACTGAAGCCATTCATCAGTGTCTTAAATATAATCTGGTTATGACTGCTTTAATTTGATACAATTACAGTATACCTTAGTTTGCTTCTATGTCTGTTGTTTAATCAAAATATTTCTGCCCCTATAAATATTCTTACTAATAATCTTTTTAACTATCTTGGTTTAGTCTTTTGTTTTTACTTCATTTTTGTTAGCTTACTGCTTCTTTACTTCATTCTCCTTTTTCAGTTGTAAAGCTGTGTAGTGGTTCAAGGCTGGGCTTGTATGGTGAAAGATTGGAGGTCTCCTCTGAAAATGCCTCCCTTCAGCCCACCTTCTTGCTGTAGTGTAGCAAGCTGGTAGTCGTTTTGGCATTAATATCAATATAATTTATATTAATAAGAACAAAGGAAATACAGAAATCCTTTTGTAACATTGAGGAGTCAGTGGAAAAAAAATTAAAGGATAAAACCTGGAACTGTGAAACTATAAAACTTAAGTTTCTAGAAAGAGGAGGGATTAAGGAGATCTCTGTGGTTTAAGTTTTGGTAAGTATTAACTCTTCTGCCTGACAGAAAGGATGTTGATTTCATGCATGAGAAATAGCTGTTCTGTGAATGCCAGCTTGTATCACAGCAAACATTTACATTTCTGTTTTAAAAATTGAGTTTGGGACTAAAACATGAAACAAAGTACTTTTTTTGACACTTTGTGGGTGCCCACTAAGTGCTACCAGCCAACTATATCATCTTCCAGGAAATCTAATCTACTCTTTTACCTAGTTTAAAATTTACCCTCTAAACTCACAATATATGACAGTTTCAGTTTAGTCGAGATTTTTTTCCTTGTGCATCTGTTCCCATAAGTCTAAACACTTGATATATTGATGTTATTCTTATGGCTACATACCTAATAAATTTGCTACCAGAACATAGGATTTAATAAAATTCTGGAGATATTATAGAATTAGAAGCTCTTGAGTTCATACTTAATATAGTGTATGACCATGGTAATTGACCTCAGTGTCAGGTATCTTTGTGAGGGGAGAGGGCTGTATTAGAAAAATAAAAAGTGGGGCTGCTACAACTGAGCAGATGAAGCTCTATCCTTTGGGAACACAATATTAGATTAACAAAAGGGGAGTGTGGTCCAGCAGAGCCCCTGAATTCTTCCCATTAAGCACCCTTTGGGTAGCTTTGTAGGTGCTTCTCACATGAAAACAGACATCTACAAGTTTCTGTACCTTGCAAGTCAGTGTGTTTTGCTGCTCCAGCTAAAGAAGGATAACATACTATGCCTTGACTTTTCTATTTCTTCTCTCTCCCGCCCCCATCTCTCAAATGCAAATCTTACAGAGGAAGTTGACAAAATGAACAAAAAAATGGAAGAAGTAAAGAAAGCCCACTTGTGTGTGGTGTCAGAGGACTTCCTCCAGGATATAAAAAGCTCCAGCAAGGGTTTTCAGGAGCTTCAGTCACTTCATGCGGTGTCTCCCTGGGGTGCAGAAGTAAAGCGGGAACACAAAGAAGTGTCTGTGAGTGGAAAATCCAGCGGACATCCAAACTTGAAAAATTCTGGGAAGAACAAGGAAGAGCAAGGTAAAAGCCTAAATAGTAGATGTTATTTTCACCTCAGGCTGCCATTTTCTTACTAAGAACACTTATTAACTTTTAGAATAGGATCCTTAATGGCCATTTCAGGATTTGTCCTAAATAGAGGCCATTCAAGAGTGAAAGGTACATATTTGTAAAAAAAATAAAAAAAATAAAAAATAGAAAAGCTGCCACTTATGATGGCCACAGGAATGGCTTTTCCATCCTCTACTTCATATAGCAGTTAAAGATACAGGTTTCTTCCTTTTGCACTTGCTGTTTGACTTCTGAAGAAGAAATAAGTGAAGTCGCTTTTAATAAGCAAAGGGAAGGAACCATCCATTGTTTAGATAATGACACCCCCCCCCAATAGTGTACCCTTCTAGTCCTTCAAAGAACAGGAGAAATGAATGCTTTCAACTTGCCAGCTGGAACATTGGAAGCTGAATAGAGGAGGCTTACTTTAGTTCAAGGCTAGCTAGATAAGAAGATCTCGATATACACTCAATTAACGGAGTATCTGCATAGTAGATTCTGTTTGTTGCATTTGGCACAAATGCGTAAGCTGAAAGATCTGTTCTAGAAATACTTGGTTATTCTTTACTTCAGACTCCTTAGAACTTGCCTGGAGCTAAGTTGTTGTTAAAGCCATTTATTTGCAGTTACTTTATTGCTAAGGAAGCATTCTCTATCTTGGCACCCTCTTGCTGTGTTAGACTATGTTATATGCAACTTTTAGCAAGAAGAGAGCTATAGTTCAAGGGAAATCTCTCCTGGATAGAGTAGGCTGACCTAAGCCTTAAACTGGAAGATTGTGTATTGCCAGGAACTTTTATGTCATGGTAGTATAATATGAATGCTAAAAAATTAGATCCATTTTCCAAATTCCAAGGAAATGTCTGAATCCTCATTTTTTTTGTTTTCTTCCTTTCCAAAAAAGGTGATCCTTGATTAATGACTGCTTGTTCAGAGATGATTTAAACTTATGACAGCATTGAACAATCAGTTCTCAAGAGTTCTATCCATCTCCTGCAGTCACATGATCATGTTTAGCTCCCTTCCCTGCCTGCTTCCCACAAACAAAATCAGTGGGGAAGTTGGCAGGAAGCCAGAAGTCACAACCATGTGAGATCCTCACTTAACATCAGTTGGGACTGCCAGAATTGCCATTGCTAAGTGAAATGGTCACATGACTTCGCATATTGTTTAGTGATAGGAATGGTAACCCCAATTGCTGTCATTAAACAAGGACTACCTGTAAACAATTGCTGCATCCTTGTTTTGTTACAAACAGAAACCCACAGTTCTATTTATAGTATTTGGTTGAGGGACCTACGTTTTTTAGAATTCTTCCTTTATAATCTCAGGAAAACATAAAGGCACCATTGACAAAACCACATATATCCCAAAAAAGAGTTGTATGCCTTCTGTGTCTCAAATAAAATTTTTAGGTAACCTATTTATTTGGATTTTAAGGCTAGGTTCTAAAAATTTCTGTAAAAGAATATCGGACCGTAAGGTAGGTGATTGGATTTAGCAGCGATTAAACAAAATACAAATGGTTCTTTTGATTTATAAACCTTATAATTTGCATTGTGCTCAGTTCTATTTTTCTAAATTGTAGTCTGAACTGCAAGGGATTACAACTAACTTTACACATTTTATTGAGCATCATTATTGTTCTTGTTACTGTTGTTATTCCTACGTATTGTCCTGCTTTTTCATTGGTTAAAATACTCCCAAAGGCAAATAAAATCATTTAAAAATTAAACCAGTGTTAAAATAAACAAAACAAAAATGTTCAGTAAAAAAACAAAAAATATTAAAACCCTACAAAGCTTTAAAATAATCCCAGAGACAATTAAAAATATTATTCAAATACTAAATAACATTATTTATCAAGTTATTAGAAATATAGAGACTTTTTAAATTGTTGAATAAATTCTATCTATAGAGAGAAAAATAATTACTGTCCTGTTTCCCATCATCATTGTCTAGGAACAAGTAAGGCTGAGAAGAAAATGAAGTTAACAGTTAAAGGAGGGGCTGCTGTCGACCCTGATTCAGGTATTTTCATAAATAATAATTCTAAAATAATTCTAAAACTTCTAAAAATAAAAACCTATTTTGGGCAGCCAGGGAATATTCTTATACCCTTGCTTTTATTTACTGGTCTGCTTTTCTAAAGTATTTCTAATGTGTGAATGGTATGAATGTCTCTATCCTATTGATACCACAATTTATCCTATGTACATGTGGCTATACTTTATGATGAATTAAACAATAATAGGAAGACTTCTGATTTTTTACCTAGCATCTTTTGTGTGATGTTTCCTAGTGCAAAGCAAGGAAGTTGGCACTCTGGGAGCTGAGACAAGGCTTTTGTGTTAGTCTTTCAGGATAGGACTCTCTTGAGTATGGATGCTTGGAAAAATAAGCCCATAAATCAGTTACGGGCATTTACAATTGTCCTTTGAATCATCTTTCTGCCAGGAAAAATCAAAACTCCACCTTTTTCAATCTTATGCTCAATTTAATAATCTGAATAGAACAAAATGTGTTTCAGAATAGGCAGAATTAACATTTATTATATGTGTAAATAGGTCTGGAAGACTCTGCGCATGTTTTTGAAAAAAGTGGTAAAATCTTCAGTGCCACTTTAGGTCTAGTTGATATTGTCCAAGGAACGAATTCTTATTACAAACTTCAGCTGCTGGAGGATGACCGAGAGACCAGGTGAGAGTTCTCCTTTTCTAAGCAGGTACCACATTGCAAATTTCTCCTTAGTTTGGTTCAGGTAATAATAACTGGTGCTGTTTTATTTGTTTCTCATAAGAATTGTTTGATTCAGATAATCAGTTCTTGCTCCTAAACAGGCTATAAGAATCCAATACTAAAACAATTTGTACCCCTACATAAAACCAATCTTCAGGCTGCAGTTCTTTGGGAATGACTTCAGTTGAACTTTGTTCTGTTTTGTTTTTTTTAAATTTTGCCTTAGTTAAAACTCAACGATATAGTAGCCTACAATGCAAATATATAAGGCAATTTTATCCATAACATGTTTACACAACTACAGATGAGAAACAAGCAGAGGGAAGCTAAATAAAGCATTGCTTTATGTATTGATTTTGCCTTCCTTTCCTCCCCCATATGGAATTCAAAAGTTAGTTCTTCTCCACAAGTTAAAAAGCATACCACTTAAATGGAATAAAATTAAGAAAATCACAGCCAACTTAAACATCTTAATAGAAGCAGAAAATACCTAATTCATATTAGCTTTGAGATATATCACAGAAAAGACCTCTAGTGTTCTTTCTACACAGCAGTTTAGTTTATTTCTCTTTTATTCAAGTCCACATTTCTTATACATGTTCAAAAGTTCAGAATTTATATTTCAAAGAAACACTTTTACTTTAGAAAATTTTCCCAAGTTTATCTAATTTGGGGGGTGGATAAATATTATGGATTTATAGTTAAAAGCAAAGATGGTTAAACTAGTCAAGGGTTTTTCATGACATAATCAGCCATCCCAGAGGAGCTTCTTAATTATTACAGTGGATTAGTTTAGTCCGCTGAGGATTTTTAAATAACAAGTCATCAGTCTTGTAGGTGATTCAAATAATGGCATAATCTTTTGCAAGCACACACACGTGGGACTAAGTCTCACTTTGAATTAGCAGATGGAGTTCTAAGTAAGCAGATAAGGTATTTTCTGCTCTCTTGGGGACTCTCAGTGGGGTTGGATGTCATTAACGGGTAATACTAATTGTTGCTGCCAATTCTAGATGACCGGTATCTTATTAGTAAACAGCCTGATCTTAAGGAATTTGGGGGGCTTGAGGGATCCACCTTTCTGTAATCATGACATCCTTAGTCAGACTGCAGCCTGAAGGTTGTGTCAAGGATAATAATAAAATAAAATAATAATAACTTTTATTGTCACTTTGAATGTACACTAATCAGCATACATTAAAATGAAATTTTGTTGCATTCAGCTCTCAAAGGATCATATGCTTTCCACTTCATCCTGGCCATTACAAGAAAAGGATGTTAAGTTTTCTATTTTTTATTATAGTCTGGTAAAAAAAAGTTAGTTACAGAGAATTAGGCTGGTTTAATGCCAGCCTAGTTGAGGTTAAGACACCTGTTAATTCAGAACTAGTATCAACAGTTATTGTAGTTGATGGCATAAAAGACCTTTGAGAGATCCAATACACCAGAAACTTCATGTCTGTTTATGCCTTCTATATTTACTCTTCTCAATAATCACGACCATGGTCCCTCCCAAGCTCAGAGAAGCTTCTCAGCAACATGAGAAGGAATAAAGCGGCCATACACATTTTCACCTAGTACATGCTATTCCCCTTTCAGCACAATTGCATATTGATTTCCAGCTGAATTAGACTAGGTTCACTGTTAACACTTGTGCTCCTGCAAACATTTGTTGTAAAAAAGATAATGTTTTATTTGATATTTGATATTTTAAAAGTCAGATTTGCTTATGCTCAACCTACTGAATATATGTAAACTCAAGTTAATGTTTAAATGATGCCAAATTAGTTAATGTCCCTGGGGAGGGAGGGGGCTATTCCCTGTATATATAAATGTCTTCTTTGTAGATTGAATTAACATTTAAGCAAAGCTTTCCCACCAGTTGTCCTTGTTTCCCAAGCATGTCTACTGTTACCAAATGCAGCACAGGAGGCTGTTCTATGCTAATATTGAACTGATGTCATCCTTCTTTCTGTTTTGCATTTTTATTATCAAATTATGTAATAAGGAATACCGTTAAATGTACTGGCATGTTTCCTCTTAGAACAGCTTGCTAGATTATTTCATATTTTTCTTTAATTTATTTTTGTGTTTAGGTACTGGGTTTTTCGCTCATGGGGTCGTGTTGGAACATCAATTGGAAGTAACAAACTAGAGAAGATGCCTTCTAAAGAAGAAGCTGTTGAACATTTCCTAGATCTATATGAAGAGAAAACAGGCAATTCCTGGCATTCCAAAAATTTCACCAAATATCCCAAAAAATTCTACCCTTTGGAGATAGACTATGGGCAGGTAACTTGATCTTTTTCAAAAAGATACACTCTCCTTTGTCAAGATTACACATAACAGAACAAGCTTTAGAGTAATCAGGAAAAACTTCAGTGTCAGGCAAAGACTTCACTATAGTGAACACTTGCTAGCTTTATCATTCATTCATTCATATAGAGTTATATTTAGGATTGGTGTGAAATCAAAATGTGGTTTGACTGGGACAAACCTAACATCATTTACTGCAACATTGTGTAGTCAACTAGACTCAATATCTGAAACCAGTCACCTGCTGCTTATTCAAACCTTGCTTAAGTAAATTAAGTATTATGGGTGTTCCATCTCTGGGGGTTTTCAAGAAGAGACTGGGTAGCTATTTGTCTGGAGTAGCATGAGGTGTCTTGCTTGAGCTGGGGGTGGACTAGTCACTAGAAGACCTCCAAAGTCCCTTCCAATCCTATTATTCTATGTTCTAAACTGGTGTTTTGCATCATATCCTGCCTTTATTATTTTCACAAATAATTCAAGGCAGCAAACAATATCTAACACATTTTCCTCTTCCTATTTTCCCCACAACAGCCTATGAGGCGAGAGGCTGAAAGAGAGTGACTGGCACAAGGCCACCCAGCTGACTTTCATTGCTAAGGCAGGATTTGAACGCACTGTCTCTTGCTTATTAGCCTCAATCCTTGCATATGAAAGAGTTTAGCTTTAAAGAGGCGCCATCTTTCCCTCCCAAAAAAGTGATTTTGTTGATAGTGTTTAATCTTGCTTCCCATAGTTTTGCAATGTGGATCTGCTGAAGACCAGTAATACATTAAAAGACTGGCCTACAGTTTTTAACCCTTACCCCTTTTTAAAAAGCAAAACTATTCTGTCACCTAGGTCCTTCAGATATTTTTAGTTAGGATTCCTTCAATCCTCTTGGCCATGCTGGCTGGCATTGCTTAGAGTCATCCAAAGATAAGGTTGCTTATCTTTGAACTAGGACTAGTAAAAGACTAGATAATGGACAACGCCAAGAAATCCCATGAGTGATATAGACTATTTAGTGCTGGATTATCTTCCAGCCATCATCATCCCAAATGATCAGAGCTGGTATTGTCTACGTCAGCGGCTCCCAACCTTTTCTATACCCCGCACCTCTAGAACGCTTCTGATATATTCTCACACCCCTTACAAAAGTTCAAAATAACGGCAACGAATTATGCATATACACTATAATTTTGAAAACCCAAGTTTTTGCACCCCCTGGAATATCATCTTGCACCCCCAGAGGGTGTAAGCACCCCTGGTCTAAGTACTGGAATCTCTAAAGTTAGAAATCAGTTTATTTCTTTGAGGGCTGGAGGAGGGGGATGCAAACAACATGCTCAACTTGTTTCTCTTGTAGCTGTGGATATAAAATGTCCAGATTTTCTGAAAATTCTAGTAGGTATTGGTAGCAATACTTTTAGAAGATCGAGTAGCTTAATTTGTGCATGTATGTTGCTCTAACACAAGTTCCTTCCATTCAACTCCCAACCCTCTCCCAATAGGATGAAGAAGCGGTCAAGAAACTGACAGTGAGTGCAGGAACCAAGTCAAAGCTTCCTAAGGCTGTCCAAGATCTTATTAAGATGATTTTTGATGTAGAAAGTATGAAGAAAGCCATGGTGGAGTTTGAGGTTATTATTCATCCTTTGCTTAACTATTTGGTGTTATTAGTTTGATACTTTCAGAATGATTTGGGAAAAGGCAATATTCCTTTGATTCCAGAAGTAATTTGCAGTCTTCAAGAATAGTAACCATCAACAAAGTTAGGTGGTTCCCTTTTAAATTTACCTAACCTTTCCACACCTGGTAGCAACCAAGTCCAGAGTTTAATTATGTATTTTGTAAAGAAGTAGTTCGTTCATTCTTTATCTTTCAAGAATGTCACTGTGACTTTTCTTTGGCAGAAGAAAGTTGTGTCTTAATGTATATTTTTTAACCTGTTTCCCATTATGTGAACATAATCTGGAAATAAGTGCGCATAGACCATTTATCTCATTTTTTAAACTTTTACAGTATTTTATTTAACTGGGCCAATCTAAAGAGAACAGATTTTTAAACTAAATTATTTCAAACAAATTAATAGACTAAAATAAAGTTGCATCCTACACTTTCTTTGTATTTCTATTCTTTGGGTTAAGAATTTTGCTATTTCTTCTATATTCTTTTTTGCCGCCAGTCTTCCAAAATTTTCCCATAATGAAGTTCTACTTTAATGGGAACCATTTATTTTCTTGTTAGATTGATCTCCAGAAGATGCCTTTGGGGAAGTTAAGTGAGAGGCAGATCCAGAGCGCATACTCCATTCTGAATGAAGTGCAGCAGGTAAGTAAAAAAGAACAATTCCTTTTTCAGCTATTTCAAGCAATATTCCTTTAATTCCAGAAGTAATTTACGATCTTCAAGAATAGTAACCATCAACAAAGTTAGGTAGTTTCCTTTTAAATTTACCTAACCTTTCCACACCTGGTAGCAACAAAGTCCAGACTTTAATTATGTATTTTGTAAAGAAGTAGTTCATTAACTCATTCAAATTCCTTAGCTGTCCAATTCAAACCAAGTAACTCTGGGTGGATTTTGTTACTTCTGAGTCTTTTCACATCTATTTTCAGTGCATGACCTAGAATTCTAATATATAAAATGGAAAAAAAATATCCTTCTGTCTTTAACTTAAAAATATGTCTGATTTTAGATCTCAGTTGTTTACTCCTTCCTTGTACAGGAACCGCTCTAATCTGTTAATCATTTTGGTAGGCTTTTTCTGCAATCCCTTTAAAGAAATGGGTAGATTTTTGTTTTAAGGGAAGAACAAGTTTTTTTTGTTTTAGTGGAAAGCAA
Organism: Azemiops feae; assembly: GCA_023970755.1. Taxonomy (NCBI): domain Eukaryota; kingdom Metazoa; phylum Chordata; class Lepidosauria; order Squamata; family Viperidae; genus Azemiops; species Azemiops feae. The sequence continues at coordinate 215,383 of JALGBA010000439.1, forward strand.
GTACAGGACCATGTGGGCATGTCTTTAAAAGGTACACAAGAAAGCTAATTGGAAAGTTAAGAGAATTGGACAAGGAAAAAGAGAGAAGCAGGATAATTAAAAGAAAAGTTTTGGAAAGATAATGGTAACACTCAGGAAGAGTTTTGTTGATGTACTTAAAACCTGAAACAACATAGACCCTGTTCTATGTCTACATTTTAAGTTATCATGCAGTAGTATTTTAATTATTCTACATTTTAAGTTATCATGCAGTAGTATTTTAATTAAAGCTGTGCTCTGAGTAAATAAGAGAGAGAATATAATACCAGTCCCACAACTAAAATAACTATGCTACCAGGAAGAGAAGTGATATATGAGAGGAGATCACATTAATATAAAATTAAATCTTAGTATAAGAACTCTTGTTAGGGTGGTGTCAGCGAGATATATCTGTCCATCCCCCCCTCCCCAAAAAAGAAACTAGATGAAATTATGCCCCTTCTGAGCAAACATGACAAAAAGCGTATGCACTTTTGAACCACAGTTAAGTGGGCTATTTATTGCAGCATTTTCTAATAATAGAAAAATATAAATATGCTGGTTGCCACCTTTAAAGCCTTACTTGCTTTGGGACTGGGTTACCTGAGGGACCATTTTCCAAGAGTTTCCAGACGTCCAATCCGAGCCAAGATATTGGGCATGTTGCAGATCCCATCAGTGAAAGAGTGTTGACTGCTGAAACCAGGGGGCAGGCTTTTTCTGCTACAGCCCCTGCCTTATGAGATATTCTCCTCTCAGAGATTAAAACGACCTCAACGCTGTTGGCTTTTCACAAAGCTGTAAAATGTGAGTATGTAACCGGGCCTGGGCTTCGGAATGCATTAAGATTCCCATTATTTGGCTTTACTATTAGATGATTCATCATCATGGCTGCTGTTTGTACTTATTTTGTGGATTTTTAAAATATTTTTAAAATTATTTTAGTCGTTTATAATCTTAGAATTGTAAGCCAACCAGAGTCACTTGGTTGAGTTGGGCAGCTATAGAGAAAGAGAGAGAGAGAGAAAAAAAGAAGAAAGAAGAAAGAAAAGATGAAATCCCAAAGATGAAATCACATGTAGACCAGTCTTTCCTAAACTGAATGTAGGAAAATAGCATATTGCAGTGTTTGCTTTTGTTAACATTTAACATCCTGGATGCTCACCTCCTGCCATTCCATGATGTCTTATTTCAGTCGTCTTGCTATTGATGATGATTGGGAAGGCACCATACTGGGAAAAGTTAGACAAGCATTTCAAAATGCTGCCTTTAACTAAAGTTTAAGTTTAAACTAACGTTTTATTAAGGCAAGTAACTCAAATACAGTATATACATTTGTTGCTGCCAAAGATTATTATAGTTTTATTTTTCTCTTCATGTAGGCAGTTTCTGATGGTGGCACAGATTCACAGATATTGGATCTCTCCAATCGCTTCTACACTCTAATTCCCCATGACTTTGGAATGAAGAAGCCTCCACTTCTAAACAACCTTGACTACATTAAGGTACTTAGATACAGAACTATGCATTTAACTCTGGCACTTGAATACAGAAATAATGTAAATCATATTTTAATAGATGTAATTTTAAGACAGTTATATCTGGCTAACAGTAAACTTTCTAATCTAGTTTGAATGGTTGATACACTGTTGGACATGGCCAGAAGGTCCAGGTTCAGGACATGTCTCGCTTATAATATTTCTTAGGTAATCTTGTGGCCAATCACTTTCAGTTGAATTAAATACTGTATTACTTCATGCTTAAAAGGAGGGGCCATTAGGGGTGGTTAAAGGAATCAAATCCATCATCCTTCGGTTCTTTACATAAAGTATAAGACAAAAAATAGGGGAATTTTCATTTTTGTCAGAAGAGATAACTATTGCTATTTTTTGGAAAATAGCAATTAGAGAATCCTAAGCTGTCTCTTATGAAATACATGTATTGTTATGAATAATTGCATCTTTCATTTATCAAGACTAAAGTGGAAATGCTGGATAATCTGCTTGACATAGAGGTCGCTTATAGCCTTCTAAGAAGTGGCGGTCAGGATGGGGATAAGGATCCAATAGATGTGAACTATGAGAAGCTCAAAACCAATATCCAGGTAAAAATGGCAGGGATGTATGTTATCCTCTTTTGACTCCATATTTTCCAACTTTTCAAGTTTAATTTAGGTGAGTAGATACAAACAGTGGTGGGATTCAGCCGGTTCGCACCACTTCAGCAGAACCAGTAGCTAATTTTTTGTTGCCCAGGCCTAGAATGGACTTCCGGAAGCGGCATCCACACAGAGAAACCGGTTGTTCACGTATTTGAATCCCACCACTGGATACAAGATATACATTTTGGTGCTTCAGTGATAACTGCTCGTCTATAGCAATTACGTTTTGGTGTCTAGAAGCTCATATACATTTGGGTTTTTTTTCTTTTGTTTTAATGTACAAGAGAAAGAAAAATGCTCTAAAACATAAAAAAAAATCGAGAAAAACAAAACAGGGAAATACATACGTAACACATATTACATGTATATGTTGCAATGCCCAGATTTTAAAAATATATAATGACTCGTTTTCAGTATTCAACTTGACTACACAACAGATTATTGATCTATCTTTTCTTTATGTTGATATAAAATCCATTCATAGGGGAGAATGGACATGTTTAAAGTATAGTATTTTAAAGTATAGTATTTTCTTTCAAATTACCAATATTAGGTTGTAAATTAGAAATTGTCCTTGGAAATTGCCATGTCTATAAATATGATTGATAAATATATAATATTCAGTTATCTGTAAAAATAATCCATTATTATCTTTCCAAATATAGCAACAGTTTAAGAGTACTGCTAACAAAATTGCTCCAAAAGTATGTAAGCAGAAGTTGTGAAAACTGAATAAATTTGCTATCAGCCATTTTAATGAGTTCAAATTGTTCCTGCAGTACTACAGATACTTTAGAAGAGTGATTGAGCAAAAGCTCACAAAGGTTTTGGTTTTTATTGTTCATGAGCTTCTAAAAGGTTTGGGTGCCATTCTCAAGCAGGGATTGTCCCCCAGTATCATTTTCTCATAGGAATAAGCATCAGGTATAAGCTTCTCTTCCAACATAACCCAAGTACATATTGCAGTCTTTAATGTAAGAATAGCAACTGATTTTTTTTATTATTAAAGTCCCTGCGAAAATACCAAAAGGGACAAATAATAACTTTAAAATTATGGCTGTAAAGATTTGAAAATAGTTACTTAAATTCAAAGGTTTCATTTCATTTATCATTCATTGATAAATCTTAAAATCTGTACAATTAAAGCCCCCTTTTTTAATAAAGAAATTTTGAGGGGGGAAAACCTGTCATAGGGACTGTCTTACTATCTTAAGATACTAATTTTAATTTATTCTTTCCATAGATTCAGAGACATTTTCACTATAATGTTTGATGTTTTCCCAACAACTGTCTTGACAAGACTTTTAGGTTGGGGATTGTACTTTTGCTATCACCCAGACTTGGTTAAATATAACATAAAAGGAAGGGAGCTCAGACATCAGCCTACTCTCTTCCTTCTCCCAAGTTGCAGCTTCCCGTCATATTTCCTCTTGCCTCTTACCCTTTTAGTGTTTGCTCCCAGATCTAACTTCTCCATAGTTCCATCATCTCCTTAACACCTCTAACACCAATATGGTGACCCCTTTAGCAATACTTCTGCCTCAGGGCAGTATTTCTTTTAGCCCAGGGAATGCCTAAAGCTCCCAGTTGGTAAGTTCTTCTGCTATCTCACCCTGCAAGGACAATTGGCAAACTTCAGCAGCTTCTCTCTCATATGATGCTTTAAAAAATTAATAACATTCAAGTTTCCTAGATCAGTGAGATCAGGATTGCAGGAGTAGATTGTGTACATCATTTTAATGGCCAAATATTTACAGGTTCCTCTTTTTACATTATTAAATTTATAACAATCAATTTCTTGTCAACTTCCTGACAGGTAGTAGATAAAGATTCAGAAGAAGCCAAGATTATAAAACAATATGTTAAGAACACTCATGCAAGTACCCACAATGCATATAATTTGAAAGTTGTGGAGGTGAGTTCATGGTTGGAGATATGGTGTTTTAATTGTGGAATTGGTCTATATTTAACTTGTCTTTCCTGTATGTGTCGCCGAAGTATCTAAGTAATATTGCTAAATAATATTTTTGTGGAACTATAATCAAGGCTCTTGATTATCTCACTTCTGTTAACTTAATCTGTTCTCATGTAGTCTTGTATCTTGGAGTTAATACAAAATGTTTATGGAGCGGACATTCTAAGCTCCTCCTCCTCAAATCTGAGGCTTGTGGGCATGGAAAGGAAGTCATAAAATGAATGTTTTTCCATGCTATAGATCAGAGGTCCCCAAACCCTGTACATTGCTTTTTCAATAGAAGTTTTCTTAAATGAGGTATCTGGATTTAAGTTGGACACATAATGTATGTTACTATGAGACTTGTCAAGGATTAGCTTTACAAAAATAAAGATACAAAAAAGAATATACAGTACCTAAGAATTCAGGGTGGTCTTCCACATATTGAATTATTTTTCAGTGTATCTTTTTCTTCCTCTGTCCCAGATTTTCAAGATTGAACGTGAAGGAGAATATCAACGTTATGAACCATTCCGAGACCTACATAATCGCCAATTGCTCTGGCATGGTTCTCGCACTACCAATTTTGCTGGTATCTTGTCACAGGGTCTCCGAATAGCTCCACCTGAAGCCCCAGTGGTTCGTATTATGCTAATTTTCTAATGTAGAGTTAGTGACCCTCCAGATGCTGAACTCCCAGCAGGCTTCAGTCAACAATGGTATGAAGGATGCTTGGAGTTAAAACTCAGCAATCTTGAGACATGTCACTCTTAGAGGAACTTATAGTACATTCTGTGCCAATGATCTTGCAGTTTTGGGGATGGAATTGAATGCTGTTTTAGTGGAATTTCCGTTTCAAGTTAGCTTGACTTTCTTCTGTGTTCTCTACGGAGAGGACATAGAGGGAAATTACACTGTCACAATTCTAGATGATGTTCTATACATCTAAATTAATCACTGCATTTTTGTAGAATTGCAGACAGAGTAAAAGTCATCTCTCCACCTCTTAGCAATTAGACAATAACCTCTAACAAATTATTTTATTCTGTCTAATCACACACAGCAGAAATACAGTTTATTTAACCTAGAATATTGAGATGCAGGCCCAGAGCTGAAGGTGAAAATAAATAAATAAAAATACAGAATTGCTGTCCGTTCTAATCTGAAAGGGTCCTCCAGTGTGAAACTTTATCAAACTACCATTCCTTCCCAAGAGAAAGAAAACATATCCGAAGATCAGGAAAAAAAATGTTTCTTTTTGTTGTTTTATATCATAGGCATATATTTAGAGATAAAATTTTCTCTAGACAGGGAGTCGCAATCCCTTTCTTTCACGTAGGACTTCCCTAGTCAAATGACTTTTGGGAAGCTCAGCATAACTTCATTTTTCTTTTAGACTGGCTATATGTTTGGCAAAGGTATCTACTTCGCAGATATGGTGTCCAAAAGTGCAAACTATTGTCACACCTCTCAAATTGATCCTGTTGGCCTACTCTTGCTGGGAGAAGTTGCTCTTGGAAACATGTGAGTGATATCTTCATAGCATGTAGAGTATCAATTTAGATTTGAAAAGGTACTTACTCTAAACAAAAATGTTCTTTCTGTCTCTCACAGCAGATGAGAAGCTATAGGAATTTGTACTGAAATATCTTACTCTGTTTTACCGGGGGGGAAATATAAAGGAGGAGGCAATTTTTTTAAATTTGTGAAATATTGTTTCCTAAATGGTCACCCTCTCTGTTTGATAGGTTTGAATTGAAAAATGCTTCCCATATAACCAAGCTACCAAAAGGCAAACACAGTGTCAAAGGTAAGTGCCTGCTGGAAATGGTGTTGCTAACTTCAAGAACTTGGCCCAGATTTTTTTTTATCAGGACACTGGAAAAATGCTTTACTGTTCAGTAATCTCTATAATCAGATTAATGTAATGTTAAGATGCCACCATCACCCTTCAAAAGGCATTCAGATGATAATTTTAGTTGAAACCAAACTGATGAGATGACAGAAATTGAAAAATAGTATTAATGTATCACAGCTTGTGTAGCATGGATGCTACATACTTTAGGCAGAAAAATAAAACAAGTTGATCCAAGGTAAGGTTAGATTCTAATAAATAATAGAACTTCATTAAGATTGCTATACTAAACTTGCTAAGAAGCAAGTCCTCTAGTTTGCGAAACTGCTTTTTTAAAAAACAGAATTGCACTGTCCATTTAAAAATATTTCTTCTCCCTAATCTGTCCTAAATAGCTTGTGCTAATTGGTGATAATCTTAAAACTGATCTATACCCATCAGCTTGCATTATAAGTGAATAGTTCCTCTCCAAATGTACAAGGCATCTTTGCCCAACCTGATGTCCTTCTGCAGTGTCAGATTGAAGAAGATGGAAGCTTACAGTCCCAACTCATTTGCAAGTCATCAAGCTGGAAAAAGGGACAGATGGAAACCTTGGCAATTCATACACTATTTATTTATTGAAGAAGTGCAAATAGAATTTTAGTAACAAAGGCTTGGATATATTGGCTGAATTGATTAGATTTCAAAATTGTTAGCATTGTGAGCAAAACTATAGAGCCTTTTCCAAGGCATTTAAATATACTATAAAGTGGTTGAACAGATACATCTTTGCAGTTCATAAGCAGGAGGTGAGATTGATAGCACTTCTGCTTCCTAACAGTTTATTTTTAAAACACTAGTTTTGATGCTAAGGATAGTATGATACCATCGAGATAGTTACCTGTGAACCTTAATCTTCTATGTACAATATTTGCCTAAGCCTTCTTTAAAGCCACCTGCATTTGTCACCATCAGTATTTGATGGGAACAAATTCCATAGTTTAGCTATGTGATATTTTATCAATCCTTAAACTCCCCATTTTTAACTTCACTTATTGGCCCCTAAATTCTAGTGTTGGGTATAGGAAGGGGAAAATCTGTTCATATTTCTCTATTATGGATAATTGTATATAAATGTATGATATCTCTATTTGTCACCTTTTTCTAAACTAAAAAAACCCAAACATTAGGGGAACTATTCTATCCCCGTAATTATTTTGCATGCTATATTAATTGATCTCATAATTCAGATCTGATGTTCCACAGTTTTTCAATATACATGTGAATGCATTAGATTTAATTACATTTGTTTGTTTCCTATTTAGGTTTGGGCAAAACAGCCCCAGATCCCTCAGCCACTGTTTCTCTTGAAGGTACAGATGTTCCTATAGGAAAAGGAATTGCATCTGGAATTAGCAATACTTGTCTTATGTATAATGAGTATCCTTTGATCAATATTAGAATAGAATATAAATAGCCATTGGGGATGACTGAAAGTGGTTGCTTCTAGGCAGGTGAATACTGTCAGCCTTAATGAATTTGGACTTTGGCATTAGTATATAAGTTGCCTCTGCAGTTCTAGGATAAATGTCCTTGACAATCAGAAGAAACTGAGAAAATGTAGGCTTTGCTGAAGTTTTAAAACCTGTACTTTTTATTTATTTATTTATCCATGTATTTGCAGGCTCCTTATTCCTAAAATTCTAAATATCTTAAGATATAAGTATCTTGTATCTAAAAGCAATGAAAACTATCAAAACATGATAAAATAGAGTGGTGCCGTAGGTCATGCAGTCGAAGGAAATTAATACTGTTCTCTCTAATAGTTGCCTTCAGTTAAGTGGCATATGAGCTCACTAAGCAAGTTCTGGATTTGGGTGTACTCCATGCTTCTCAAGTGGTAACTGGAGGACAGGAGAGAGCTTTTTTTCCAGTTGGTACCTGATTCTGGCTCTGGAGGAGAGAAGAATTTTTGCTGTTCTTGTACCTTGATACTCTCAAGTTGACCACTGCATCATGCCACATAGAATTACGTTTAGTGGTAATTCAGAGGCCATACTTTGGTTTAAAATACAGTATCAGTTAGGAACTTTAGCAAGTGCTTTATTAAGACTGTCATGCCACTGATCTGTCAGTATGCTGCCTTTCAGGAATATAGGGCCAAAATCCTAGAATTCCCATCCATCTGGAGACATTTTAGAAATCTGAGAGGGCTTGGAGGGATGGCCTTTATGTCTTCCTATTTTATTTGGCAATACAGAAGAACACAACAAAAATGCCTTTGTTTTTTCCTTCATTCATTCATTTCTTCAGATACATTGTCTATGATATTGCTCAGGTAAAACTGAAGTATCTGCTGAAATTAAAGTTCAACTACAAGACAACTCTCTGGTGAAGATCAGCTTCTTGGAATTAATAATACAAATGTTTTTGAACCCCTCCTTTATTTTATTTTTTTGATAAATATGCAAGATTAGGTGAAAAATGTTACGAGCAATTTTGTATTTGTGCTTTTCTTTCCCCCCCCCCCCTTTCTTCTCCTTCCGCCACTTGGCTTATTCTAGTTTGGACATATTGTACATCTTTAACTAACAACAACCCCCACTCCCCAAAAAGGGAGGGGAAGTCAATAACCCTTGAATTAAACTTTTAGTAAAAGAGACAAGGAAGATAAATTTAGAATCATTTACACACTGCTTTTCTTGTTTTTCAAATCTTCCTTAATTTGTATTCTGAATAAATGTTAATGTGTTTATTTTGAAGTAAAAATAAAAGCTACTTTCATACTAATGTTTTCTTGTATGCAAAATACAGTACTTCTGTATAAGGTAAGAAGTCACGTGTAATGTTTGTGGAACCAATCCTAACCTATTGCTTAGTAAACAACTGTGTGAGATGATTGTGTATAGAAGGAGCAACAATCTTTTTGGAGTTGGCAACTTTGCTTTTATGCTGCATGCTGGGAAAAGTGAGTGTGCTCAGGCATATGTGGAAACTACATGTTTCAAAAAAGTGCTACAGACCTAACACAAGCATAGCACCTCTCTACCATTCATTAAAATAATTGACTTATTGCAGGCTTTTGTGTGAGCCTGAAAAAAAGATGATAGTATCACCAAAACCACATTAACTTTAATGTTTTGACTTAATGCTTTCAAGCTTGTGCAGAAGCCTAAATTAGAAGAGCTGTTTTATGAATGACAGGTGTGGTTGTTTGCATGAGCTTTGAAGCATTTTCAAATTATTTTTGAAGGATGCAAAGCCCTAATATGCATATCCCCCTCATGTACTCACAGATGCCATTCATTCTTACATATGTACACCTCCTTCCTTTCCCGCTATCTTTAGCAGACTTGTTGAGAAGGAGGAAGAAATAACTTTCATGTCTACACCCACAACTTAGCAATCTGTTTCTGTACTGCTATATTTCTTCATTAAAAAACAAGTACTTTGCATGCTGCATCATGGGAGGAGTAGGGCACCTACTCTACCATCATCAAACAGAAAGAAATATGGGACAGAGAAACTGGTCTGGAAAATGACTGGAAAATCTGGGAAGTAACAAATACTATACCCTAGAAACCAGGTGAGAGGGAAAATGTAGTTGGATCAAAAATGATAAGAAAATAAGAGGGCGGGAAATACAAATGGCACAAGGGCAATAGATGCACTAACAGTTTATGCACCAGTGTGATGCGTGAATGACAGAGGTGATGGCAAGTTGCCAGACAGCACTTTTAAAGGACTACCCAAAATCTGCACTGCTTTGCACACTACTTAACATTCTCTAGCTTTGGTGGGTTGCACGTTCCTTACAGATCATGCCCAGCTGCACTATCAAACAAACTCCAGAATAATTATGTTGCCCTTTTATTTATTTATTAAACAAATTAATATAGCTGCCCAACTCTCACAGATTGTGTAATGTACAGCATTAAAAATTCACAATTTAACCTTGGTGGCAACAACAGAATCAATCAAGACACATGATTCATTCCAAATGGGGTCCCCAAGCCCACTGACAAAACCATATTTTCAAGATCTTGCAGAAAAGCAATGTGTGGGCCAATCTCTGGGGTAATGATGTTCCAAAGTGAGAGAGCTACCATAGAGAAGACCCTTTTCCTAAGTTCCACCAAATGTACTTGCTTGATAGTTGGACCCGCAAAATACTCTGCCTTCCTGCTCTGGGTGGGCTGGGTAGATATCACTGGGAGAGGCGGTCTGTCAAATAACCTGGCCCCAAGTTGTAGGCTTGTAAAACAATCATACATGTAGGCATGTGTAACAGCCATAGGTATAGATGTTTTAGTTCCTTCCAGTCTTCGTGCATAATTTTACCTTGCATAAGTTTTATAATAACACACAGAGCTGGACCTGTTTTTACTATGGCTTTGCATCCCAAAACGATAATCACCAACTCTCAAAACATGTAAGAAGTGTTTTTCTTATACATGATTTATTGTAACGTGTGTACTTTAATTTTGTCACTTCACGTGACTAACAGACAAAACAGGACCTAATAGGAAGAGAAGTATATAGTGATCAATGCTCAGTTATCTATAAATGTTATATAAGGCAAGGATTCCAGGTTCAGACTTAGATTGCCCAGGCATTATTATACATATACTTTTAAAAGGGTAATTGGGATGTAAATTGCAAATTACTTTTGAGCAGGGATCCTCTGGAAGATCATAGTGCTATTCTGACATGGATGGATGATTACATTTTATTGATCTTGAAAAGAAGAATTCACTGTGTGTAGCTACATTTGCTTCTTTATTTCCAATTGTTTGTCGGGATATATAGCTAAGCAGTTACACGTCAGCACCTGGCATAGCTAGGAGGTTTCACCCTGATTAGTACTTGGATGTTGATAGACAAAGGAATCTTTTTGAAAAGTCCCAGAAGATGGCAAACTGTTTCTGGTAAGGCTGACAGAAAAGGCCATATGGGTTGTTAATTATTAAATTTATATCTTGGCTTTTGTCTAAATGTTCAAGGAAGCACATTCTTTCCATTTTTTCTTCCTATTTGAGGATTTTTTTACTTTTTTAAAATACAGATTTTTTTCAACTGTCCTTGTAGAAATGTGTGGGAGATAAATCTTTTTATAGCTTTATAGGACAAAAAGGATTGTCTTGTGGTCAGAAGTTAACACATGGCAACCTAACAAATCGGCACTCTCTTTGGAGAGAGAATCGGCTTCATGCTGCATTTGCCAAGTGGTAATTTCATGCAATTCCATGCAAAATCCATATTAATCTAGCTTCAGTAATGAGAATGAGAATGTAGGCATTGTTATCAGTAGCTCTGAATTATAATTAGTATTCATGACACCCAAATCAACCTCAGAAAGATTGCTTAATGTTTCTATACATCCTATCCTTTAAAACAGGCATGTCAAACTCGTACATCGCGTGACGTATTGTGACTTTTTCCCCATTGCCGGCAATGGGGTGGGCGCGGTTTCAGTATGATGCATCCGGCCCGTGGGCCAGCAGTTTGACATGCCTGCTTTAAAACAAGTGTTAAATGCTTTTAAATCAATTTATGCTCTTTAAAGTATAGGAAGGATAACTTAAGACATTTTCATTTATAGAGGACAACATGGATGGCAATAGCCCATTTCTTGATGGCAGACTCAGTTTTGAAAGGACATTGGCTAATGTGTCCTGCTATTGCACCATAAAAAGCTTTAAAGGTTAGATCCAATGACTGTTCTGTTAATTGGTGTTAACCTTGCAAGAAGCACAATCAGGAGTTCTAGCAATAGCAATAGCACTTAGGCTTATATACCGCTTCACAGTGCTTTACAGCCCTCTCTAAGCAGTTTACAGAGCCAGCATATTGCCCCCAACAATCTGGGTCCTCATTTTACCGACCTCGGAAGGATGGAAGGCTGAGTCAACCTTCAGCCAGTGAGAATCAAACTGCCAAACTGCCGGCAGTCAGCAGAAGTAGCCTGCAGTACTGCATTCTAACCATCGCGCCACAGGTCAAGCTTGAGGTGATAAGGGTTTGTCAACAATAACTCCTAGTTTAGGAATAGCTGCAATTGGCACATAAAATGAAGCTGTGCAGGTCCTTTTGACCACATCTTTACCTGTTCCTCTTGAAAGAGCTATGAATCCAGGAAAAAACCCAGATTGCAGAACTGATTTACATGTAAGAGTGCAACTCCATCCAAGGGATGATTTCTCCCAGTAGCTTCATGTAGATCAGGGGTGTCAAACTGCCGGCCCACGGGCCGGACGAATCACAAGGAAAGCGTGCCCATCCCATTGCCGGCAATGGAGAAAAAGTTCCGATACGTTGTGTGACATCACGTGACGTTGCGAGTTTGACATGTCTGATGTAGATGTTGAACAGCAGAGGAGAGACCCTAAGACATCCTACACTACACAGCCTGAGAGCTTGACCTCTTCTCTTCACCGACGACCTGCCCATTCAGGAGAAAAGTGCACACTTCCAATATTTGCAGGTATCCCAGGTTATTATGGTCAATAGTAGTGAAGGCTGTCAAAAAAAAAATCAAGCAGGATCATGAGCATTACACTCCCACTACTATATGTTAATCCCAGGTCAACAAAAATCAATGTCCTATAACCAGGCCTAAAACTAGACAAAAAAGAATTGAGATAATATGCTTTTCATGATGTCTTCTTCACTTGCTCTCCTATCATTTCTTCAGCAACCTTCCATAAGGGGAAGTTGGAAAAAAAAGTAAGACAACCAGGATGAATGATTGAGGAGGGGGCACACAACAGGTCCCTTCAAAGTAGGTGGCATTATCTCCTCTCACAAAGTCATATTAATCGCCATCTGCATCCAGCCTCCTCTCATGCTGGCAGCTTTTGCTAGCCAAATGGAGTAGGAATCTAATCAACATGTTGTGGAGTTTACATATCCTAGAACCCCATCTACTTCCTTGGGATAAACAAGCTCACACATATCCCAGATCCTTCCCTACTTATCTATCTTATCAATACAATTTGTCCAGTAGTCATATAACCCAGAGGGGTATGTGAAATATATGAATTTATGTGACACAATGCCCTACATATGTTCTTGCACATAGCTGTAATTGAAACAGTAAGATCAGTGATTTTTATATTTCAATCTGTAGTGATTTTTAATCTGATTATGGCCAGATCTCATCTAAAAATTATGATAATATATATATATTGTATATAGTATGTTTAAATATGTGTACACTTGAGAGCAAGCAACTAAATTTCATTTTTAATGTGTGCCGTTGTGCCCACAGTAAAAAATGACAATAAAGGTTATCTAATCTAACAAAAGCAATTTTATCAGTTATAAAAATTATGCAAAATCCAGATGCCCCAATTTTATTGCTAATTAGACCTGTGCCATATCTAGCAATGTTGAGTACCCAAATAAACATGAAGCCAAATTCCCTGGTGCCTTATATACAGAAGTTACTGTTCAAAGGTATTGTAGGCTAGTTCTTTGTCAAATGGGGCCATTATATATTTATGTCATCTTTGCAAAAAAAAGTTGTAATAGGAGACCATTGTTACTGCTCAGTTCACTTGAGTACAATGTTAAATATTAAGAAATTACTAAGTTGATGCCATGCTATTGCTTTGTATCTGCCCAAGAATAATACCCCACTGGGAACAGTTTGTGCAAGCAGGACACAAACAGTATTTGTAAATACAGGTAGTTCTCAAGTTACAATCATAATTGAGGCCAAAATTTTTGTTGCTAAGTGAGATATTGAGTTTTGCCCCATTTTATGACCTTTCTTGCCACAGTTAAGTGATTCATTGAGGTGTTAAATTAGTAACACGGTTGTTAAGTGAATCTGGCTTCCCCATTGATTCTGCTTGTCAGAAGGTTGCCAAAGGTGATCACATGACACCAGGACATTGCAACTGTCATAAATATGAGTCAGTTGCCAAGTGTCTGAATTTTGATCATGTTGCCTTGATGATGCTGCAACAGTCAGAAGCTTGAAAACCAGTCATTAGTCACTTTTTACTGCCATTGTAACTTTGAACAGTCACTAAACTGTTATAAGTCGAGGACTGCCTGTACAATCTGCTGTCCAGAATACATAATAACAGAGTTGGAAGGGACCCTAGAGGTCTTCTAGTCCAACCCCTTTCCTGAGCAGGAGACCCCATACCATGCCAGACAAATTAGTGTCCAATGTCTTAAAAACCTCCTGTGATGGGAGCACCTACAGATGAAGCTAGTGACCAGATGCGGCCACTGCATGCAGCCGTCCATTTTTCCCCAACTCGTTTCCTCGCCTTATGGAAAAATAACAGTAAAGCTGTCATGAAACTGTAACAACTTTTTTTCGCCGAGCCCGAAGAGAAGCACGAGACAGTCGAGTTCCCGCCTGGTTCTTCGTAGAGCCCGGGCAAATCGAGCGACTCGCTCATGTCCCGCCTTCTCCCACCAGTCAGGCAAGCGAGAGAGGACGCCGTCTCCTTCCCCACAATGCACCGCGACAGGCAGCCTTTGAAAAAGCGGCGCGGCTCCTTCAAGATGGCGGAGTTGGATCAGCTGCCTGACGAGAGTGAGTAGCGATCTCTGCCCCTCACTCTGCCCCGCCGCCGGTCCTTCCTGCTCACCTACTCCTGAAATAGAGGTTCTAGCTACCGGACCCTTCGTCTGCTTCCTTGTCCTGAGTCACAGTCTCGGTCTTGCTCCTGCGCCGGTGCTTGCGACTTCTTTTGTTGCTCCTGCTGCTGCTGTTGTAGTTAGGAGCCGGAGCTGCGCGGGGCCGGCGTCACAATCTCCTCTCAGTGCCTGGCCCAGCTCTGTTTCCTGATGGCCTCCCCTCCGGCCTCTCCCTCGAGTTTGGAAGGGGGTTTGGGGGGGGGGAGAAGCCAACCGAGCAGGGCCGGAAGCTGCTATTATATAAGCTGCCCTTCTCCTGGTGGGACTGAACCGCACCCTGAACCCCGAGACTTGGAGCAGGCCGGAACCGGGATTGGGTCCGTCCTTCGCAGGGAAGAATGCACGCTTTTAAAAATCGAGCAGAGAAGCGTTGTGTAGGGCAGTGAGTGGCATTATGCCTGTCCGGGGTAGGCAGGGACAAGCGAGTACAGCTTCATCCCGTGAGCAAAGTAAGGGTGATATTTGTCTTACTATGAGCATCTTTCTAGTAGTTGTCATGACGTTAGCCTCCTGTATGCTTGGAGATATTTGTCTGTTTGACTTTTACTCTGAGGAGAAGTGCACTGGTTCGTAGGAAACTGTTTTTAAAGTGTATTAAGTACCGGTTTACGCCTACCTCTTCTCTTGTATATACCAATCTTCTATATACCAAAATGATAATGTTGCTTATATAGGTGATAAATCTTTTAATGGTCTGTAAATGGAAAAGCAAGTCACATGTAGTCCTGTTTTGATGGTTGTCTACGTACTATATATTTAAACAATCTGTGTATTATATCTGGGAAATTATGCTACTATATTGTGAGTGGCCCCATATGTATGGTGAAATTAGTAGATTGGCAAAATTATTGAAAGCAAAGTCAAATGTTTTAAACTGAGAATCGAAGACACACCTCTCTGACAGTACTGACTGAACAGTTGGGGATAGAGCAGCAATGAACAAATATCAGATCTGAAGAACTAATTTTGTTTTATATAGAATCCTGACATTCAACTGTCATACCTTGTTGAAAATCATTTCCTGGAATTAAATTAAAATCAGGACTTGAATGTATGGCATACTTCTTCCTTACATAAATATAAATCTACATCACTCCATGCTTCTTATATTCAGCACTGTAATTTAAGGAGAAGATTGAATTCTTCATTACTAGTATTGCAGAAGAAATTCTGATCCCCTGCAAATCACTTCAATATAGACTGCTTAAGTCAAATGCTGAGAGCATGACTATCACATTTTGTTGTATACCTTGATCTACTAGAAACATTCTTCTATATGGGGAATAAATTATGTTCTAAATAAGATTTAGTTTTATTCACATCTAAATTATTGTAATCTCATGCCATTCCAAATATACCACCTAAGGCACATAACCTTAGGTTTCTGTAAATATTGCTGGAGTTTAGCTTTCATAAGCTCCAGACAAAATTGTTAGAGCATCTGGATACTGACAGCCAGAATCTAACATCTGGTTAGAAAAGCCTGTTTCTGATGTGTTTGATTTAATTCTCTCAAATACTGAGGTTTTCTAGTTCAGAAGTTTAATTTGTAGGCTGGGATTCATGTGATTATATATTTCTTATACAAGAGGTCACAGCTGTGGAAAACTAGATATTAGAGTCTACTTTAAGTTCTACATCTGGCTATGAAGATTCTCAAAGGGCAGGGATTTAGATTAATATTTGAGGAATTTCTGATTCTACGAAGCAAGCCTTTTTAGAGCTATCACCTGCATAAATACATGCCCATATACTGAGAAGACAGTTTAAATTAACATACATATAATTAAAATTCATTTTTAGAAAATTAGATAATTCTCAAACAATCTGCTATCTAAATTCCCCAATTTAAACTAAAATCCTAAATATATTTTTGAGGAAGTCAAATTGAAGTACGTTGGATGCCAGAATAGGGCTGCAAAGCGTAGTACTGTATAGACTGTGTTAGACATGTTTATCAATTTTTTATTGCTGAGTAAATAAGCCTTATGATTAACCACTCTGGTTGAGAAAACTTGCATTGCTTTATGACGTAGAGAAACATCTTATTAGCTTAATACACCAATGTATGAATTGGCAATTATAAAATAGAAATAACATATAATACATTATTTGGTGGTATGGAATCATTTGGCAGTATGAACAGGTTATTAATTTAACAAATTTCTCCAATCTATAGAACATTCTATTAAGGTTAGCCACATGAAGGAATAATTTCAGGTTTAGCATTGTAACTGTCCATGTTTGTAAGCTTCTGGAATGCATCTGACAGAATACTGGACTAGATAGGACAGTGGCTTGATTCAACAGACTCTTGCATCTTCCTACATCTTATCTTTGCTGTTATTGAGCTAAAACTCTGTTGGTGAAGATATAATCCTTCATCAAAGGAGAATTATGAAAAATAAATATATTAAAATAAAATTTAAATGTGTTCATAGTTTCCTCTTCTTAAAGAAAAACCTGATCTGGTACATAGATATATTAACCCAATAATTGCAGGTTATATTATTTCATCTTGAAATATTTCAGTTCCTTAATGTAAAATTTTATAAGCCATGTGTAGGATTCACTATTTCAGTGTGACCTACACACTCAAATAATATAACAGTATTATTGTAAAACTAAAGAGATACTAAAGCACCTTCTGTAATGTTGATTAAAGAATATACATTGTTAAACTCCACTGAAAATTTCCTTTGTGGGCATCCTGTGTTATACCTTATATCAGTGGTGGCGAACCTATGGCACGGGTGCCAGAGGCGGCACTCAGAGCCCTCTCTGTGGGCACGCATGCCATGCCCCAG
Source organism: Azemiops feae (assembly GCA_023970755.1). Taxonomy (NCBI): domain Eukaryota; kingdom Metazoa; phylum Chordata; class Lepidosauria; order Squamata; family Viperidae; genus Azemiops; species Azemiops feae. The sequence continues at coordinate 232,821 of JALGBA010000439.1, forward strand.
AGATGGCAACCATCCCTCTTAAACCAGCCACCCATTAACTCAGGGCTTTTCAACCTTTTCACCCATTGTACCACTTTTAGGATATGGCAACATCCGAGTACCACCAGTCGCCTAGCAAGGTGTCAAAAACTTGATGACCAAAAAAAAAAAAGGAAAAAAGTGATAAAATACAGGTAGTCCTCGACTTACAACAGTTCGCTTAGTGACTGTTCGAAGTTACAATGGCACTGAAAAAAGTGCCCCCCAAGCCACAGCTGAGCAAGACACCTGCCTGCCCACCTGGTGGCGCTCTTCCTCCTGTCCGAGGTTTTCATTGTTGTGAGCATTTCTGTTGAGGATTGGCAGCGGGGGTGGGGTGGTGTTTGGTTTTTATTTCCCCCGTCTGCTGGGTGGTTGCAGCAGGTTTTGGTCACTTCACATGACCCTGGGACACTGTGACCGTCATAAATATGAATCAGTTGCCAAGCATCTGAATGTAAATCACAAGACCCTGGAGATGCTGCAACATTCCAGCTGATCGGCGCTTCTTCTGGGCTCAGCAGAAGCACCAGGATCAGCGCCGAGCTCCAGCTGGAGCCTGGCGCTGATCCTGGCACTTCCGCTGAGCCCTGACAGTCCCAAAGAAGCACTGATCCTGGCACTTCTGCTGAGCCCTGACAGCCCTGCAGCTCCAGCCATCTCTCGCTCAGGCTTGTGCGCTGCTGCCACCAGTTCAGCTCATTCCCCTCCCCTGCTATCACTTTTCTAGGATGGTCGCGTACCACCTGCCAGGTGCCAATGTACCACAGGTGGTACCCGTACCACTGGTTGAAAAGCCCTGCACTAACTCGCCGAGGTCCCACGTGGCCGGATGCATCCCAGCACCCATGCGCTCGCTGGCCTCTGTGTGCGGGGGCCAATGGTGTCAGGCAGCAGCCGCCCTGGCCCCTGCCTCGCCTTGCCCTGTGACAATGGCACCCCCGCCCTATCTCGCCTTGCCTCGCCTCATCCTGCAGGACGAATCTCCTGCCTACCGCCCCACCTGCCAGTGACCCCCTGGATCTCCTCCAACCCTGCCTGGCCCCCACAGGTGTCCCCACGAGCAACATCGAGGTGATCACGCCCACCTTGGCCACACCCACCTAGTCTGCCATGACCACCACAGCCACGCCCACCCAGTGGGCCACACCCACCTGGCACCCGGCGATAAATAAGTGGGTTTTGGGTTGCAGTTTGGGCACTTGGTCTCTAAAAGGTTCGCCATCACTGCCTTATATGAAAAAGCAATAAATGTATGGTAATAAAACAGATTATCCATTGATATGAGACTTTGATCCTGATTTGCAGGGAAGTAAAATTTATGGTGTGACCATTTGAATGTAACAAGTTTATTATAAATTGAGAAATAAGCAGTAGGTGCTGGGTGAAATGAGCAAGCACAAAGCCCTATAGCATCAAACTGTGATTTAATATACATTAATTTATACTACTATGCTGCTGGTGTTTTGTTTTACATTTTAATTTTGTTTTGAATATTATAACTATAATCTCTAATACATGCTTTTTTGCAACATTAAAATATTTTTTATAAAAAAATCCTGTGTAAAGCTGTAGATTTCCAGTTATATTTCTTTGTATGCAATACGAGTCTGTAAATGTTCTAAAATCAGTTTACATCTATAGATATGGCTTAAATGCTTTCTTTTTATCATCAAAATATAAAGTGAGTACAAAATATTAATAGTGAGTACAGAAAAGTGGAACAGCAAATCTTTCATCCTTAATCTTGCTGTGCCATGCTGACTAAGCAGAAGTTGTGTAAATTGGAGTAAATGGATAAATTAGCAATGCCAACTTCAGTGCCAGCCTACTTGAAAGGCTTGGATTGGATCCATCTAGAATAATATAATGTCTTTGAACCTGTTATCAACTTATGGATTTAAAAACTGAGCTCTTAAATTTGTCAGATGTAAATGCAGCAAGACTAATAACTTTATTGTTAGAAATAACATGACTTTATTGAGTTTTGTTATTTGTTTCAGGTTCATCAGCAAAAGCCTTGGTTAGTTTGAAAGGTAGGACAACCAGATTATTTCTTCATATATAGTATTCGTGAAGGTTAAATCTTACAAAATCCTTATTTAAGGAGTATTATGACTGAATGTATACATTCCACAAGCTGCAGTATTTTAATCATAGTTTGTTGAACAAGACACAGTAGCTTTGTTCACATAGCATCAATCATGAAACCATAATTTGCAAGTGAAGTGCCTGGGTTTATGTATCATAATGAGCAAGTCATGATTTAATGAGTTGTATGAACCCATTTTATAAGTTGCCTACTCATTTGTGGCAGCAGTTGGTTAACCTTGTACAAAGCAAGATTGGGCCCAATTAGTATTTGGATGAGAGAGAAGTTGTAGGATAAACGTGCATAACGTGACTATATATAAATATGGAGTCAAGTGATTATATTTATTGAATCAAGCTCAACTCAAAAGGTTTAACTTCAGATGGCATCAGATTAGCTGGAATGTATTTATAGAGGATGGCATTTGTGGAGAAATTGAGTATGTGCATCTGTGTGTAAGCATGTGTGTAATGAACTTGGATTTATTATGCTGTGTTTATCTTTATTTTATTTTTGTATATGCTGCTTTTCTGTTAAATATCCAGTGATCAAGCAGACAAATATTCAGTATTTCTGTGAAAACAGCCAATAAATAATAAAGGAAGGCAAATAAATTAATGGGTGAAAGAAACAAAGATTAAGTTAATCCACAAAACTTTCCAGAATGAAAATTTTAACTATGCAAGAAAAATATGAAATGAATTTATATGAATATAAATATGCATTTATTCTACAATACATTTCTAGATAGTTTTCCTGCATAGAAATAAGAATGTGAAGATCAAGAAGATAAATAAATTGAGAAGAGTTTCCAATTTTGCTTTCATAGGCATGAAATGGAAAATTTGGGGTCCATTTAAATGTCATCAAAATTATTTTTTCTTTGAATATTGTATCTTAAAAAATTTGAAACTTTAACTCAATATTTTTTAAAATTTTGCATTAAAAATCAAATGTAACATTTTAAACTCTACTTTAAAAAGTATTGTAATTCATCATTTTCAAATGAATATTATATTTTCCCCCTAAAATGCTCAGGATTCCCCCTCAGATTGGAAAGAGAAAACATTTAAACACATACACACACACACACAAAACCCCACACACACCATTCTTCCTTTTTGGGGTAAGCAATATTATGCCACATCCTAAAAAAGTATATCGTTAAGTCATATTTAGTATATTTTATGAGTCATTCCTTTTATTTGATCAAACCATCTCAGCATGCGTCTTTTGTACTGATTTGTATTTAACCCACTATTCATTCTTAATACTATTTAGTATCTTAGTATTTCATTCTCATTGCATTCAACTTTTATATTTCTTCTGGCATACCAAACTCTCTCATTCCTATATAATAAAATACACAGCTAACATACATAGCTGTTTTCACTTCTTTCAACAAACATTCATTCTTTGTAACAGACTACATACTACTCACAACCATTCTATCAACATTTGTATATTGTAAAAAATTTTCATCCACTTTCCCATATTTTACAAAAGCAAAATACATAATCCTATATTGTTTTCAATATTTATGAAAAACATTTATGTAAAAAAATACACTATTTCTCTACTATGGCCTTTGATAAATTAATTTTTATAATCCTATAAAAATTATATGACTATAATTGATTTGTTGTATCATACAACCTAATACTGCTTAGAGAGTGCTGTAAAGCACTATGAAGCAGTATTTAAATCTAAGTGCAATTGCTATTTGCTACAATCATTTGGGTCCTTGACCAACAATACAGTATTACCTGGATATAAAACTGCATACACATTCACATCCCAAATAAATACACTTCTAATTTCAACACAAATATTCCATATTCATTCATAATTACATTAAGCATGAGTGAACATGAGACATCTCTTCCTTATCCCCATCCAATGTTGAGCCATTTATTAAGCATTCAGTTCTCACATACAGTCTATTTCTATCATGTAACATTTTTGTGCATTCAGTAATTAACATTCAAGTCTATATTCACACAAAAATTCCACAAATCAAGTTATTCACTTTATCATACACTTCCTATGAATCAACAAGTATATAATATTCTTTTGTATATGTTTTTAATGATCTGAGGAAGAACAAATCAAGTCTATACATCTCCTGCCAAACAGAAAGCACAGTGCACGTTCCAGATTTTTTCATTATCATCTAACATTCCCTTTCAATCAGAATTCTGCCAAAACCTTCCAGATACAATTAATTGAATAGTCCATCTACAGTACAGGTAGTCCTCAACCTACAACAGTTCATTTAGTGACCATTCAAAACTACAATGGCACTGAAAAAGTAACTTACGATCATATTTCACACTTATGACAGTTGTAGCATCCCCATGGACATATGATCAAAATTCAGAAGCTTGGCAACTGACTCATATTTATGACAATTGCAGTGTCCCAGGGTCATGTGATCACCTTTTGCAACCTTCTGACAAGCAAAGTCAATGGGAAAATCAGATTCAATTAACAAAGGTGTTACTAACTTAACAGTTGCAGTGATTCACTTAACTGTGGCAAGAAAGGTCATAAAATGGGGCAAGACTCAGTAACAGAAATTTTGGGCTTGTCGTAAGTTGAGGACTATATAGAGATTATTCATTCTTGCTACCTTTCTCTTTCTATAGGAAACAGTAACAGCATTCTATCAATTGTCAGGCACAGATGCAGTCTTCACATACACATTAAACGAGTCACACAGTCACTTCTCAAGCATCTAAATTTATTTCTCTAGTACATCATCAACACCTAGCTTTTCCATATTCAAGACTCCTACACAGGGTTCACCACTGCTTTTTTTCTTCAACGCTATCATTTACAGCATTTTTTTAAATTCCATTTTTCAATATGTCACTAGTATTCCGATACAAATGTTTAAAATACTCACACCAGAATTCCTCATTTCAGTTTCATCCTACATCATTTTATGGAGTGCTGGAGACTCCTTATTTATCTCTCTTCATGCAATTAATTTCAAAACAACTTTTTATTTCCATCAAAATTACTTTGCACTTTTTTGCCTCTTTCAGTCTTTCAATCTTAATGATTTCTTTCTTCTGTCTATAGCCACAGTACTTTCTTTGCAGTTAAATATATTTTCTTTCTCAATATACAGTGGATATAGAAAGTCCGCACCCCCCTGTTAAAATGGCAGGTTTTTGAGATGCAAAAAAAATCACACTTAAGATAAATCACATCAGAATTTTTTCCACCTTTCATATAACATATAAGGTGTACAATTCATTTGAAAAACAAACAAGTCTTCTGGGAGAAAATAACAATAAAAAACTTATAATATCATGGTTGCATAAGTGTGCACACCCTTAAAGTAATACTTGATTGAAGCACCTTTTGATTTATGACAGCATTCAGTCAGCGTGGTACATCAGGCCTTGGGGAATCTTTGCCTACTTTTCCTTGCACAAGCGCTCTAAATCTGTTAGGTTGCAAGGGTATCTCCTGTGGACAGCCTTCTTCGGGTCATCCCCACAGATTTTTAGTTGGGTTCAGGTCCAGGCTTTGGTTGGTTTCAAAACTTTGGTCTTCTGGTGAAGCTATTCTTTTGTTGATTTGCAGGTAAGTTTTGGGTCACCATGTTGAAAGTGAAATTCCTCTTCATCTTCAGCATTTTAGCAGAGGCCTGAACATCTTGTGCCAAAATTGACTGATATTTGGAACTCTCATAATTCCCTCAGTTCCAAAAGTACAAAGCATAATGCTGCCACCACCATGCTTCACTGTGGGTATGGTGTACTTTTGATGATGCGCATTGTTGTTTTTGCACCAAATATACATTTTAGAATTATGGCCATAAAGTTCAACCTTGGTCTCATCAGCTAATAACACATTTTTCCACGTGCTTTTGTCAGACTCGATATACGTTTTTGTAAATCCAGCCAGGCTTGGATGTTTTTCTTTGTAAGAAAAGACTTCCATCTTGCCTTCCTTCCCCATAGCCCAGACATATGAAGAATCCCATAAATTATTGTTACATATAGTACGCAACCAGTACTTGCCAGAAATTCCTTCAGCTCCTTTGATATTGCTGTAGGCCTCGTGGCAACCTCTAACACCAGTTTTTCTTGTTTTTTCATCAATTTTGGAGGGACATGCAGTTCTTGGTAATATACTGTTGTGCCATATTTTCTCCACTTGTTGATGACTATCTTTACTGTGTTCCATGGTATATCCCAATGCCTTGGAATTTTTTCTTGTAACTTTCTTCTGATTGATACCTTCCATCAATGAGATCCCTTTGATGCTTGTCAGCTCATTACAGACCATGGCTTTTCTGTAAGAAGCAACTGAGTAGTTGTCAGAAAAATCCTACTGAACAGCTGAACTTTCTATGGGCTTAATCCAGTGGTGGGATTCAAATATGTGAACAACCGGTTCTCTGTGTGGATGCCGTTTCTGGAAGTCCATTCTGGGCCTGGGCAACAAAAAACTAGCTACCGGTTCTGCCAAAGTGGTGCGAACCGGCTGAATCCCACCACTGGCTTAATCACTGTAATTCATGGCAGGTGTGTACTGACTATTTAACGTCAGTTTGAATGTGATTGGTTAATTCTAAACAGCCACATCCCTACCTCTAAGTGTGCAGACTTATGCTACCACATTATGTAAGTTTTTTAATTAGATTTCAGGTTGTTTTTCAATTGAATTGTACATCTTATATTTTATTAAGGGTGGGGGGAAAATCTGAAGTAATTTATCTTGGTCTCCTTTTTTTCATCTCAAAAACCTGACATTTTAAGAATGTGTAGGCTTTTATATCCACTATACATGCTATGCATTTTAGCCTTTTCAATTAAACCAAACGTTCACTTCCACTTAGATATTCATCAACTTTATTTCATAAGATTAATTCAGATCTATTACGTATTTCCCATTTCTTCTCTATTCTGCTATATGCTATAATTTTCATCATATAGGTTTGTCTCCACAGGCCATCAGAGTTTTGGTTAACTAGGCTTTCACATAACTTTTTAGTTAAAAAAGGGTTTGCACAAAATTACCAGCCCAAATTACACTATGCCACACATAGCATTTCCTGCTAATAAGTTCTAACTTTGTGAATAAAAATTAATATTTATTCAGAGTTGATGCCAGTTGCAGCAGTATCAGATGGGGGGGGGGGGGTTTCAAGATGATGGTTGCAATGCGACAATCAATGTCTCACCCTTTTGTGCATGTATACAACGTTGATACACATACCAAAGATGTAGGGTTTCTATTGCCACAATTACAGTCTTGCTTTATTTTCCACACACACTGCAGATACCACTGTCCAATTTTGTCCAGGGCATATTAGCACGTTTGTCCCTGATGGATCATTGTGAAGCAAATGCTATTCCCCCTTCCCTTTATGGGGGAGGGAGGTGTAATTTAATCTGAAAATAAAAACAAGGTATAAGCATACAAATATAATTGATTGGGTTTAAGAGCAAAGAAAGCTGAAAAATTGTTTCTGAAAATATACTGCTCGGGTTGAAATGAAATCATATAACTTGAAATTAATTTAATGTAAATGCCCAGAATAAGAATGTAATTGACATAATTCACATTTTAATATTAAGAATATGTATAATTTGTAAAAGGAATTATATTTAAAATATATAACTTATTCATAACAGAGGGAAGTTTATCAAATACATGGAATGAAAAATTCAGTTCTTTGCAGAAAACACCCATCTGGAAAGGCAAAAATGTAGGAGTTACTGTAGAAATGGTAAGAAGCAACTTTTATCTTTATAAGTTGATTTAATACATGTTTGTCCATCATTCTTCCAAAACACTGTGTTTTTGTCTGGTCTAGTCTACAAAGCTAGTTAAACCCGTATCTTTTCTTTTCTTTTCTTTTCCTTTCCATTATAAGATATGAAGGGTGCAAATTATTTTTGCTTGATTGTAAAACAGGAAAGTTAACATTTTTGATGAAAACAGAAAGACAAATCCTGTGCACACTTTTTTAAAAAGTATCTTGCTTCTAAGTACAGGGAGGCATTCACCAACAAGGCTTGTTGTAGTCATTCTAATTTGAAAAACCTCTCAGGAAGCAAGCCGTAAGGGTGACAGATTCTGAAGTTATTATAAGTCTCTCCAAGTCTACCTGTTCAGGTGCCTTGAACAATTGGGTTTTTAAATCTTTTTTTGGTTTGGTTTGTGTCTTCAGTGTTGACTCCTGACAACTGTTGGAACAAGTCCGTGCACTTTTCTTGGCAAGATTTCAGAAGTGGTTTGTCATTGCCTGCTTCTGAGAGAGAGTGCCTGACCCAAGGTCACCCCACTGACTTTGTGCCTAAAGTGGGACTAGGTGTCACAGTCTCCCAATTTCTAAGCTGGTACTTTAACCACTATAGCAAACTGACTTTGTTTTGAGATAGAAGTTAATGCATCAGATATACAGTACCTCAAAGTTATGAAGTCAGTCTCTACAGCAAACTTGGCTGCAGCCATCTTGCTCGTTCTAGGTTCCACTAAGTTTCATACAAAAGAAAATTGTGTGGAAGACTGTGTTGGAAGAAGAATTTTTCCTCCTTGTCCATGGATAGAATTCAATGCTGATCATGGAAGTTTGGCTGTGATGCTTCCACTCTAACAGAGTTAGGCGTTAATGTTGGAGTAAGGAACAGCATCCCTTATTCCAGGGGTGTCAAACTGCCAGCCCACGCCCACCCCATTGCCGGCAATGGGAAAAAAGTCGCGATACGTCGCGACACGTCATGTGATGTTGCAAGTTTGACACCCATGCCTTATTTCATTCCTATTTTAGCTACAAAGAACAAGTGGCAAATTATTTAGATTTTTCATATAGTAGCAATTTGTTTTGCCAAATCTGAATTAAATATGGCTTATTGTGTTGCAGCATTTTTCATCACCCTATGTTGCCATCCCACATTGACATTCGAGATTAAAAGTCTTCCGTTTGATGAGAACAGATTATTCAGCACTAAGTCTTAATGATATTATGGATGGAATTCAAATTGTTTATATTGCATAGATGGAACTGCAGCAACCATACTTCATTCCCTTCTATTGCCATCCATAATCTACTAGAGAAATACTATTCTCTCAAGTGGAAAGAGCATGAGCCCAGGGATTCTCGTTAGATATTGGTATTAACTATGCATCTAACACAGGGGTCTTCAAACTTGGCTTTTTTATGACTTGTGGACTTCAACTCTCAGAATTCCTCAGCCAGGTATGCTGGCTAAGGAATTCTGGGAGTTGAAGTCCGCAAGTCATAAAAGGGGCAAGTTTGAAGACCCCTGATCTAACACAACAGACCCATAGGCATCAGTCTCAAGACTAATAATGCTCCTTGATTCTAAAGCATTTTCTTCTGGATTACTCCTCTATTGGTATTATGTCAGATAGCCAGATGGGCTTAATTCTCCTTCTTACCAGCACTATAGATTGAAACTTGATTCCCAAAGAGAGATAATCTTTGGAGAAGCTGTTGTCTCTTCAATTGCTTTATGAGGACTAAGTCCTCCTGCAAGTAAGAAGCTTTTTACTGATTTATGTATGTGAATATCAGAAACTTTCATTAGAAATTTGGCTACATGTACTTGTAATTAGATCTTTGGATGATCATCAGTGAATTCACCCATCCTGCCCTTTTTTCTCATTTGATCTCAAATTATGTCCCTGTTGCTTTACATTAAGTTAGAAAAGACTTCAATATAGGTAAGGAGTTTTTTTCCCTAATAAAAAATTTATAATGATCTTGCTATGCTGCAGGAACTGGTACTATGAAATCTTACAGTCTGCAAATCAAATCATTTGTTTGGTTGTATTTTTTTGGTTGCAGCCTTTCAGAAATTCCAAACGAACCCGTTCCTTTTGTGAAGAAGATGAAAGACAAATGAATACAAGATCACCAAAAAGAAATCAGAGAGTTGGAATGGTCCCACAGGTATTCTTATATATGAAGCTATTCATGTATAAGTAGGTTGCTTGTTTCACAAGTTTGTGAAACATAGAGCATACTTATATTAAAAACTTAGCAGCATCACTTTTTGCCAGTAGAAAAGGAATTTGCTGGTTCTACCTGTAATCCATTCCTTCCATTAAAAGTATGTTCTAAGATAATGATGGTGAACCTTTTTGGGCTCAGAGTGTCAAAACTTTGGAAAATGCTTAACTTGACTCTACTGACATGTCTCACACACATACAACCCAAACAAAAGAGAAAGAATTCCTTACATACAGTATTCATTCTTTAATTACAAAAACACAGTCTAATTGTGTATGATCCCCAGGATCTGTTGGATCTGCAGCAATGTCCTCTTTCTCTTGACAGGTCCCTGTGACCCATCAGCTAAGGCAGCTCCAGGTCACACAAGACCTTCATTCTTGAAATGGCTTTGGAGAATATGCTCTTTTGCAATCTCTGCAGCCTTCAAAAACAATGCAAAAGGATTCCTTGTTCTCACTGAATTTTTGGAGGCTGTGCGATTTCTGGAGGCTGCGCAAGAGCACACCCCATTCTTGTGCAGCCTCAGCAGCTTTGGAAAATTGTGTGAGAATGGGGCAGGTTATTGGATGTTGGTGAATAATAGTGTGTCACCCAAAATGGTGTGGCATGTCACTTTTGATGTGCATGTCATAGGTTCGGCTTCACTGTTCTAAGGGGATGATACTCATTCCAAAGCAAGGGCATAGGGAAATTGGAAGAAGCTTTTCACTTTCCTTTCCTGATTGAGCCATCATTATATAATAATCTTCTATGGATAGATTAGCCTGTTCTTTTGTGGAAGTTACTAATTGGAGGTAACACTATATTGAGGTGTTAAAAAATATGTAAAAACTATACATTTGCAGATTATTATATTTTATATGGTAGATAAAATCCAAAAAATGCAAGCCTCTATTGATTATTAATTTCACTTTAAATGCTTAAATGTCATATATTAATAAGCCTCTATTTATCTTTGTTACTTAGAAATTTACTGTAACAGTACCAACACCAGACAAAAAAGCATCACAAAAGATTGGTTTGCGGCTACGTAATTTACTCAAACTTCCTAAGGCCCACAAATGGTGTATATATGAATGGTTCTATTCAAATATAGATAAGTATGTATGACTTTTCATTTACTGCTTAAAATTTAACTAATAGAAATATAGCAAAATATATTTGATGGTATTTAATATTGTTAAAACAACTTTGCTGGTAAACTTTAAATATTGTCAAAATAAAAAATTAAATAATAAGAGAAAACTCTATCAACCTCAATTTCTTGTGACTTCATAGTCATGCTTATGTTTCTTTCTTGACATCAATCTGGAAATGTTTTTTCCAGATCTACAGGATATATTTTTGGCTTCTCAATCTAGCTGAATCTCTAGTATTCCCTGAAGATGTGCCGTCAAAGTACCGTTCAGACCCATATCTGCTTAGCTTCATAGCATAAACAATTATATATTGTACCTTGAATTGATTTCTAACAGATAACAGCATGTACTGCATATACTACCTAGTACAGTATATATGCAGAGAGAGAGAGTAAAAATACAGTGGGGCAAAAAAGTATTTAGTCAGCCACCAATTGTGCAAGTTCTCCCACTTAAAAAGATGAGAGAGGCCTGTAATTGTCATCATAGGTAGACCTCGACTATGAGAGACAAAATGAGAAAACAAATCCAGACAATCACATTGTCTGATTTGGAAAGAATTTATTTGCAAATTATGGTGGAAAATAAGTATTTGGTCACCTACAAACAAGCAAGATTTCTGGCTGTCACAGACCTGTAACTTCTTCTTTAAGAGGCTCCTTTGTCCTCCACTCATTACCTGTATTAATGGCACCTGTTTGAACTTGTTATCAGTATAAAAGACCTGTCCACAACCTCAAACAGTCACACTCCAAACTCCACTATGGTGAAGACCAAAAAGCTGTCGAAGGACACCAGAAACAAAATTGTAGACCTGCACCAGGCTGGGAAGACTGAATCTGCAATAGGCAAGCAGCTTGGTGTGAAGAAATCAACTGTGGGAGCAATAATTAGAAAATGGAAGACATACAAGACCACTGATAATCTCCCTCGATCTGGGGCTCCACGCAAGATCTCACCCCGTGGGGTCAAAATGATCACAAGAACGGTGAGCAAAAATCCCAGAACCACACGGGGGGACCTAGTGAATGACCTGCAGAGAGCTGGGACCAACGTAACAAAGGCTACCATCAGTAACACACTACGCCGCCAGGGACTCAGATCCTGCAGTGCCAGACGTGTCCCCCTGCTTAAGCCAGTACATGTCCGGGCCCGTCTGAAGTTTGCTAGAGAGCATTTGGATGATCCAGAAGAGGATTGGGAGAATGTCATATGGTCAGATGAAACCAAAGTAGAACTGTTTGGTAGAAACACAACTCGTCGTGTTTGGAGGAGAGAGAATGCTGAGTTGCATCCAAAGAACACCATACCTACTGTGAAGCATGGGGGTGGCAACATCATGCTTTGGGGCTGTTTCTCTGCAAAGGGACCAGGACGACTGATCCGTGTACAGGAAAGAATGAATGGGGCCATGTATCGTGAGATTTTGAGTGCAAACCTCCTTCCATCAGCAAGGGCATTGAAGATGAAACGTGGCTGGGTCTTTCAGCATGACAATGATCCCAAACACACCGCCCGGGCAACGAAGGAGTGGCTTCGTAAGAAGCATTTCAAGGTCCTGGAGTGGCCTAGCCAGTCTCCAGATCTCAACCCCATAGAAAACCTTTGGAGGGAGTTGAAAGTTCGTGTTGCCCAGCGACAGCCCCAAAACATCACTGCTCTAGAGGAGATGTGCATGGAGGAATGGGCCAACATACCAGCAACAGTGTGTGCCAACCTTGTGAAGACTTACAGAAAACGTTTGACCTCTGTCATTGCCAACAAAAGATATATAACAAAGTATTGAGATGAACGTTTGATATTGACCAAATACTTATTTTCCACCATAATTTGCAAATAAATTCTTTCCAAATCAGACAATGTGATTGTCTGGATTTGTTTTCTCATTTTGTCTCTCATAGTTGAGGTCTACCTATGATGACAATTACAGGCCTCTCTCATCTTTTTAAGTGGGAGAACTTGCACAATTGGTGGCTGACTAAATACTTTTTTGCCCCACTGTATATGCATATAGTATATAGGGGAAAATATAGTAAAATATTTTAACGTTATTTTTGTATTTAGTTATGAGTAATAATTATAAATTAAAGCTGATAAATATTTACATTAAATTGGTAACTGTTCATTCCTCACAGATTTAGGAATCAAAATTTACTTTTAAGTTAACACTTAATTTACATTGTTATCTTCAATATATATATATATATATATATAGAGAGAGAGAGAGAGAGAGAGAGAGAGACGTCTTATGTAAATACAAATAAATTTGCCCGAACATATTATTACATAATTCCCAAAAACATTTGTGCCTATAGTGACAGAATATCACTTGTTTTTAATAGACCATTGTTTGAAGGAGATAACGACTTTTGTGTTTGCCTGAAAGAATCTTTTCCAAATCTGAAAACAAGGAAATTAACCAGAGTGGAATGGGGAAAAATTAGACGATTAATGGGAAAGCCACGAAGGTAAAACCTTTCTGTGTTTTGAAGAATTAGGTCTTTTAGGCTATGTTGTGTGTATGGTTGGTGACATTTACTTTTACTTGATGTTTTCCTTTTAAAAAGTGCTGGATTGTTTTTAAAATACAGATTATATTATGTAAGTTTAGTTGAGAATGAAAAAATATGATACTTCGTATTTTTTTATAAAAAACCCTGATGCATTTTTTTTGTATCTAATAGAAAATTATATGATTTACAGCTATTGCTATGTAAATGAGTTCTACAAAGTTGGGTAATAAGTTTTTTAAATTGGCCCATTGTGTCTTAAATTTAATATCATATACTGTATCCTTATCACAAAGCAGCATATACAATGTATTTCTTACCATAATCCCCTAGTTTCTCTGGGGCATAAAAATTATGCAGGTGAAAAATGCAATTCCTGATTAACACAATAACAAGCTTTCCTACTTTGATTTTCCAAAATGGTAAAGTCATTTATTACTTGATGTCAGAGCACTTTGAGAATCAAAATAAAGAGCTCCTTCCGTGGATCTATTCTTAACCCTTGATCTTCTCAAAACTGCTTAGTAAGAGCATTCTGTATTTTGGAGTAGGTATTATTAACATGCTGATGACACCAGCTCTGTCATATAAAATACTTGAGTTGCAATCATATGTACATTTAGATAAGAATAAATCTCACTGAAGGCAGTAGGTAGTAAAGAAAATGTTTTTCCAAAAAAACTTTCAGTGCACAAAATTGATTTGTTAATTACTGAAATGAAAACATGATTCTCGTAGCCTGTCAATAGTACTTTAGAAGTGAGCAACATGCGCTGACTTCATCCTATGCTGTAGTCATGAGAATAGAATTACAGAAAAATCTAGAGAGCAACATGTTGCCTAGCCCTGCTGCACTGTGATATAGCTATTACTGTACTGTTGTTTCTTTAATGCAGGGGTCTTCAAACTTCAATTCCCAGAATTCCTCAGCCAGGCACGCTGGCTGAGGAATTCTGAGAGTTGAAGTCCACAAGTCATAAAAGGGCCAAGTTTGAAGATCCCTGCTTTAATAGGTGAATTTGTTTTTGGCGGGCTTGGATTTTCTTTTTTTCCATCGCTTAACATAAATATTTAGCTCTTGTCCTTCAGGAAACAGTTCATGCTGCTTTACTTAGAGAGTATTTCCACGTGTAAATATTTCATAAAAGCATTTTACTGTACTTCTAGAGCAGGGGTGTCAAAGTGCCGGCCCGCGGGCCGGATGCGTCACGAGGAAACCGCGCCCATCCCATTGCTGGCAATGGAGAAAAAGTTCCGATACGTCGCGCAACATCATGTGACGTCACGAGTTTGACATGTCTGTTCTAGAGGACCAACTGCAGGATTTGACATAATTGTGCATGAGCACAGATGAAGAAAATCAGAATAGTTTCACTTTCTGTTTGCAGATGTTCTTCTGCATTCTTTGAAGAGGAAAGGTCAGCATTAAAGCAGAAACGGCAAAAAATAAGATTACTGCAACAGCGAAAGGTGGCAGATATATCTCAATTTAAAGATCTTCCAGAAGAAATTCCATTGCCATTAGTAATAGGCACAAAAGTTACAGGTAATTTTATTGCTTTTACATGAAGCCTTTTTTTTTTTTTTACTAATGTTGAGTTTTACTGATCTAGCATAATTTGAAAATAACTTTCCTTTTTGCATGTACTATTTGCATCCATCCATAATAAGATATTCTAGCTGATTTAAATATTTCAAGTCTAAAACAATTCAGCTTATTGTAAAATGTATGAAAATAGTACTTTAAAATTTTCCATCATTGACAGGAACCATATCTTGAAATCAAATGCTTATATCCACAGTATGTTTATTATCTTTGTAGTTGGTGTCTTTCAGTGTTTTATTTTTCTGAGCAGCCAAACTGTATTTAATCTGTTTCTAATAGTTAATACAATTTGACTGATTATCATGATGATCATCCTGGGTGCATCCATCCCCACTGATATCCAGCAGTATTGCAATCAGCTTTCTAGAATGAAGTTATCTCAACATCATCCAGCATTATTGAGCAGCAGTAGTACCATTTTGTTTTAACTGCTCACCATTTTGAGTTTTGACATTTTTTTTACAGTATGTACCATGAATAGGCATTGTTCTGAAAATCTAACCTAACTTTTTATAATTTTGTGAGGATAGGCATTCACATTATGCGAGCAATGCCAAATAAAATCACAGGCTTCAGAGATGCTCTCTGAAATCAGAGATACCTTTCTGAATCCTCTCACTTGGAAATAAGTTAAATTATACTATTAAAAAAATGAAGCCTACTTAGTTTTATTACTATAGTGATAACAGAATTCAGCTTTTCCTAGCACAGAATTTGGAAAGCTAAATTGACCCTGGAATTTAAATTTTGTCATTGCCTAACAGCCTTACTGTATTTTTCTCCAATTAATAATGTGATATTGATCATAGCGCGGTTACGTGGTTCCCATGATGGACTCTTCACTGGACAGATTGATGCTGTTGACACTCTTAATGCTACTTACAGAGTAACCTTTGAGAGGACAGGACTTGGGACACACACAATCCCAGATTACGAAGTCCTCGTAAGTATTGTATTTTCATTTTTTAAAGAGCTAGAATATGAAAAATATTCATGCAAGATAATTCAGGGATGAAAAGATACAGTACCAATACTGTCAACTTTATCAAAGTTTCTAAAATATGCTTGGTACTCTCTCAAAACACTACTAAAACTTGATCATTCCATTAGCTACAGTTAGTCCTTAATTTACAGCATTCATTTAGGGACCAAAATTAAAATGGCACTGATAAAGTGACCCATGACCTTTTTTGCATTTACAACTGTTGCAGCATCTCCATGGTCATGTGATCAAAATTTGGATGTTTGGCAACTGGCATATATTTCTGACAGTTGCAGTATCCTGGACTCATGATCACTTTTGGAGATCTTCTGACAAACAAAGTCAATGGAGAAACCAGAATCACAACCATATTACTAACTTAACAACTGCAGTTATTCATTTAACAACTGTAATAAGAAAAGTCATAAAATGGGGCAAAACTCACTTAACTGTGTTGCTGAGCAACAG
Source organism: Azemiops feae (assembly GCA_023970755.1). Lineage (NCBI taxonomy): Eukaryota > Metazoa > Chordata > Lepidosauria > Squamata > Viperidae > Azemiops > Azemiops feae. Next base: position 249,641 of record JALGBA010000439.1, read on the forward strand.
GAATTTTTGGCTCAATTGTGGTCATAGGTAGAGAACTACCTGTATATAAAATCATTTTTAATTTATTTTTTCCTTCATAACTTCAGAGTAACGAACCTCATGATACCATGCCAATTGCTGCCTTTGGACAAAAACAACGACCTTCTAGATATATTATGACACCTCCCCAATTACATTATACACCTTCCCTTCAATCACCAATTACAGTAAGTGATGTAAATTTAAATTTTGCTTCATTTACTAATTAGCTGAATTTTTAAAGTCAAACAAAATTAATAGTTCAAAACATTCTAAAGTTTAATTAAAGTGATTTAAAAAAAAAACCAAAGTATTAAATGCAACCTTTTTTCTTTTGTAGGACAGTGATCCTTTATTAGGGTCTTCTTGGAAGAACAAAATTTCAGGTTCAGATAGTGAAACATTAGGTGGTTTTCCAGTAGAATTCCTTATCCAAGTGGTAAGTCTCATGTTTTTCAGTTTTACCTGTATTGATGGATTGAAACTTTTTGTTCAGGGATGATAAACGTCTGCTATTAAAAGTAATCGATTCTTCTTATGTATAATATTAGAGAACAATGTTTGTGAGAAATCATTATTTTGTCCAAACTATAAAACAAACATCCAGATATTTGGTCTGTATTATGAAAAGTAAAAATAAATATTTGGAAAATAAGTTACAATTTTAAGTCAAATTTTCAATTTTATGTTTATAACATTTGTACTAATAAAAATGTTCAAATCAAAGGTTGCATGGACTTTCACAAGGATTTGTTGCAGGCCAAAGGAACTGTTGATTCCTAATAGCTCTTTCTCCTAAAAGGTTAGTTTCCTATTCTGCAATCAGCTGTGAAAGTTCTGTCTATTTCAAAAAAAGCAAGTCATAAAGCATGAGATGTGCTTTTAAGAACTACTTTCACAGTCTTTGAATTGTGGCCATTATGGTAGAAAGTCTAGGGACTTTAGTTCATCAAATTAAGTCACAATTAAGATTTTTAATTATGGTTTGTTTTTATATTTGAATTGATTAACCATAATTTGAAGTCACCTGTTCAATCTGTAGCCTCTAGACATAGTTTAAAGGGCATTTTTTTAAGATGATGTGGAATCAAGGAGATTCTATATCAGGTTCAAGACCACTTTTAGTCGTGGAAATTCAGTGGGCGACTTACTCTCTGCTCAAGAAGCTATCTCATGTATCTCCTGTTGCTGGGAAAAATTGGAGCTGGGAAGTTATGTTTACTGTCTTGAGCTCCTAGAGGAAATGTACTTCTAAAAATACTCCACAATCTAAAAGGAAAATCAAATGAAGTGAGACATTTTTGCTTCATATTGCTTAAATCTTCATATTTCATTTCCACCCATTTTGATAAATTACATGAAGGGGACTCAACCATCAGCAGAGATACTCTTCTTCATATGGATCTTCTTCTTAACCTGGATAACATGAGAGATTTTTACATGTCTTGTCTAGCCATTCTTTGTGCATTTGAGACAGATTGAAATCTCTGGAGAGAAATAATATCACATTTGTGTCTAGATCACCATATTGTGGTTAAACATTTCTCCCAATGCCAATCTTCTAGAGCAGATAGAATGGAAATATATATTATTTTATTTTACAGTTTCCATTATACAGTGTTAATCATAATCAGGAGGAAGAAAACAGTGGTCAGGTTTCTACTTCCTACTGCTCAAGCCTCAACCCATCCTCTACCTTGTTAGTTAATATAATTAATAATATCCTTATTAGTTCATTCTGGTGCCATCTAGATTAGATGTCACCAACTTTTTCGGTTGGCGGACCAGAGGGCAAGGGAGGGGCAAGCATTTTACACACATGCACGCATGGGGCCGCAAGCACACGTGCAACGCAAACGGGGCTAGCCCCCGCGTGATACTCGCTAGCCCTGCCCCATTCTTGCACAGCGCCCATTTTTGTGCCCTGCAGTGTGGTGGCAACCTGTTTTCCTACCCCGCGGTGTGGCAGCATCCCATTTTCGCGCAGCGGTGAGCCGTTTTCACACACACCAGCACGGCGGCGACCTGTTTTTGCGCCCAAGGCACAGCAGCAGCCCGTTTTTGTGGCACGGCGGCCTGTTTTCACATCCTGGGCCGCGGCCCATAGGTTGGGGGCCCCTGATCTAGATGTTTTGAACTATAAATCATGTAATTCAGAGTCAGCATGCAAGCTGTTTTGCTGGTTGGATAAGAAAAATTATCCTTACACATTTGAAGAATATGAACTTATAGTATGCAATAGTACGTAAAGCCATCCTTAGTATGTAACTCGAAGGCTGGATTCACAGAGTATGCTACATTCTGCTAAAATGAAGTTGGGTAGACTGCAGTTTAGCTTATTGTAGGAGCCCAGCCATTCTCTTAGCATGTTATGGGAACTAGATGATTATATTAAGCTATTGGGATTGGCAGTTCTGCTGTTAAGCAAAGCAGTCATTAACTGGGAGATTGCCTCTCTGCAACTGTGTTATCCTTTCCCCCAACTCCCTCTGTTTAGAGTTCTCATCCTGGTATTGGGATAATTAGGAAGAAGGGAATTTATGTTTGTATTTACATTAATTGGAGAGGAAGGGATCACAGGAGAGTAAGCAAGCACACAATGGGAAGTACAGGTTGAAAGGAATGCACTGGTGCCAACAGCCCCGAGTATGAGGTTGGGAGCCATGAGAGTGCTCATCAAACAGCCGGTATATTCTCCATTGTGTGCCTTCTTAGTCTCTTGTAACTCCTTCGCCAATCTCTCTGCTCTGCAACAGTGGGGAGAAAAAAAAAGTAATGTACAGGACAATGCACACTCACTGTAATGGTGATCATGTGACTAAGACGGCAAAGGTCATAAATGTGGGCATTGGTTGCAAAGTTATTTTTTTAGCACCATTGTAACTTTGGTCACTGAACAAGGCAATTGGTAAGCAAAGTGTTCCTATAAAACAAACTTAAGGTTGCTAATCAATGTTATTATGTGGGTAGATTCAATATACAGCATTCTTGGATGATCTAAAGAGATGTCAAAAAACAAAATGAAAAATAATGTTTGCTACATTTGGCGCAGAGGTAAGACCTTCCAGGCAGAGAGGTTCAACCAATCACTAAATTGCACTTATTTGGAGATGTGTTAATAAAATTGGCTGTAGCAGACTTAATGCATCAAGCCTGAAATGGTAGATTTGTGCCATGAACTTTAAATATTTAATAAATAAATTTATTCAACAGGATAGGAAATAGTACCTACCTCGCTCTCATTTCAACACCATGGCAAGCTCTTCAGGAAGTGTTTCCAGGCCTTAGTATATTATCTAGTATTGGTTTTTAATACAGACCTTTCTAGAATAACATTAGATTATTAACTTCCAATTTCTATGATATGTGGAAAATATATTATACTCTTTTCTCTGCTTTCCTCAGACCAGATTATCAAAAATTCTTATGATCAAGAAGGAACATATCAAGCAGTTAAGGGAGATGAATACAGAAGCAGAAAAATTGGTAAATATATGCCCTTGTTTCAGTGGTCATTATTATATCAATTTGTGATCCCGCAACATACTAGTCTTTTTTTCACATGTTGCAGACATGCTCTAAGGCTGCAGGGATAGTAACCATTTGTTCCACTAGTACAGTGTTTCTTAAAATGTGGTCCTAGAACTGGATTTCTGAAGACCCTTTTAGGGGACTGCAAAATCAAAGTTATTTATCAGTCCAAGTTGAAAAATAATACAATATTGGATTTCTGGGGAAGAAATTGTGAACAAGCAGAGCAAATGATCGTGGTGGAATGAAGAATCAACATGTAGACCGGCTGTTTGTACTTCCCCTCCAAATAAGGAGCGGATTAGAGATCACTCAAAAGGCACCATACAATTGCTCTCCACGAGCAGACTGCAAAACAGCATTCTCCAACAGGGTTAGAGCACTGGGAAACAAGGGAATACCCAATTTGTTAAAGCACAGTCAGCAAATTCAAAAGTACATCATTTTTTAATCATGTCTGGAAATTGCTTGTTCACTGGTTTTCAATTATTAGGAATAGTTGAGTTGAGTTGAGTCATTTAATCCTTAATAAAATAAGTTTCAAATACAAGTTTAAAGACTTAAAAAAATTAATAAGCAGCAAAAAAAACCCTTTGAATTTGGAAAGTTACAAACAAACTAGAGTCCAGATATATTTCAAATAATATTTTGGAATTACAAGAATCCTTGCTATGGAAAAATGCTGCTGCTTTGAATTCTCTTTTTTAAAAATGCATGATAGAATGAGACGTTGAAAGTTAGACACTAAAGGGAACCAGAAGGAACTAAAGATTACAATTAGATGTGAACACTTAAATTTGACTTACTAATACAGAATAAAGCAAACTATTTTAACGTTGAACATATTGAAGGATATTTTGAACAATGGACCCAGAAATTAATTTAAGAGTGTCTGCCTTTATAGATGGACTTCGTTTCCAAGATGTTATGAAAGAGGAACACGTTTTACCTGACAAAATTGAGACTGACCTGAAAGTGACAGGTTTACAAGAATGATAGGGAAAAAAGATCTATACTGGACATGCAAAAGAAATTGGCTGATGTCCTAATAATTAAAAGAGGTGTACAAATAACAAACCAAGAGAGTGACCTGGATATATTGGATTCATAAAAGAGATTTGTTAAGGTTTTGAAGAATTTTGTGAGAAGGTACAAAGAAAAAAATGAAAAGAAATCAAGTTCTAGAACATTATTTAAAGGGACTACGGATTGAGATTGTTAAAAATAAAAGGAAGGAATAAATTGTTTATTTGATCAAGACTAAAATAGGTTTATTGTTATCTCTGGTAATCCTTAAAGATTTTGCTGAAACACTAAGGCTTTAAAGATCTGTTTATTAACAAGAGATGGGAAGAAAAGATCATTTGTTGTGTTTTAAGAGAAAATAAAAAAATGTTTTTACTTGTCATAAAGGGGAAGTCTTTATATATATTTTCCTATATTTTTTTCTTTTCTATTTTTCTCTTTTTTCTTTCCTGCATGTTTCATTTTTTATTTTTATTCTTTAAAATAAATATAATTCTTATTTTATCCATAATTTTTAAAATTGGAAAGGGGTCTCAAGAGAAACAAGTTTAAGAAACAGTGCACTAGTGGCTGCCATCCTGGCGGCAGAGGAATACAACTGGATACAGCTTACATAATAAATATTTGCTTATCATAAAAATACTTTCAGGTCAAAAAGGTAACTTGTGACTTATAGTAGAATTCAGATTTAAGAATCCATGAGTCTATGTTCCTTCCTCTATAAGCCTTTAAAGTTCATTCTCTTTTTTTTCAACACTTTAAAGCAATGAATTGCTTAATATTTTCATATGCGGAATAAATTTGTATTAGTTTTCACTACTATTAAACTAGTAGAAAATTGGTTTCAAGCAAGAGGAAATTGGTTTCAAGCAAGAGTGGAAATATTAACTTTAATAAAGTGATTAATATTTATGACTGAACTTGTTCAGTGGGCAGCAAAATATACACAGGCTTAATTGGTTTTTATTAAAAGAGTGACAGTTTGCTGTACAATATACAGTGCAATATCAAATGGAAATAATATTAGTATAAAGTTTAGAACACAATGGGTTTCAGGAAATGTACCATTTTAAAATATAGTTTAAGAAAGTACATAGTAAACCTAAGGAAGTCATGTGAACAAATTTCTAATCTAATGCATCCTGAATAGGGTGTACTTCCTTGATTATAACTCTTTATTGCTAATTAGATTTTTGCATATTATTTATTTAGTCAGTTTACTTAGCCACCGCTTTACAGATGATTCAGGGTAGTATACAATTAAAACAACAATAATACTAGAAAAATATAAACAACCATACAATATAATAAGCCTCATTATATGTTCTGGAATTTACAGATGCATGCATAGGATTGAAACCTTAGTTAGTTTGAACTTAAACATACATGAATTGGTTACTTGCCTAATTGGTACACAAAAGAATATCAACTATTTAAAAATATGTTTAAATAATTTAGCAGTAAGTTACTGTTAGCAGTAATTTAATAAGAGGATTCTTAGATCATCAAATAAATTTAAAATAAATTTGCATATTTTTTTTACAAGAGATAGATAAAGCAGAAATATATTTAAGAACTATTTGGTCACATTTAAATGTTAGGAAACAAAAATTATAGACTGATTTGCGTTTTAAAAATCTGAACATTGTACATATGCTCTTAATGTATTTAACGTTTTATTTTATATATTTTCTAGAAATCCTATTCTATGCCTATTGGTATTGAATTTCAGAGAAGATATGCAACTATTGTTTTAGATCTTGAACAGCTGAATAAGGATCTAAATAAAGTTTTACATAAAGTTCAGCAGTATTGTTATGAGGTAAGTGTTTTGCTAGTTTCATGTTTCAGTAACTATAGGAGACGCTACAGGTTCTTTTGAATATCTTCAGAATGATATGCATTACCAATATTTATGCTTTACTGATATTTCTTCTATGCTGCCACATAAACATAGATGTCATTTTTCATTTCTGTTTGATGTAGCTTGATAAAATAATTAACTGGTATCTGCAGGTGACTGAAGAAATATGATAAGCTACTCAGATGCAGATGAGGTCTATTTTCTGTCACAAATAAAAAGCTGATAAGATTACAATGCTGTAGTTTTGAAATGTCAGTGTCCACCCTAGAAAATATAGTGTAAATGAGCATTTGGAATACTGGCTCTTAAAAGTGACTCAGTTCTCAATTCCTTATTCTGTTCCAGCTTGCTCCAGAACAAGGTCTCCAGCCCTCAGACCATCCCACAGATCTGAGACGAAGATGTGAGGAAGAAGCTCAGGAGATTGTCAGACAATCAAATACATCAACAACTGGACAACCTTGTGTTCAAAATGAAAATCTGACAGAATTGATTGCTAGACTCACAGCAATATTATTGCAGATTAAGGTAAATTCATTAAGAAAATGAGAACACTTACATTAGCCTTCAGTTTACAACCATTTGTTTAATGACCATTTGTAGTTGCAATGGTCTTGGAAAAAGTGACTTATGGCCTGTACTCACACTTACGACCATCACACCACTCCTGTAGTCACATGATCACAATTTGGGCAATTGGCGCATATTTCAGCTGGTTGCAGCATCTTACAGTCACATAATCATGATTTGTGACCTTTTGTGCCAATTTCTGACAAAAAAAAAAAAATGCCCATTGGGGAAGTTGGATTTGCTTAACAACTGCATGATTTTCTTAACACTGTAAAAAATATGATAAAATTGGATCCAACTTGCCTTATGACTGCAATGAGTTACAATAGAAATTTCAGTCCCAATTGTGGTTATAAGTCAAGGACTACCTTTAATTTGAGAAATACATTCTGCCACTTTGGGTTAGGAAGCTTGTGACCAATTCACCTGCTTGAATCTGGCCTCATAAATAAGCAATTATTAGATGTAGAAAGTAACCTCCTTATATAATCTTCAATCATCTTGTATTCATTTTCTTAACAAAACCTAGTCTACAGTGATTCCCCATTGTTTATACTTGATGAATATTGGAGTATTTATAGTTTATTTCCCAGCTTTTGCAGGATGCAATGAGATTAAAGTCATATCCACAAGTGGAACTGGGGATGGCTTCCTCCACCCTGTCCACGTCTCTGTTTTGTGTGTGTAATTAAGTACACACATATTTAAGCAGTACACAACAGAAAATTTACAATTTCATTCTATTCTAATTATTTTGATGAAATTTCTTCCAGTGTCTAGCAGAAGGAGGTGATCTAAATTCCTTTGAGTTTAAATCATTAACAGATTCATTGAATGACATCAAGAATTCTATAGATTCTACCAATATCAGGTAAAAAATTGAAATTAAACTTGTATCATATATCCTTATATGTATATCTAGTAATCTTTTCAAAGGATTCACCTATTGTATGCCAATGTAGACCATGTAGTAGATGGAAGAAGAATAGTAGCCGCATGTCAGTCTATTTCATGATGAGGCAACCATATTTCTCAGTTTATATGCTGCATTCATCATAAAGTGACTCTAAATTAGGTACAATACATTATATAAATTATGTACACTATATTAAAACAAAGAAATTAAAAGAATAATAACCCAAACCTTGATAAACAACCGTATCAGTGAAGGAAAATACCATAGCACCAAAAGTTAATAGCAATCCCAATATCAGTTCCTTCCAAGTCCAGGTGTCCTTCAGGAAGGCTATGAAGACTTGGTCTTCCAGCAAGTCCTGGACTCTGTGATTTTGTGAACTCAGTAATATGTATGTATGACTATTTCAATTTTTGCCTTCCCTGGACAAATGTTTGCTATTTGGTTCTCTGTATTATCACATTGTAGTCTTGTCTTGTATACTTCCTTGTGTTTTTTGAATAATTAGCCAACCTTATAAATCCAATAAATATATATTAGTGAAGGGTCACAAATTGCTCTGCCCCAGAACATGCTGAAAAGCCACATAAGCAGGGTCAAGGTTGTATAAACTTTGAGGGATTGCTGTTCCAATGAAAAGCCATGGAAGAAGCAAATTTCTGTGATCCCACAAGTTGATATAATTTTATCAATAATACCTGGAGCCTGCTCACCTTATTAAATCTAATAGAGCAGTTAGCAATAATTGGAGAAAGATAGTTTTGTGGATATCTAGGCCCTGAGATATGCTTTATACACGACAACTAACACCTGGAAACAACTGACAACCAGTGTAGCTCATAGAGTAGAGGTGTTATTTGGGTGAACCAAGGTTCCTTGTACATTCTGGATCAGTTGTCGCTTCCTAGTAGTCATGAAGGGCAACCCCATGTAGAGCTTATTAGTATAGCTCAAACACAAGATGACCAAGGCATGAATGACTGAGAATAAGACCTCCAAATCTAGGAAAAGGTGTAATTGGAACACAAGATGGATTTGTTTAGAGGCCCTCCTAGTCAAAATTGTTCACCTGTTTGAGCATGAGCTATAAGTCCAGGAGGACCCCTAAACTATGTGCCAGTTCTGCTTGAGAAAGTGCTATCCCACTTAGTACCAAAGTTGAAAAGCCACTCATAATAGACATCTCAAGAATCCACAGACACTCAGTTGCTGGTTTGAGCCTCATTCCTCTTCCTCATTCCTCATTCAAATCCTAACTGTCCAGAACTTGGATATTACCACAACAGAATCAGTTGTCAAGAGGTCTTGATATATCACTGTTATGTAAATATTGATAACTGTCCCCATGGTAGTGGATGACCTCACCCAGTAGCTTCATATTATGTTAAACAGAAGCTGGGAAAGTATTACACTTCAAAGAACCTGCAAAACAGGTGTTTTAAGTCTCACCCTTTTCCCTTCACCAATACCCACATGATGAAATTAGTTCTATTACAGTGCATTGCCCTCTGGTCTAATCCTCAGACATTTTAGAAGGATACCATTATGTTAGTATCAAAGAACACCAAAAGATCAAATAGGGCAGGAGAGTTGCACTACCCCTACCCTGGTTCTGCCAAAGATCATTTACAAAAATAATAAATACCACCTCTCAAGCCCAAGATCCCACTGAAAAGCATCTCAATAATCTGCTTCTTCCAGGACTCTCTAAAGCTGCAATCCCACCACTTTTCCCAAAAGGGGAAGGTTAGAGACCAGTTGGAAATTATCCAGCATCATGGAACACACCAGCTGCCTCCACTTCAATAGACCACCCTCTTCCTCAATAAATGGAAACTACCTCGTGTGAATAATGTTTGCTCTTCACTGTGTTGCAAGATTTTCTTTCATAGTTTATGTTGAGAAATATGATTCCCTTTTCTTGAAATTGCCCGAAATTATGCCAAAAAAGGCAAATAGCTTGATATCATGAAAATATTGTTGTATGTAAACTTAGAACATGTATCTAAGCACATTAATACATCTGCCTATGGACTGTTTGAAAAAGAACTGTTTTTCTTTCTTCAGCTGTTTCCAGAATAATGTAGAGATCCATGTTGCACATATCCAGAGTGGCCTCAGCCAAATGGGAAATTTACATGCTTTTGCTGCAAACAACACTAACAGAGACTGAGAAACATTTATACTCCAAGTGTACAGAATATAGTAGAGGAAAATGCTTGGTGTGTATGCTTTACCAAATATTCTACCAATTGAAAGACAAAGGAAAAAAGGATATTTTGAGAGTGTTTGTACTACTTCTGAAGAAACCAGCATAAAATTAGCAGCATTGCTATGGACTTCATCACTTGCTATGCACATAATATCTTGTTTTAACAGCTAAAGTTTAGTTGTAATATGTGTGTGTTTGTTGTTTTAAACTGAAAGTTATGCAGACACGTTTTCATAAGGGAAAAACTAAATGTGGTTGCAGCAAATACTGGCAACTATATTAGAAGTTTTTGAAAACAGTAAAACTAATATGACACAGTTGAGGGATCATATTAGTAATTTCTTCTTATTGGAAACCACGATCGCTCATACTGTGACTTAATTGCTTTTTGATTTTAGCCTCTGAACAGTGTGCTGATTGATAAAGCAGTATGTATATTCCTGTGTTTGAGAAATAGCAGGATAATGGAATACCTGAAGGAGTAATAGCAAATAGATGACTATTGTACACTTATAGATACTGAGAATCCCTGTAAATCAGTTAATACCTTTGGAATATTTAATTTATTATAACTTATAAAAGTAATTGAATGAAGGAATAGAAAAGACTAAAAAAGTTTTTTTAGTTAAGATATTTCACACAAATAACTGGTAATACTTTCCACTGATTGGTTTGCACAATTTAAACTAAACACCTGGTTATCAAGCAATTCATATAATTTTATGATGCAATTGGATAGCCAGTCCTCCAAACTGCCTTAAAAACTAAAGACCTGAGGAGTGTAGAGAAATGTTGATCTTGTAAAAAGGATGTATTGAGTTGTTATATTTAGTATAACCTTGTAAAGCTTCAGTGTAATAAATTGTTTTCAGATTAGAATTTTCAGATAGCTGTAGCAATGTTTTGATTCCTTAGTACCTCATAAAATGAGGTCTTTTGTATGTTGATGTATAAAGAAAATGTAAACAATTATTTTCAATTTAAAATTTTGTATAGTTTTAAAAATGAATCTATATTCTGTGTCTGCATTTATGCTGCTTCAGAATTTAACTGCAGAGTCTATATTTAGCAAAGCCTGTTCTTTTAAGAAATGCATAAATTTTATTCTCATTGACTGATGAGAAGGCTGCAATGTTTTACAAAAGTTGGAAACAATTTTAAACATGAAAAGTAGGTTGAAATAATTTTCAGAAATGGAATAACTGTTTTTAGAAATGCATTCTTACCTGATATGGAGATGTAAGGCAAAAAAATACTTAGACTGGGAAAAATGTATTTAGTGAGAACTTTGCAAGCCTTATCAGGAAGGCATTACATTAAACCAAAAGGAAGAGACAGAAACACAGACTCAATAGAGAAGTTCTTCGCATTGAGAATCTTTATTTATTTACAAACACGTTAAACTCATATTTATCTATTAAAAAAAATTATATTTTGTGATGGTATCAACCAACCTGTTGATAAGTGTGATCTAATAGCTTTGGTGTATCTTTGTCTCTCAGCAAAGTCTTTGCAAACTCAGCTTCCACAGATACAGAGAATAAAGAGGACACATGCTATTACGGATTAACAACTGGCAAAAAAAAGAAAACTTAGTACTGTAGAGTTAAATGGGCAATTCTCATTCTGATAAATGTGCACTATAGTTTCCCGGGAATAACTTGTACATATATCTAGAGTTAAGGTTAGTTGTCCATATTTGCTGATGATACTGAATTCTTCAGGGTAATAAAGTCAAGGAATTGTGAAGAGCCTCAAAAGGATTTTTTCAGGTTGAGTGAATCATTTACAGACTGGCAAATGTAACCAAGAAAGTCGTGCATGTTTACACACAAAACATTTCCTGTACGTTAATAGGATTTCAGTTCAACTCAGGGAATCTGAACGTGTCAATGGACAGCTCAATGAAAATATCAGGCTATACAGCTGCTGTTTAAAAAGGAAATCCTGTGTTTTGAGTACTGGGGAATGGAATTGAAATAGAATTTTCCAATATGAGAAGGCCTGACTATATTGTGTGCAGTTCAGGTTGTCACATCTTAAAAGATATTACAAAGCTAAAATAGGTGCAAAGAAGGGTAACTAAAAAGATTAAGGAGGTGGAGTAACTACTATAGGGAAAGGATATAGCACTTTGGAACAAAGAGTAAAGGAAGATGTAGAGATATGTAAACCATATTCAGTATAGATAATGTACAGAAACATTTTTCTTTATTTGCCATTGTCAGAACTTATTTTAGAAGTTAAATGCAAAGCAGGTTAGGTTGGAAATACTTATTCCATATAGCACCTACTTAAGCTATGGAATAATGTTGAATGCTATGCCTTCCGAATCATGGGCAGCATATAGTAAATACACATAGTCCTCAACTTAAAACTTATTTGTTTAGTCAATGGTTACAACCATGGTTATTGTTCGAAGTTACAACAGCACTGAAAAAAGTGCCTTATCATTTTTCACACTCACAAACAGTTGCAGCATCCCCACAGTCATGTGATTACAATTTGGACACTTGGCAACTGGTTCATATTTATGAGGGTTGCAATGTCCCAGGATCATGTGATCACTTTTTGCAACCCTTTGACAAGCAAAGTCAATGGGGAAGCCAGATTCACTTAACAACTGTGCTACTAACTTAACTGCAGTGATTCACTTACAACTGTGGCAATAAAATGGGGCAAAGCTCACTAAAAACTGTTCACTTAGCAACAGAAATTTTGGGCTCAATTGTGGTTGTAAGTCGAGAACTACTTGTACTGGTTTTTGGGTAGTGACTAAGGAAGGGGGTTATAAGCCAGATCCAGGTTTGTGAATTTCTCAAATGCCTATCTGGCCATTGTATAAGGCTGACAGATGGGTTTAGGGCTGTTTGGTTTTAAGAGTGCAGTAGATCATACCCCACACATCTTCATTTAGATGCTTAGCCCTAATGCACAAAATTAAACAGTAAGTACCAACATTCTACCTTCATTACTCCTCTCCAAAAGGCAAAACTGGTAAATTGAGAAACAGTGCAGAGAAAAGTTATGCGAGGAGGGCAAAACCAGGCACCTTTCGAAGAAACTCTTGGAGAAAGTACCTTCTAAATGCTTATATGCTCCGGGGGTGGCGTCTGCATTCAGACGATCTATTCTTTTAACACGCTTCGCAGTGAAGGGCTGCGAAAGGCCGGCAAGTTGGAGAGATCGGGACTCGCATGTACAGTATTTGTTCCCCAGCTATCTTGCTCGCCTTTCTGGATTTCGACATTCCCCACTCCCGGAATCGCTTCCTGTCACCCGCTTATTGTTCCCGAGCCGGAGGAAAGTTTTCTTCGGCCAATTGCTGCCAAACTAAGAAACGCCGAAGGGAAGGAGAGAGGAACCTTGGCCTTGCCAGCTCAGCCCGAGCTTCCAATGTTTTGAACAGGACCTGTAGTTTCGTTTCAGACGGATGCAGTCCTAGGGAGATGACTTCTGCTTTTACCAGGGGAAAAAGTATCTAGAGGGACAATAAAAATGGACTTACTCTCCTTGAAGGCATTTTTTTTTTAACCCAGGATAGCAAAAAGAGTCGAAGTCTGTTCCAGTCTCTGCGAGAAATATCCTTTTGTTGGGCCAGCTTTATATTAGACCACCAACAGTTTTTCCAAAAGCATGAGAACACCAAGAATTCATTCCAGGGACTCTATTTCTCCTTGTTCCATCCCAATCCCACTGCCTTATAACTCTGAAAGCAGGAGAGCAGGAAGTTCTCTTGCTCTACTGGTACACTCGGACTTCTTTTTGCAGTAGATCCACTATAAAGACATCATAAGGAAGACATCTGGCATATTTGCTGTATACTTCTCTGATCTTTTTTTATGATACTTTTCCTGCCAAATTTTATGCTTCTTAAGACAGGTTTTCTATTTCCTGAAGAAAGACATTTGAAATTTTACAAATTGTAAAAAAACCTCAACCTTCCTCTGGATTTGTTTTACCTTTGTATAATATATCCTGTCTGAGCCCCAATCTACTGCATTATTTTAAATAACTTTAGGAATTATGAAGTTTTGTCCTCTTGACTTTTCCTTTCAGTCTTTTTCATCAATTCCTTTATTTTTGAGAAGTTTCTCCTTTTGTAATGAAATGTGACCATCTTGGACCTAGCTTGTCTAAAAGTATGCTAAATGTATTAGCATTATGGTCACTGTTTTAAATCATTCCACAATACTACTTTGCACTAAATCTCAGACATCACTTAAAATTAAATCTATGATAGCCTCGACTCCTATCAGTTCCAAAGGCCAACTGTTCTAAAGTCATAATAATGTCATAATATCTAGAAATCTGTTTCTTTCTCATAGTCTGAACATGAACAGATTAGATTGAGGTTAAGTGAAGTCCACCACTATTACAATTTTTTCTTTGTGTGTCTCTTTAACTTCTTTCTCCATCACAAGATTATCTTCAATATTTTGATGAGGTAGATTTAGCATATAACAATCTAATTTATAGTTGTGGCCAGATATTGTCACTTGTAGTAGAGGAACCTAGTCTTCTGATATTTCTTGTCTTATACTTATTTTAAGAAAGAACAGTTTCCCATATATCTTTCCTCATGTTTCAGTAAACTTTGCCTTCATTCTTTGAGGGTTAAATACACTGGAGATGGCATGCTGTTATTATGTGCCAAGTTAAATCATATCCTATGGTCTATTCTGACAGTATGAATGAGATTATCTCAATAGGGGATCAGCTATTTTCCCTTCCCTTTGAACACAGAGGAAAATTCCTTCACTCAAGCCAAGTGCAAAGTTGTACCACCATCAGGAGCATGCCTGTTATCAAGAGAAATCTAGAATATGTGCATTCTTTTATCTTATTTTAGCCTTTCTACAAGCATAATTGGACTGGGGGAGCAGTTCTATAGATGGAAAGCAAAATATAGTTATCAAAATAGTACAACACTGTACTGGCAGAAATAAGTAACCAGATGCCTTCCAAATAGCATGAATTAAAACACTGACAATTTTTCATTGGCCATAGAGGCTGTGACTGATAGGAGTTGAAGATCGAATCACCTGCAGGGCCCCCAGTTGCCTTTCTTGCTATCAGAATTCTGCTATCAGAATTTTTGTAATCTTGTATTTCCTTGGTTGGGCAACTCTTGTAATTGTACCCATTATCTTTTTTTAACATTGAAAATGATATATTTTTTCAAATATGTATACTTTTTATTTGCACATATATAGCTTAAAAGTAAAGGCTCCTCAAGTTGAACTCGACCCTTGAAGAGTACAAATTTCTTACTGGCAGCAATGTGGAAGTGGTTTACCATTCCATTCTTCTAATCTAATTATTTCTGTATTGTTTTAAAAAGAGGTTTTTTTTCTCAAAAATGTTCTTTTGAAAATGTTTCTGTTAACTATGTAGGTAGCCTTTAAAATGGCAATACATGATTTTGAGCAAGAAAAAAAGAATCTGCTTTGCAAAATTCATTATATAGTCCACCAGATGGCAGTTGAGTTTCAATTGTTCAGTGTTCCTTTTCTAATTTTTGCTATATTTGTATTTAAAAAGCCAGCTTTGAAAAAGATGCCATCACAGAAATACTTTATAACACACTAAATTCTTGATCTAATTAAATTAATGATAGAACTTCATCAGCAGAGTTACATTAAGCATAATGTAGATTGTAAAACATAAACAAATTGTGACAGGCTTTAACTAAAACAGAACAGCTATTCTCTCTGAAAATCAGCTTTGAACTCTGATATTGAATTATTAGTTGTGAATTCTGGGACTGCCAGTCCCTGTGGAAGTTTAAAGAAAGCTGGATTATAATGAATGTCCTGGCAGAAGCAGAGGTGAAAGTTAAGATGCAGGATATTTCTGGAAAAAAAAAAGAATAAAAAGACCTCTTTTCTTTTCTCATTATTCAATTCTCTACAGAGTGGGATAAAATATTGCAGTTTCGGCCTGGCAGCCAACTCAAAACTAAATGCTGTAGTATTCTACAGCAGAGCAGGGAAGGGGCATGAAAAAGACAATGTTTGTTTCTCTGACTTCGTCAGCTTTTGCCCATTTCTAAATATCACTGTAAATCTCTAGTTCCAGATTGCCAGGTACAGTTGTTAAGCTATGAACAACAGTATCCCTTGGGCATTTGTTCTAAAATTAACATGCAAGTACTTAGTGAACAGCATGAAGCCAAAGAAGTTGATTGCAGAACGAAAAATTAGTAAAGCTTATTCTGGACCAACTGTCCCTCTGCCCAGCTTGCTGCCAACTGGTTCATTTGCCCTGCCTGCACAAGCATTATTTTTAAGGGCTGCCAGTTTCTTACCAGTGCAAAAACTTTTAAGAAAAGCTACTGTTCAGTGGTTCAGTTTGTAATTTGCATAAGGAAGAGCAAGTGTCTTTCATATTTACAGAAGGAAAGAGCTCAGCCTAAGGCTCTAAAGAGAGCACTGCTATTTAGGGCAGGGGTCCCCAATCCCCAACCCCTGGTCCATGGACCAGTACTGGGCCGCGGCATGCCAGCAACAGGTCCGCACAAACAAGCCCATCCGTGAGATGCAGGCAGCACACAAAACCATGCACCCTCTGGTCCGTGGAAAAATCTCTCTCCATAGAACCAGTCCCTGGTGCCCAAAAGGTTGGGGACCTCTGGTCTAGGGTACCTCTGGTCTAGGACCAATGATGAAATTGCAAAGGTTTCTCAAAGGCTGCCTTTTTCCATCAGAAGGGAGATTTTAGAGCCAGTGTAAATATTTTTTGACTGAAACAGTTGCACTATGCCTTTCTTCTTTTTCTTTGCTTTCTTACAGATGGTCTAGGATTAATGGCATGAGATTTGAAGATCCTATTTCCTGACTCAAAAAGCTGATACTGTGCATAAGATTTAATATGCTGTCCCAGAGGAGGTGAAGATAGCATTGCATCATTTCCATAAGCTTGAAGATTGCTTTTATACAAAATAGAAAACAAGTTTTAAAAGTCCTTTAGCATTCCCTTCACAAGATTATTTGAAACTCTGTTTGTGTTCGTTATCTTCAGAATATAGAAAAAGTGTTAAAGAGAGACGAAATTGCTTGCTCAAAATTAATTTCAACTCTCATCTTTAATAATTATACCAAATGGGATTGCTCAAATAGCGATTCATCTGGAGGACCACACGTCCACCACCCGTTATTGCATAGTCTGGGGACTACTTTTCAGAGCAGTTACGCCTGGTGTCGTAAAATTAAAGTTGATTGTGGACAGACTGAAGGATGCGTGTTATTGTCCTTTTGACTTAAGTTTTTTTTTGTGGCACGTCTACTCAAGGGGTTCAGACTTGCTGGAAATACCGATGTGGACATCACGTTCTGGAATCAAGACTGTTCTGTCTTTCGACAATTCGTGTGAATTCGCCGCCAGTTTGAACTGCAGCACATGAATCGGTGGTTGTCATGCAGACGTCGAAGAGATTTCTATCCGGAAACAAAGATGGCAACTTCGCTTGCGTTTACTCGGAATTAAATCGCCCTAAACTCCACATGCTTGGCTGCCTTCAGGAAATGTCCACAATATGTCCGCGACAAGGCAGGCAACTTGGCAAAGACCGTTGCAGAAACAGCAGGAGCAGCAGGTAAGCAACCTCCCGACCGCCTCTAGCGGGACCACCCTTTCTCCTCTTCCTCTTCCTCTTCCTCTCCTCCTCCTCCTCCCTCCTCCCTCCTGCTGCTGCTGCTGCTCGCAGACTTGCCTACCTCGCCGGAAGATCCGGGTCGTGAGGCGGGAGCAGGAAGTCGGGACGTGGCCGCCCAGCTGAGCAGCAGGGGACGAGGCAGGCTATGGCGGCCGCGGCAGCGCTCAGTTCGGAGCGGCTGGAGGTTTCCATTGATGGACTGACTCTGAGCCCGGACTCGGAGGATGCTAGGCCTGGCCAGGCAGATGTTAGGCCGCTCCCGCTGGCTGGCAACCGAGGCGGCCGAGTGGGGACTTCTGGTCAGCCGGGGCAGGTGAGAGACGAGGCCGGCGGAGACGACGGCGGCGGCGGCGGCGGAGCGCTGAATCTGGAGCGGCGCTGGGGCTTCGACCTGGAGGAGTTGTACGGCCTGGCGCTGCGCTTCTTCAAAGGTGACCGCCTTTGCCTCTTTCCAAGCCGGGAAAGTGACTGAAATGTCCCGGCTCCCTCTGCTTCCCGGCCTCTCAATCGTAAGAGGGTCTGTGGGCAGAAAGCTTGGTAGCCTCCGGCCCCGACTCACATCCGTAGAGCCCCGGAAATCTTAAACTAAATATACGTTTATTTATTTGGTTTGTGTCTGTGGAGAGACACCCTCAGAAGCTTGTTGAGAAACAAGAGAGATATTCAATAAACTACACTATTCAGTTTGCAGGGGAATATATTAATTGCAGGAGTGACATTAAGTAGACTTCAAATATGCAGGCCAAAGCGAAATTGCTAAATGAAGTATATTAATGTTTTAAAATAAACCTGAGGGTATGTAGGCTACTTTTTTCTTCAACAGATTATGTAGCCTTATGGAAATATGGGAGCCTAGAGACCTATAAAATGATATTGTGCTTGTTCTTCTTTTAATACTGATTGCTGTTTTGGAACTATTGTTCATTTGGATGTATACAGTACTGAAAACCATCCCAGAATATTTTAATATTTTATACTTTGAATAAAGTCACAGAAGGTAATATAAAAGCAAATATAAACAAGCACTTAGGAAAATACTTGTTAATTTTTAAATAAAAAGTAGGCCAAAATACAGCACATGCTACAGCAAATTATGTTATAAATCCATTTTTGTTGCTCATATCTGTTTACAAGTACATGGCAGTTCTTCAATACTATTGCAGAATTGGCACTTGGCAATTTTTTATTATGAGTTGGAATCGATCTGTGAATTATAAGAGTAATCAAGGAATACTCTTTTCAAATGAGGAAGAGTTAGGTCTTATGAACTCAAATTTTATAGAAATTCCCAATGTGTAATATCTTTGAATAATAGAGAAACATACAAAAATCCATGTTTGGAATGACTAGATAGTAAGTTTATACCCATGAAATGTGACCTTTTGCTCCCATATCTTTGCTGTTGCTTTCAATATTATATATCATTAGTGCTGTCATATTCATTTTTATTTCAAAGCATGAAATAGTAAAGATTTAATATCAGATGTAAGAAGGGTTACACTTCTGAGCAAAATAAGTACCATTCCTGGGAATTTTGTATCCTTTATAATGTGATGTTTTTAACTTACATCAGACATCAGATCATAGAAACTGGTTGAAATACTTAAGATCTTGTCACAACTGTACATTGAGACTTACTACAGTCTCAATATGACTTTGTTTGCCATAGCAAGTGGTAGGCATAGAAATATTTAAATACTTCATTGCTGTTTCTCCTCCAGGAGGAAAATATTTATACATATTTTGGGCCCAAAGTGAGCCTGAACTGCCCTTTTAAAAACTTTGAGGTAATATGCAATATTCTACTATCATAAATATGCATTTCTTGAAATATACTGTCGCCTTTGAAGGTCAGTCTAAACAATAACCTTCTTTGTAAGAAACAGTTGCTTTCTTATAATAATAATAATAAAGTTGGAAGGGACCTTGGAGGTCATCTAGTCCAACCCCCTGCTCAGGCAGGAAACCCTATGCCATTTCAGACAAATGGCTCTCCAGTCTCTTCTTAAAAACTTCCAGTGTTGGAGCCTCACAGCTTCTGGAGGCAGATTGTTCCACTGATTAATTGTTCTAACTGTCAGGAAATTTCTCCTTAGTTCTAGGTTGCTTCTCTCTTTGGTTAGTTTCCACCCGTTGCTTCTTGTCCTGCCTTCGGGTGCTTTGGAGAATAGCTTGATTCCCTCTTCTACGTGGCAGCCCTGAGATATTGGAACACTGCTATCATGTTCCCCCTCGTCCTTCTCTTCATTAAACTAGACATACGCAATTCCAGCAACCGTTCCTTATATGTTTTAGCCTCCAGTCCCCTAATCATCTTTGTTGCTCTTCTCTGTACTCTTTCTAGAGTCTCAACATCTTTTTTACATCGTGGTGACCAAAACTGGATGCAGTATTCCAAGTGTGGTCTTACCACACTTAATCTTGTTCTTGCTCTCTTTTCTTGGTATGTGAAAGGATTGGGGATCTATGTGTACCTAAGTTATTAGACCATCTAATAAAACAGAAAAATACAAGTTTTCTCTGAAAAATATTGGAGTTGCTAAATCAAATGCTACTTCCCATATCGTAGTCCATTTTAAATCTCCTTTATAAACTCAGGAGAAAGTACAATACAAACATATAGCAAACAGCCATGCTATAGATTGTGGCTATTGCCACTAGATTCAAGAAATATGGTCACTGTTACTATTCTAAAAAATGTTGTATACAAGTGTTACTGAGCTGTGCTTGGAATACAAAGCAAAAAGAATAAAACTAATGTTAAGTAGAAAGAAAAATTATGGTAAACTGAATTTTCCAAAAGTTGAAAGTTTTAAGTTGGTAGGCTATGTTGCAGTGTTACAGAATAGATTTATCTTTCTTTGGCAACTGTGTGGAGTTAACCTTGGGTGGTTGATTTATTAAGACAAATAGGTGCATGAATCCTGGGGCCAAAAGATTGTGATGCAACGGGCGCAATATGCCTACTGTATTCTTTTAAAAGAGCACAGATTTATACAAGATAAAAACAGTGTTATCCCTGTTGATATTTTTGTCTGAAATATTGCTATGTGGAAAAGGGGAGGGAGGGAGGGAGGGAGGGAAAGAAAGTCCCCATCATTCTAGTCCCAAATAAATCCAATCGAGTTTTAGGTAGGATGATAGGATATTACTATCAGATATGGGCTGCAAAAATCCTGATGATTGCTAGATGGCAGCAAATAGAGTTTTGTGTCTTCTTGCTTTCATCTAGTGGTTGTCCTAAATTATGGAGCCCAGATCTGCTAATGTAGGTCCCTCTCTTTTGATATCTTTGAACTATGACATTTCAGTCAGCAGATACATCATGGATAAAGTGAGAGAAATTTTATCTGCCATAAAATGTTTTACTGTATCCTAACAAGAGTGCAGTAGTTTAGGGTATCTGCTTATCCACCTTGTCCTATTTCAGGATGAGCACTAATGATATCAAGAAGATTACCCCACTATCTCTTTGAGCTCCTGGCTTTTCCATTGTTTTTGGAGACACTATGTTCAATCCTTATTGAAATGTATTTTGAAGGGCTTTTTTTTTTTAAAGATCTTTGGCACATCTGAGGATCAACTGAGAATGCTAATGTTTCAATTTCTTTCTCTTTTTTCATTGTCTTAATTTCTTTCCAGTTTTGTCTTGTGTAGATACTGACTTCTTTGTTATTGGTAGAGAACAGGATAGTATTGACCAAAGACCATATAACTATTTGAAGGACACTCAGCAATTAAACACATAGGGCGTTTAATGGTATTATTTGAGCAGATAAGGGACAGTACCTACATTTCTGTTTGTTGGAAGGTCTTATCTTTCTTTTATTGGATAAGTAGGAGATATTTAAGCATATAAGTCTAAGAAAAAGAAAGGTTAGTGGGGAGAAGCAGGTTACTATTACATTTTGTCACTTTATTGTCAGAAATATCGTTTGAAGTAAATAATTCCTGGGTATTAGTTTCAATTTTGTGCTTCATTAATCTTGTTTTAAATGGTACAAATTAGCATTGTTAAAATTGTGGTCCTTGGACTGCTGGAAGATCAAATCATTCAATCTTAAAGGAAATCAACCCTGACTGTTCTTCGGAAGGCCAGATACTGAAGCTAAAGTTCAAATACTTTGGCCACCAAATGAGAAGAGAGGACTCATTGGAAAAGACCCCAGGGGTGGGAAAGATTGAAGGCAAAAAGAGAAAAGGACAGCAGAGGATGAGATGGTTAAATAGTATCGTTGACACAATGAGCATGAATTTGGGCAAGTCCGAGAGACAGTGGAGGACAGCAAGGCCTGCCATGCTGTGGTCCTTGGGATTGTGACGTGTCGGACATGACTTAGTGACTGAACAACACGTCTTCTGGGGGTTCCCAAGACCCTCTCGGGTTCATGGAGTCAATTTTTTTGCCAGCCTATGTTGAAAAATAATCAAACGATCATGAGAAGTAGTAGTGGCAGTAAATGTTTAATATAGTAAATATTGGTAAATATAATCTATATAAAAAAGCTCTTTTGAGGTCTTCCATCATTTTTAAAAGTTGGGATTCTAAGAAAAAGGAGTTAAGAAACATTGGTATAGATAATTCCTAAATAATTTATTAATGGAAGTATATTATATGAAAATTAGTCCCTCATTAGTGTTTGTGAATGACTCAGGAAATAATAAATTGAGATAAATATAGTAGGTAAGTACCTTGAAATGGCAATCCAGGCTTGTTTTATTATAGTACTTGTACATCTTTTTAAAGTCCAAGTATAAGATGTAATGCAAATGGATTATGAAAAACTTGGGAGGCTGGTTTTATTATAAGAAGAATAATTATTCATCCAACTTCAAGCATATTCAAACAGATAAGTAAAGTGGCTTTGCAGAAGATATGGTTAAAGAATGAACAGGAATTTCTCCTATGCTGTCTAGCTTGAAATTAATGTGGCCAGTATTTGAGACCTCTAATGTCAGTGTCAACAAGAGCATGTTTTTTGCAAGTTGCAGTGGACATTCATGTGGATTCTACTATGATGATATAGTGTAACAGAAATAAAGCCTTTATTTTGATTTATTGTATAACAAAATAATTATTGTATTTGCATCTTTGTTTCATGTTTCATCAGTCAGCATTTTTTCAAGCAATAGCTTTTGCTCTTTTGTGTGTTTTGTAAATTCACTGAATGTACTATACGAAACCTAAATATGTGCTCTTTTTAAAAAAAAACATGTTGACTTGGGTTACAATTTAAAATATACTAAATTATTGTGTTATCTTTGTTGTGTAAGTACAGTTATATTTGATGCTTATTTCAGATGAACACTTTGAAGCCAGATCAATGTTTATGGGACGTAAATTTAAAATGGATGATATTTCTTTTGTGATAAATGTTTTAAAAAACCTAGATTAAATTTGTGAAATGATTCATTATTTGTTTGTTGTAATTTTTAATAAGGTTCTTTCAGTCTTTAGTTCATTTTTCAATCATATATGTAAATAATTCATTAACCTTCTCTTTAATAATTGAAAGTAAAATTTGTTTACTTCACTAATCTTTTTGTAATTTTATTATGTAATTTACATGATTTAAATTTTATATTTAAATTATATTCTAGAATATATAAAATAACATGAATACTGTCTATGCATATTTTTATCCTAGCTGTATAGTTACAAGTAGGATTTATGTATTGCAAATAATAAAAGAACAGCACCTTGTTTTTGTAAAATCAAAACCACCTTGTTATAGATCATGCTGCATATATATAGATTTGTGACTTTGTTTATTGCTACGCATTATGTTTATTCTACTTTTCTGAAGTGTGCTAGGGAGCTTATAGCATTTATACCTTCACCGTACCTGCAGAGTGGGTAAGGCAGGCCTCCAAAGCCACCCATTGAGGTTCATTACTAAGTTGAGACTTAATCCAGATCTTTGATCCCAGTTCAATATGCTAAGTTATCACACTGTCTTTTTTCAATAAAGTTCCTTGCCATATAAGAGGCTGTTAAGTGAAACTACCATTCTTGATGGCTGTCCATGTAAACATGTCCTGGGATAAGGTTGTACCCACGTTCTGAGTGTTTGCATGGATTTAGGTCTCTGTAACTCTGTACATTTTCCCTGAAAATGTAAATAAGTCTTGATTTATTACCTTTCTTGGAGGTAGCCTTTAAAAAAAAAATCAATATTCACTCCTCAGTTTTTTGCGCTGGGCAACCAAATCAGCTAGCATGATTGATACCATTTTGAGAGACCATTATGGAAGATATGACATTCCATTGTGTTCTTAACTATGGAATACATAGCATTGTAACATTTATTATTTGTATCTTGAAATTTACTGAATCTTTTGCTTTCAGAAAAAGATGGCAAAGCCTTTCATCCCACCTATGAAGAAAAACTCAAACTGGTAGCCCTGCATAAACAGGTTCTGCTGGGACCTTACAATCCAGATACCTGCCCTGAAGTTGGATTCTTTGATGTACTTGGGAATGACAGAAGGTAAAAAAATATTTATAAATATAACAAATGCATTGTTTTATTTGACCAAGACATTTTAACCTAAGATTGGACTCTGGGTTGAAATGTCAATAGTATGGTGATGTCTTATAAATTCGGCACTTGAGCATATTTTTAAATTCCTGGAGGCCTAAAAAGTGGTTATTTATTGACAGAAGATTTGAATTTAGTAGTTAAACCAAACTGTACATACATTTATTCTTGTTCTCAAGGCAGAAATATGAATAAAAAATTTAATCACTACTACATTTGTTATCTTGGTGGGTCATCTGATAAGATTTTTTGTGTGTATATGCCTTGTCATGTGAAATTCCTAGTGTTCTGGGCAGAGATACTGCTTTCAAAAGTATCCATGTTCAGAGCTGTTTTCTGGGAACATTTTCCTGCCTGGTTGTCTAGCATCAACTTAAGCATAAACTGTTGTGTTTATACTTAACTTGATAGAAAGTATTTCCTTTTTATCCCAACTCATTTTATCTCATCATTGCAGGAAAGAATGGGCTGCACTTGGTAGTATGGCAAAGCAAGAAGCTATGACAGAGTTTGTAAAACTCCTGAATAGATGTTGTCATCTCTTTTCAACATATGTTACATCCCATAAAATAGAGAAAGAAGAGCAGGAGAAGAAAAGGTATGCTTTTGTACTTGTTTGGAACCAAATTCTAGTTCACAGAGATTCCTGTGGCCTTTCCTAATGATCTCTTAGTTCTTATTATTTTGTAACCGTCTTGAATTGATGAAGTTATTTGCTTTCCTGCAGTTTTTGTTTGCTTATATTACAAATATGAGGATTATTAGTAATATTTTAAATGTTGCCTAAATATATAACTGGTCATTAGTGCATAAGAATCTTTGTAAATATGTAATGTGGTTTATAGTAGAATCAGTTCAAAACTCCATGTTCATTTACTGTGGTTAGAGAAATAGCATATTATCTAGTATCTTGCCCAATATCTTGATTGCTATCAAAAAGTTAAATGTATTTGCTTTTAACAGAAATTTTGTTGCTTATTGATGGTATTCGTTACAAAAAATTCATCTTGTGAAGGAACATGTTTTGTTCTGTTTTTCATTGCACCAGAGTTAGGTTCGTTGCATTTTCCTGGGTTTCTTGGGTTATTCTGGTGAATAATAAGAAACTATTTTAATTTTTTTTTGCAATTGTTCTGTGTACAATATTATTTCTGAGAAGAGGTACTTAAGCCTTCTGTGTTCCCTTTGAGTTGTTTTGTAATCTTACTATGCAGTCATCATTGTGAGTGATTCCAGGATATGTTTCCCTAACATTATAGTTAAGAGAAATTGCACTACAGTAAAACCATGATTTAAAAGAATATTTGAAAAAAGGTGTTCCTTGAAATCCAAATATCTGTTAAATCTAAATTGACATAATTGACATTATGTGTATCAATTGATGCAAATGATGTCAATTACTTAAATATATAAATTATGTGAAATGCCTACACAGCTTTGGAAACAACAGATTTTACTGTCATTTGGGGTGAAGTTCAAAGTTTAAAAAAATAATCTCTTGTGAGCAATTTCACAGTCTACTGATTAGGGATAACTGCAAAATCAAGGTTTTGGTGTATGTTCCCACAAATAATCTAATCAAGTAGGACATTAGATTGCTAATAGATTAAATCATAGGTCTTTTCATCCAACATTCTCAACTGCTTCAAAAAAGTACCTTGTGGGACAACATCTGCTTTCTTGTGCTCCCCCACAGCTGATAATGGAGCTGTATGCCCTTGACTAATGGAGAAAATATAACTCTTGTGGTACTAGCCATTGATAGTTTTATGGAGATAATTTTATATGAGTTCTTTATTGTTAAATTCAGTGACAGATTGGAGATTGAAACTTCATTCTTCATATTGCAGCATGAGAAGCTGCACAGAATTACAGAGTAATTGATAGATACAAATATTACAGGAGAGAAGAGGAGGAACGTAGGCAACGTGAAGAGGAAGAACGAGAGCGTTTACAAAAAGAGGAAGAGAAACGCAGGCAAGAAGAGGAAGAGAGACTCAGACGGGAAGAAGAGGAGAGACGGAGAATAGAAGAAGAGAGATTCCGAATGGAACAGCAAAAGTAGGACTCAGTAATACATGATTTGTCATATCATATTTGTGTCTTTTTTTAAAAAAAGTTTTGAACATGGGATTATCCCTTTTATTCTTACATTAATGGAAATGCCAACTTGCCCAAAGCCATACAAATAATTTTTATAAGTGGCTAAATATTTTTAAAATTATGTTTTGGGACCTCAAGTGATATAAAGAAGGAGTAAGCTGAAGTTTACAAGAAATAAATTTTGTAGAGAACAGACTTGTAGATTCAACCTATTATTTAGATTCAACCTTTTATTATTGACAGGTAAATCATTTTTGAGATTACTTAAAATACTGAAGGCAAATCTGTGAGGGAGACGGGAAGTTTCTAAATTTGATAAATAAAAGTTATTCAAAGGTGTATCTAAATTCATGTACTGATGGGACTAGGAACAAGTCCATTGGAAGAGAGTTTTGCTAAGAAAGTTATAGAACTATAGAGCTTCAAGGAGCACTAAACCATCAAATCCAACAATGCAGAAATTTAAATTACTGCACTGTTATCTAGCTTCTGCTTGAAGTATAAAAGAATCTATCATTTCTTCAAGTAATTGGTTTTACTGTTAGACTATTAGAAAGTGTTTTTTCTTAATGTTCAGTTAGAATATTTTTTCTGGTATCTTGATTGCATGATTTTTTGTCTTGTACTCTGGAATAATGAAGAACAGGCTTTACCCTTGTGTGACATTTTTCCAGGTATTTGAAATTACATTCATCCTCAGTTTTTTATTCTTTAAGACTATAAACAGTTTAATTTCCTTAAAACTCTTTTCATACAACTTAGTTTCTAGTCTCTTGCTTGCTACTCTTCTTTGAACCTGTACTACTTTGTCTGAATTTTTGTTCGAGGACCTTAGTATTGGGATTAGAATTTACCATTTACACTGAAAAGTTACATTTAGCATGAACTCTTGGATTAACCTGAAAGATACAAAATTCTTCTCTGAATGCTTAAAGGTGAAATTGCAATTGGGAGATGCTGTTAGGTTCTTGTGGATGCATCATCAGAATTTCAAAGGCAAGCCTGAGAGACAACCAACATTTATGTGGCTTTTACTCTGGCAGAAACTGAATTCATTAAATAGGTTTTAAGTGGAGATAAAATTTAGAGAGTTTTCTTAAAAATAAGATTTGGGGATTACTGCTTTTGGGAAATTGAATGAAAGCTCCTTATGTCTTTTTTATTCTGGAATCTGATCCTGAGATAATATGGACACTGCAGATTGTAAGGCTTTCCCCAATAAATTTGGTGTTTGTTCTGGATACAAAAAAAGGATATGATTTATTTATTGGATACTTTTTTTGAGACATTCATTGGTTGTCTAATGTGTATTGTAGAATAAATGTAATTCATCGTTTGAAGGAATTGTTGAGAAGTGAACTACATTTTTAGATATTATAAAAAGCAACTATCCCATGTTCATTATTTCTATATATACTGTATATATTAGAAGTGATTGTTTCTCATATTTTGTGTGTTAGTGGAGCCAAGTGAGCACAAATGTCTTTTTGAGAAAGTGTGAAATACCGTGTTTTCCCCGAAAATAAGACCTACCCCGAAAGTAAGCCCTAGCTTGATTTTGGGGCGAGGGCCTAATGCAGGGGTAGGCAACCTTGGCTCTTTTATGACTCGTGGACTTCAACTCCCAGAATTCCTGAGCCAGCTTGGCTAGCTCAGGAATTCTGGGAGTTGAAGTCCACGAGTCATAAAAGAGCCAAGGTTGCCTACCCCTGGCCTAATATAAGCCCTACCCCTAAAATAAGCCCCAGCTATGGTAGGATCGTCAGCCAGACGGAGGGAGGGTGTAGCCAGCTAACATCGCTCGCGTTGGGAGCGCCTACGGGGGGAGGAAGATTTCTTCACCTCCCCCTTCTCCCCAAGCAATTGCCGCTTGGCTCTTTAAGAGACTAGAAAAGGGGCTGAAAGGGAAAAAAGTATGCCCTACCTCGCAAATAAGACCTAGTGTCTTTTTTGGAGACCAAAAATATATATATATAAGACCGGGTCTTATTTTCAGGGAAACAAGGTATTTGTAATTCAATCTTTTGATTACTGCATTTGACTTAAGGGTTCATATTCCACTTGTATTCTCATGCAAACCTTACTAATATGTTTTAGAAATAAAACATTCTGTGTCCTAATTACGGAAACCAATTTGCTCTTAGTATGAAGAAAAGTTAATTTACTGTGTTTGAATCGAGTTAAGTAGCTGCTCTTCCTATGTCTGCCGAGTTATTTACTGGGGCAATCTGTTCTTAATCCAGGCAACAGATAATGGCAGCATTGAACTCTCAGACTGCTGTCCAGTTCCAACAATATGCAGCCCAACAGTACCCAGGCAACTATGAGCAGCAACAAATCCTAATTCGCCAGCTCCAGGAACAGCATTATCAACAGTATATGCAACAACTTTATCAGGTCCAGCTCGCACAGCAGCAGGTATAGTACACCATGGTAGCAATGCGACAGAATAGCAGCAGCCTTTTAATTTTCTGCTGAAACTGAAACTAAGTTATACTGTAGGTACTTCTGAAACTAGAATAAATTCTAATAAGAATAAATAAATGTTTATAAAGCTAGAATAAATTCCAATAATATGTCTCACAGCCAAGTGGCAGCACCTAGGCAACCAATGGTGATCTTGAAAAGCTAAACAAGTTCCAGACTAACTAGTGTTTGGATGGGACTCTATCAGGAAATCCAAGCGCTATAAACTAAATTGGGAATTTGAAAGAATATTTTGAAAAAAGATGGTGGTAAATCGTTGTTGTATTATTACTGGGAAAACAATATGGATATATTAATAACACCAGGAGAGCTTGGTATTTTATGTATGTTAACATGAATATGTTCATGCAGTCACCAAGAGACCGAAATATAATGATTTGTGTGTGTGCATGCTGTTACAGTTTTTTAAATTCTGTTTAAATTGATGCATACATTAGGTGACTCCTGTCAAATACATTGCACACTTTTATGGACTTTGCAATAAGTGCTCTTTTTTTTTTTTAAATTTGTAGGCAGCTTTACAGAAACAGCAAGAAGCAGCTGCTGCAGCTTTAGTTACATCAGTATCAAAGGCAAATTCAGCCACTGCAGGGGAAATCTCATCAGTCAATGGACAGGCTAGTGCACATGCAGGCAGCCCTGAAAAAGATCTGGAAATAGATGCTTTAGAAGAAGCACTAGAGAATGGACCAAAAGGTATGACTGATGTTTATTGGACTCTTTGAAACACAATAAATAGTTTGAGTATTTAGTATCGTATTTAGTACAGAATATAGATACCCGCTTTTGTTGTTTTTGACTAAAGCCTGTATGTGCACCCTTTTCTAATGATTGGAACTAATGGCCTGCAGATCAGTGGTTTACTGCCCTGTAATTGTGCAGAGTGCAGAATCCTATTCATAGACAAAAATTGGATAAATAAAAATTAGTGGAGGAAAAATGCAGTTTCTTATGGTCTTTCATTTGGGGTTTTAAGGTAGCATCACAGGAAACTGCTTTATTACTGGACTGTTGCTGCTGCTTAGCCCAATATTGTTTACACTGACCTTGGCCCCTCATCTGTACCAAGACGACATGGCATATGGCTGGAAATTTAATCCTTGTTTACAGACAAGCCTTTAGGTGATTCAAACCTGCTATGTGGTTTTGGCAGAGTGAGACTGCTTTACATCTAGGGCTACTAAATTAATTTGGAAAGTGTAGCCCTGTAGTGTAGTTCTTCTCTGTACTGTGATTCTTACCTATTGATATACCATCCCAAGACAATTACGTTGAAAAATGTAAATTTCCTTAGCTTTGTTGCACTTTCTTTTATCCCTCCTCCTTTTTAGAATCAGTTCCAGTCATAGCAGCACCCTCCATGTGGACACGGCCCCAGATTGCTGATTTCAAAGAGAAGATTCGCCAGGATGCAGATTCTGTAATCACAGTGGGCAGAGGAGAAGTAGTGACAGTTCGAGTTCCAACACATGAAGAGGGCTCTTATCTTTTCTGGGAGTTTGCTACAGACAATTATGACATTGGCTTTGGGGTATATTTTGAATGGACAGACTCCCCTAACACAGCTGTCAGTGTTCATGTTAGCGAATCCAGTGAAGATGAGGAAGAAGAAGAAGGTATCTTATTTATATACTTAGCAAAGATTTAAACGTGTTGGAGACACTCTCAATTTATCACATCTTTGTTCTACATTATTTGTTAGTTAAAAAAAAAAAAACCCAAATCCTATAGCTACCTTATTTGAAATTTGAGAAGTTGATTCTAATAGTTGAATGTGGGTGGGAAATAATAAATGCTGAAATAATCTTCTTTTATCCTGGTAATTCCAAAGATGTTGGGACTGTGATTCTCAGAATGCCCAGCTAACCAGTGGGTTAAGTCATTGTGGGCAAAAAGTTATCAATTGGGAAGCATGTTTAATAAGTTAATATTCCTTTCACAATTATTGTTGTAAATGACTACCGACTCCCTTGATATTACAAGGTTCTTCAATTATAGTAGTGCTTTACAATAAAATCTCTTAGCTTGGGAAAATCAATGTGGGAAAATAGAAAAATTCTTCTTGAGGTATTTATAGCCCTCAGCAGCCATTCTAAAAATCAGACCAATACCTTCCCCATTTGTACCTTTCTAAACATAAAATTTATATTATGTAGATCAGGGCTTTTCAACCTTTTCACCCATTGTACCACTTTTAGGATATGGCAACATCCGAGTACCACCAGCAAGGTGTCAAAAACTTGATGACCAAAAAAAAAAGGAAAAAAGTAATAAAGTACAGGTAGTCCTCGACTTACAACAGTTCGCTTAGTGACTGTTTGAAGTTACAATGGCACTGAAAAAAGTGCCCCCCAAGCCACAGCTGAGCAAGACACCTGCCTGCCTGCACGGCGGCACTCTTCCTCCTGTCCGAGGTTTTCATTGTTGTGAGCATTTCTGTTGAGGATTGGCAGCAGGGGTGGGGTGGGGGGGTGTTTGGTTTTTATTCCCCCCGTCTGCTGGGTGATTGCAGCAGGTTTTGGTCACTTCACATGACCCTGGGACACTG
Organism: Azemiops feae; assembly: GCA_023970755.1. Classification (NCBI taxonomy): domain Eukaryota; kingdom Metazoa; phylum Chordata; class Lepidosauria; order Squamata; family Viperidae; genus Azemiops; species Azemiops feae. The sequence goes on from JALGBA010000439.1 coordinate 281,115, forward strand.
TGACCATCATAAATATGAATCAGTTGCCAAGCATCTGAATGTAAATCACAAGACCCTGGAGATGCTGCAACATTCCAGCTGATCGGTGCTTCTTCTGGGCTCAGCAGAAGGGCCAGGATCAGCGCCGAGCTCCAGCTGGAGCCTGGCACTGATCCTGGCGCTTCCACTGAGCCCTGACAGCCCCGAAGAAGTGCCGATCAGCTGGAAAGCGGCACTGATCCTGGTGCTTCCGCTGAGCCCTGACAGCCCTGCAGCTCCAGCCATCTCTCACTCAGGCTTGTGCGGTGCTGCCACCAGTTCAGCTCATTCCCCTCCCCCACTACCACTTTTCTAGGATGGTCGTGTACCACCTGCCAGGTGCCAATGTACCACAGGTGGTACCCGTACCACTGGTTGAAAAGCCCTGATGTAGATTACCATCTAGACTCCAAGTTGCATGATTTTCCCTGTCATCATTTTTCAAATCCTCCGACCAATTTCATTGCCTTCTCAGTTTTCTTTTTTATCATTGTGATTTTCCAAATTCTTTTTTGCTGTACAGTAACCTTCGTTTACTGTACGGTCTGTGTGATATTTTCTCCATAATTGCATTGGTGACCAATTGTCCTAACCCTTCATTGTGTGATAAAAACAGGTAGTCCTCGGGTTACAATGGCAATTAGGCTGGGGTTGCATCAGGTGATCATGCTTTACAGTTGCCATCGTAATCCAAGAACATCGTTAAACAGGTAATCAAGCAGGGCCATGAAAATGCAGGAAGCCGAGAAAAAGAAAGGCGCAGTGCAAGTGCAGAAAGGCAAGGGAAGGAGGGAGCGAGCCCAGGAAAGAGGGTGTGGTGTGCATGTGAGTGCAGTCGCAGGAGGACTTACCCGGGTGACTTGTCACCTTCGCTGCTGACTTCCCCATTGACTTTGTGAAAAGCTGGCAGGGAAGGTGGCAAATGGCAATCACATGACCGTGGGGGTGCTGCAACCAGTCATTTAGTGCAAGCTGGTTATCAAGCACCCGAATTGCGATTGCATGACCACAAGGGTGCTGTGATGGCCAGAACGTCTTGGACTGGTCTTAAGAATTAGTTGTTTAGTGCTGTCACAACTTTGAACAGTTACTGAATGAGTAGTCAGTAAGTGAGGACTAGCTGTAGTTGCATAGCATCCAGTTTCCTAAGTTTTGGCAACTTCAAAGAGCAAGAAGAATGACTATTTGTGGGTGCCTGGTAAATGTATATGTGTTCTTTGCTAGTTGCGTGTTTTAAGTTAGAATCTTAATTTACATGGAACTCATAACACAAGCTGGCAGGAGGACAATTAACTCAAATTATTTCATTTGCACTAATTTAATTTTGAATTGAATTTATTCAATTCAATTCATTCATTCATTTATGAATGAAATAAGTATTGACATTTATGGAGGCCATCCTTTCACTATTCCTTCATGGAAGACAACCTTTTAGCAACTTTGGTTATATTAACAAATAGCCTTTCATTTCCATTTCCAAAAACTGTAGGAAAACAGTGCTATTACAACTAGGCCATTTTGCCCCATTATCATGAGGATAATAATTCTGCTGCACTTTATTGTCCTAAAAAATGGGATCAAGATTTTACTGAGAAATCACATAAACAGTTTTTTAAAATTGTCTATTAACATCACCTGTCCACAGATATCTTCCAGTAGATATCTGAAGAAAGTTTCAAAACTATGATCTTCATTTTATTAGGCTCTAATAATGGTAGAAATGGAAACGTCTAAAAGTACAAATCAACTATAAAACAATGGAATTAAATGTAACATTTGTTATTCTGTATTTACATTGACCAAAAGCATTCATTCATTAGTTAAAAGGATTGCCCCAGATAGCAGTGAGTGAATTAATTTCAGTTGCTTCTTTGCAAATCCTGGTATCAAAATGTCATGCTTTCTTACCCATACTCTAAATTGTTTAAGGTTGTACAGTTGGATTATTTTTATTAATCATTATCTATAAATAATTGATTGTGGGATTTATTTGGCATTAAGGCATGCAGTAATTAATACTTTATTTTTGTCTCTTTCTCAGAACATGCTAGTAGTGAAGAGAAAGCCAAAAAGAATGTGAACAAGCCTCAGCTAGATGAAATAGTGCCTGTGTATAGAAGAGACTGTCATGAAGAAGTGTATGCTGGCAGCCATCAGTATCCAGGGAAAGGAGTCTATCTTCTTAAATTTGACAACTCTTATTCACTATGGAGGTCAAAAACAGTTTACTACAGAGTGTATTACACTAGATAAAGCTCTTATATTGTTGGAGGTTGGGATGGTGCAGAAGACATCATGTTATTTGGAACTTACATCGATCATACTGGACTATTTGACTTCGTTATCCCGTTTAATGTATCTGTGTTGTGTGTGCGTATGTGTGTGCTTGTTAATTTTGATACCGGGAATGAGGCTATTATCTATAGATGGTTATAAATGAGATAGGTGGGGCTAGGATCTCCCATCTTTTCTGCTGATGGTTCTTTGCCAGAAGTCAAGACAAAAGTGAACTGAATTTATGCATTGACTTTCAAAATGCTTTCAGTTCCAAGGCAGGCAGGCAGGCACGCACGCACGCACACACAAACACATACCGGGAGATGTTTCATTAGTGGCAGTCATGATGTTGCCTGATGTATAAACTTTGAACTTTTAAAAACAAATCTGTTAGCTGTCATTTGATGGTACCAGCCTTACTTGTGGAGACCAGGGGAGTTGGATGCCATCTGCACTGTAGCAAGCAAGTTTCTTAATACTGTGTTTGAATGTCAGATTTTTACACCATTAAACTTGAAACCTTAGTGGATGCAGTTTAGAAAAGTATTTGCTGTCTGTTCTCATTGAAAAAAAATATTTGGAACCTAGTATAATATGATTTTGGATGAGATAAAGAAATGTGTGTGTGTGATGTGCACGCATGCAAGCAAGTGTCCTTGTCAAAAGGTGTGCACGCCCATGAGTGTACATATACATAAATACATGCATATGCTTACCTATATACATCAGGGATATTTTGTTTTGATCACAGACTTACAAAGAATTGATTTTGGGCATCAAGAAAATAACAGATATCTATCTTTCCCCTGTACATGTTGCTATTCCTAAGATTGTTTTGTGTGTTATTCTTATTTTTAAACAAAGACATAACATTTGGATAAAACTCTAGATTTGTCTCACTTAAAATTAATGGGATCCACTCTTGCTTTTGAAATTTGTGATAAAACAGGTATATATATGAGACATTCCTTTTGGAGTACATGTCTTTTGGAACTGTATAGGTAAATGTCCTTATACATAATACATTTGTCTGCGCTGGTTTTATAATCTAGGGATCTTTTCCTTTTTTGTAAACTGAAGCTTCCACTTCCACTTTATGCATTATCAGAGAAGTTTGCATTATTGCAGAATAAATATTGCACTAACGTTCTTAAAATCACTGCCAGGCCCACCCCTATCTTAATTTTAGGTTCCTTTTGATTTTCCAACACATGCCCTCTTGTTCTTTCACAAGTAATATTCCAACGTTCATATCAAGACTAGACCAAAACTAAAATTACATATTTGCTCAACAATAACTAAAAGTGGATTTTTGTTCTTCATTTCCAGTTATATAACAATTTTTGTATGGACTATGCTTCCAAAAGCAAGGTAGGCGTGCAGATGTTAAAAAATCAGTTTGTAGGTGTGTTATGCTTGACATCCACATCACCATTTTTTCTTTGTAGAATAATTCTTTGGATAGGCTGACATATATATTTGTTCCACTGCAAATAAATCTGTTGGTATTTTGGACATTCTGTTTGAATATTTGTATATACATTATGTTTTTTCTTATATCTTACAAAGAGTTATCTTATTTGATTTAGCGTTTTAAGCTTCTGTCCAACTAATGCTGTCAGGACAGCTCTGCTCTAACATGTTGTTTCCTCATGTGTACATAATACTGTATAAGCAACGGAGTTGAAAAGTAATTTGCTTTTTCAAAGCTGTTATTTTAAAAAGAAATTAGAGGCAGGCATTTATTCTGTTCCATTTGTTTTCATCCATACAAATTATGGTCTAAAACTAAAAATATGTTGGCGAGCAATACTTGTAAACAACAGCAATTTTTTGCTGTCAGGCTTTGTGGATATCCAAATTCCAAAAGTTGCCTCTTACTGTTAAATAGTGCAGATAAGTGCGCTTCAAAATATCTTGGAATAATATATTTAATCTGAATTAAAAATGATTATATGGATCTTCTGTCTTTTTCTTAAGTTCTATCAACATTACTTGACTGAGGGAAAGTACAGATATAATACTAGAAATGTCCCATTAATGAACAGTTTTTAAACTATATTTTTAACTCAGATATTAAGTCAAACTATGTTTCACTAGCATGTATTTATTTTTTATATATTTCTTTGCCTAATAACATAAGTTTAATTTGCATGATTTGCCCAAGGCTTCAGAAATGTTTCTGCCTCCAGAATTCAGATTAATTAGGCAATATTGCAAGAGTTAAATTGAAGGTTGATACTGAAGAGATGCTAAAAGAAAAAAAAAGTAAAAGCTGCTATGTGGATTGGTAATATGAGGCCACAGTTGGGGGAGGAGGGATAATGTAGGTCACATCCCCCGTAGCTATCTTTGGAAACTGAGAATCTTCTTTTAATTCCCCCAAAAGCGCACAAATATTCAAATGAGTTGTATGAAAGCCATATAACAGATCCAGGTCACAATTTGAAGTCCTAAAATTGAAGCTAATGCTGGCAACTTTCCACCAGCCACTCATGTGAATCTACTCAAGCCAGACTGCAAACCAGGAACAATTGTGATCCAAGAAGGTACAGAAAATAATCCCAGACAACTAGACAATTGAACCAAGCCACCAAAATTTGAATAACGTTGGATATACTTTAAAATTTTCATGTCACTTACCATTCTCATTCTAGTTGCAGAGTTTGAGCTAGCCTGCAACCAATGAGATGTACAAGGAACCAATATTCTAAATCATCTTTTCTTTGAAGTCAGAACACTTAACAGAATTTAGGAATGTAAGTGCATTGCTACATGTCCCCAATGAATTGTGTGTGCTTATCATACTTGTAATCTCAGTTACCAAAGGTACTTCGCACATTTCAATGAATATATGTGAAAAGGATTTTTCTGGCCAAATGTTTTCTTATCTAAAATTCAGGAATCTTTCTAGTAAACATGATATCTAATATCTGTGGAGAGTCTCAGTCATCCAAGTCATGGTTTTCTCAAAGGTGTTTTTTTTCAAAGGCAACTGGACTATGTTTTTAACCTTGAGGAAGAAGATATTTCGCTTTTCATCCAAGAAGCTTCATCAGTTCTGATTGAATGGTGGGGGTGATGGAAGGATTAGTTCTGACCATCCTTCCATCCCACCCATCATCCAGTCAACTGATGAAGCTTCTTGGATGAGAAGTGAAACATCTTCCTCCTCAAGGGAAAAAAACATTTCTTCCTTAAGGAAAAAACATAGTCCAGTTGCCTTTTGAAAAAAAAGCACCTTAGAGATGATATCTAATACACCATACTATTTAATCCCCTGTGTAATTTTCAAGCAGTACTAAAATATAATTGATTGTATCTTATATTGAGAGCCAGTTTGGTGTAGTGCAGGGGTAGGCAACCTTGGCTCTTTTATGACTCGTGGACTTCAACTCCCAGAATTCCTGAGCCAGAGCCAAGGTTGCCTACCCCTGGTGTAGTGGTTAAGACACCAGGCTAGAAACTGGGAGACTGTGAGTACTAGTCCCACTTTGCACATGAAATGAGCTGGCTGGCTTTAGGCAAGTACTCTCTCAGCCCTAGGAGGAGGGGCAGTAGCAAACCACTTCCGAAAACGTTGCCAAAAGAAAAACAAAACCCTGCAGGGGCTAGTTGCTGAGAGTTAGCATGGATTCAAAGGCATAAAAAATAACACCAAACCCGTGTGTTACTTTAAAATAATGAATGGCTATTTTAAAATCAAATCAATCTCCTCATTGGTATAGATTATATAGTTTATGTGGGAAATAAAAAAAATTTAGAATTAAAATGTAAAGTTGAAAGTTCAAATGTCTGCAAGAAAAAAAAAAGGACGGGCAGCTACAAATAATATACATGCAAAACATTAAAAAAGCATTGATTTTCAATGTGACACAATTTTTCTATATGATAAATTACAGCTGTGGATGATTTAATAATATAATTAATGTGAGAGGAGTAATTAAATTTGTGGTAATAAAAAGTATCTAAGTGATCCTGAACTACTCCTAGATAGGAACCAAAAAATCTATTAAAGTTTTATCTAGTATTCTAAAACAGATATTAAACAGCAATTTATAAAAGAATCACACAGATTGAGATTTAGCCATGCTTCTTGTTGAGAATGAGGTGTGTGTGTGTGTGCATGCTTTTCCATCTAGCTGAAGGAGTAAATATGAATGAATGCTAATGTTGGCTAACACATTATCAGAAGCCTAATTAATTCACATGCATGTCTCTCAACCTTTGGGATCTTGTATTACACCTGACAAGATGACAAAAAAAATGGAACCAGTCAGATAAATTACAGTGACCGGGTCTTTTAGAAATACATATACCTTTACATTTAAAAAATGGAAAAAATAATTATCATTCAACTTACAACCAAAATAAAAATAGCAAAATAATATTACAATATAGGATTTCATTCAAAATAAAAAGGTAATGAATGTAACCCTGTGACAGAAAGTCTAACAGTCTAACGCAAAAGATCATACAGGTAGTCCTCGACTTACATCCAGTTGTTTAGTGACTGAAGTTAACAATGGCACTGAAAAGTGACTTATTTCATACTTACAATCATTGCAGCATTCCCGTGCTCATGTGTTCTAAATTCAGACACTTGGTAACTGGCATATATTTATGATGGTTGCAGTGTCCTGGGGTCATGTGATTACCTTTTGTGACCTGAGAAGCAAAGTCAATGGGCAGCCAAATTCACTTAACAGCCGTGTTACTAACTTAACTGCATTGATTCACTTAACAACTGTGACAAGAAAGGTTGTAAAATGGGGCAAAAATCACTTAACAATTGTTGCTCAGTAACAGAAATTTTGGGCTCAATTGTGATCCTAAGCTGAGGACTACCTAGATTCTGGTGAAAAATAGTATTAACATTAGATTAAGCTTTCTGATTAAAAAACCAGAGTATTGACATATGTTAAATCCTGCCTCCCTAACTGGTTTAATTCTCAGAAGTTTTTAAAAGCATATAGACATGAACAGAAACCAAGTCCCTCTCGAAAGGATACTGAAAATACTTCACACACAATTAGTAGGCCAAGGTGAAACTTCTTTGCAAGGTGCATTGGTAGACCAGGGTGTTTGAGGGACCTCTCTCCCGTGATTTCTGTCTGGCTAGTATATGCCAGCACATTTGGTATACTCTAAATTCCTTTGATGAAAATGTGCCAAGACCCATGTGCCTTCTCTGTTGCTGTGCTTGCCTCTAGAATGAAATGTGTGGGTGGCTCCTACCCTGCTGGGGTCCCATAAGCCTTGGGTTAAGATGCAGGAACCCCTTATTTGGATGAGTTTTGTCTGTGTTTTTGTGTGGAGCAACCAAATCCCATCTTATTTTGTACTATAATGTGTTTTTATAGTTTATTATATTGAACTGCGTAGAGTTCGTTTGGAGTTGGGCAGTGCATAAACTGAAATAAATAAATAAGCAGGTCATTCAATTTTATCAGCACTCCTAGATGGCCTCTTAATTCATCTAACTGGTATTTCATTGATTTGTTTAATGTATTTTTAGTTTACTTTCATCTACACCATGTAGATATATGCCATTTAAAAGATCACACACACACACAAAAAGAGATGAAGAAGGGAAAAACAAATTCAGAAACTAATTCTTAAAGTTTCTGTTACTTAAAAATGAAATCTAGGATAACTTTATACATTGCCCATGGCTTCTTAACCATCATTTTGTTGAACAATCATCTAATACAAACCTCTTTCTATTATTCCCAGTAGCCCAGGGGTGTCAAACTCGCAACGTCATGTGACGTGTCGCGACATATCGTAACTTTTTTGCCATGGCCGGCAATGGGGTGGGTGCGGTTTCGCTATGAGGTATCTGGCCCGCGGGCCGGCAGTTTGACACCCCTGCAGTAGTCCCAGACAGCACAGTCAATAGTGATGGATGCTTTGAATTGTAGTTCAGTCACATCTCTAAGGTTATAGGATTCCTTCCCTTGCACTATATAAATGTTGCTAGCTTTAGATAGCTACATTGGAATAAATAAATAAATAAACAGAAATAATATACTCTGATATTCTACTAATCATGTTATTAAAAGCAATTAAAGTAAAATACATTGATTTTCTTTAGCTGGAGGTAATTATCTTCAACTTTAGTGGATGAACCAACGTTACAATTCAGAAGATTGGTTCTTTTCCTCAATCCTACCAGCTCATTGTGGAAGGCTAAAATCTGTTGAGTAAAAAGAAACATTAAACACGTGTAGCTTCTCTGTGTTGCCAAGAGGTTGAGCCCTGTTTTTCTTGGCTCTCAGAACTTAAGTAGTGTGCATATCAGAGCCTGCACACAATGCCATCCTGTAGTTAATCCAGGCTCACAATTATCCCTCCATTTCATTTCTCTTTTGTGTGTGTTTGAGGCCTTTGGTGAAAAACACCTCTCTCCTCATCGCCCTTAGCAGGACTGCCTCTATGATTGACCTACAGCTGAAAGCTAAAATGAGGTTTCGTTGGCAGCCTATTATTAGAACTGAATTAGTTATTCAAGGCCCTAGCTGAATAGTATCCAGATGGTTAATAACCTCATGTTACTTATTGGTAGACTTTGAGGAAATTATGCTTTTTAGAACCAATTCATTTTTGGTTGATTTGACAAGTTTATGCTGCCCCGCCCCCCCAAAATGGAAGACACCCTTGCCCTTGGTGTTTCAGGGTAAATAAGAAAGAAGTATTGCATGGCTAAATCCAAAATACTTTGAACGTTCTGGAGAATAGAAATGCAGTAGTATGGTATAGTATGGCAGTCCTGAAGAATACATTTTGTTAGATCTGTGAAAGAGTTGGTAAACTAATTCCTTCCAAATATTCTGGATTGCAATTCTCACAATTCCCACTTAGTGAGAATTTACCATTAGCTTGCAAAATCCTGTCCTAGCTTTTCTTCTCTCAAGGCCTCATCCCCTGTTTCTGGAGTGGCAGACTAAGTAACTTGTTGCTTTTGTCATTATGACAATGTTGTATTGCAAGCTCTGCCCCTTTTAGGGAGGGCTGTGCAATGTCACAATGCAGGTAGAAAAGGGGAGTGACTTGCATCGCAACACCACAGAGCTGCTGTCAGTCTGATTCCCAAGGTTCCCTTCCCTGGTGACTACTGCTGGTAAATTCTTATCTCTAATGTACTTCATATTAATTTATTTTACAACTTAAAATTAAGGTAGTTTTCTTTGTGTTTTGTAATATGAAAATCCATCCTATATGGCTATCCAAATATAACAGAACTAAAGCCATAGGTGTTAAGATTTGTAGTTCAGCAACATCTCAAATATCATGTCACAATCTCTGTGATACATAATTAGAACCCAAATCCCCAGGGTCTTGTAAGATTTCCTGCAGATCTTAGAAGCATCTCCTCCATCAATTAACTCCCCCCAAAAAACCAGAATAAAACAACGTTATGTCTTCCCATCATTGTGAGGTTGGTAACTTAGAAAATGTTATGTCTTATATTGGCTCATCATAAAGAAAAATCTAAAACTTCTCCACAAATCAGATTGAAAATAAAATGGCCTTAGCCTCCTTGCCTACTCTGAAAAAGATAAAATCTAGTATTTTCTATGCTTGCTGAGTCACATGATGACAGCAATAGCAATATCACTTAGATTTATATACCAGTTCATAGTGCTTTACAACAGAACTTTTCAACTGGTGGTACATTGGCAGGTGGTACGCGGCCATACCCAGCCTAGCCATGTGTAGCGGGGGAGGGAACGAGCCAAAATGGCGCAGCGCAGGACTTGCCATAAGAGAGTCCTCAGGAGCTGCAGGGCTGCTGGGGCAAGACAAAGGCCCCAGGATCGGCACTTCCGGCTCACCAGGAAGAGAAAGGAGGAGGAGGGGGGCGGAGACAGGAAGGGATATAAAAGGAGGCAGTTTGGGTGGGAGAGGGAGAGAAAAAAAAGACTCAGCCTTGGGAGGAGGAGGAAGAGTCAGCTGGAGCTGTACCAAAGAGAAAAGAAGGAAGAGGAGGAGGGGCGAGAGAGGAGAGTATAAAAAACAGGCCGGGCGCACACAGGCAAGGTGTGTGCGACAAACAGGCAAGAAACGCAGCTGGGGAAGGGTCACCTTCTGGGAGGAATGAAGAAAGGCAGCATCCCCTGAAGGAGACCAGCAAATGGCCCTCACCCACTTCACACACACGTGGACTCCAGGGGAGGGGACGCCGCGAGTGGAGTGAGAATCCACGTTACCTGCGCTACACTGCCCAGCCCCCCCCAGCCTGCCCAGTTTCAGCAGGCAGCGGCACACTCTCCTCACCACATGGAGAGGCTGGGCCGGGCGAGGCAAACCGGCAAGAAGCCAAACCTGCCTGGGCGCACGCAGAGGCGGTGGCAAGCGCCTGGCACCTGGTGTCCTGGGTAACTGTTTTGCCCCACAGGCTGACCACGTTCTGAGCACTTCCCTTTCACCTGGGATGCCAGGCCCCATATGCTCGCTGCCGCCTCTGCGCGCGCCCAGGCAGATTCGGCTTCTCGATGGTTCGCCTCGCCTGGTCCAGCCTCTCCGCGCGGTGAGGAGACAACGCTGTTGCCTGCCAAAATATCTTCCCACCACTCTGCTCTTAAGGCTGTGCAACTCTTGTCCAGGAATTTACAGTGGCCTTTCAAGCCATGGCCAGCGGCAGCACAGCCACCCGCTGCGCTGGCAGCCTCTCCTCCTCCCCTTGTCTCTTCCTGGGCACGGAGGGAGGGAGGGAGGGAGGACAAAGGAAGGAAGGAAGGAAGGAAGGAAGGAAGGAAGGAAGGAAGGAAGGAAGGAAGGAAGGAAGGAAGGAAGGAAGGAAGAAGATCGGAATGATAAGCAGGGAGGCAGGGAAAGAGGGAGGGTAGGGATGGAGGGAGCAAGGAAGGAAGGAGGGAGATTGGAATGAGAGAGAGGGAGGTCTGAGGGAAGTCCTGCCTTAGCCCTTGGCCACCAGCAGCCCTGCTGCCCGTTCGCCATCCCCTTGCCCCCTCCTTCTGATCTCCCATCCTATAATAATAATAATAATAAAGTTGGAAGGGACCTTGGAGGTCATCTAGCCCAACCCCCTGCTCAGGCAGGAAACCCTATACCATTTCGGACAAATGGCTGTCCAGTCTCTTCTTAAAAACTTCCAGTGTTGGAGCATTCACTGCTTCTGGAGGCAGGTTGTTCCACTGGTTAATTGTTCTAACTGTCAGGAAGTTTCTCCTTAGTTCTAGGTTGCTTCTCTCCTTGATTAGTTTCCATTCTGTTGCTTCTTGTCCTGCCTTCCGGCACTTTGGAGAATAGCTTGACTCCCTCTTCTTTGTGTCAGCCCCCGAGATATTGGAACACTGCTATCATGTCCCCCCTCGTCCTTCTCTTCATTAAACTAGACATACCCAATTCCAGCAACCGTTCCTTATATGTTTTAGCCTCCAGACCTCTAATCATCTTTGTTGCTCTTCTCTGTACTTTTTCTACAGTCTCAACATCTTTTTTACATCGTGGTGACCAAAACTGGATGCAGTATTCCAAGTGTGACCTTACCAAGGCATTGTAAAGTGGTATTAATACTTCACGTGATCTTGATTCTATCCCTCTGTTAATGCAGCCTAGCACTGTGTTGGCTTTTTTGGCAGCTGCAGCACACTGCTGGCTCATATCTAAGTGATTATCCACTAGGACTCCGAGATCCCTCTCACAGTTGCTACTATTGAGCAAGGTACCACCTATACTATACCTGTACATTTGGTTTTTCTTGCCTAAATGTGGAACTTTACTTTTTTCACCGTTGAATTTCATTTGGTTAGATAGCGCCCAGTGTTCCAGTTTGTTCAGATTCTCCTGTATCTTAAGCCTATCTTCTGGAGTGTTGGCTATTCCTGCCAGCTTGGTGTCGTCTGCAAATGTGATGAGTTCCCCATCTATCCCCTCGTCCAAATCATTGATGAAGATGTTGAAGAGCACTGGGCCTAGAACAGAGCCCTGGGGCACCCCACTACACACTAAGGATGCTTTGGTTACAAAGCCGGGTCTCCTTACATGGAGAGGAAGTGGGCCTCCCTCTGACCCACGCACTTTGCCCTCCTGCACCCACCATGAGTAACCTGGCTAAAGAGAGTGGGCACATCAGCAGCAGCAGCCTTGACGAGGAGGTAAGCACAGCCAGGTGCCCCCTCGGGGAAGTGGGGCTGGAATGGGTTGGGCTGCAGGGTCCTGGTGTCCCGGGAGCTCGAGGCTGAGCTGGGCGCTTGCCCTCCATGGCCCAAGGCTCCGGGCAGCCCACCCACTGTCTGGTAGTCCCCCATATGGCCCAAGAGGGACGGCGAGGCTCCTCCAGTGGACCATGCCCTGGCGCCCACTCCAGTCCCACCCCCCTCCACTGGAGACCCCTGGATCCCCCCGCACCCCCACAGGTGCCCCACAACCTGAGTGATGTTGAGCTGGCCACGCCCCCCCAGCCATTGACTTCGCTTGTCAAAAAGTTGCAAAAGATGATCACATGACCCTGGGACACTGTGACCATCATAAGTATGAATCAGTTGCCAAGCATCCGAATGTAAATCCGAATGTAAATCACATGACCCTGGGGATGCTGCAACAGTCATAAGTGTGAAAAATGGTCATAAGTCATAATGCCATTGTAACTTCGAACAGTCACTAAGTAAACTGTTGTAAGTTGAGGACTACCTGTACTTTATCACTTTTTCCCTTTTTTTTTTTTGGTCATCAAGTTTTTGATACCTTGCTAGGCGACTGGTGGTACTCGAATATTGCCATATCCTAAAAGTGGTACAATCTGTAAAAAGGTTGAAAAGCCCTGCTTTACAGCACTCTCTGAGTGATTTACAGCATCAGCATATGGCCCACAACAATCTGAGTCCTTATTTTACCGACTTTGGAAGGATGGAAGCCTGAGTCAACCTTGAGCCCTGTCAGGATCAAACTCCAGGCTCTAGGCAGAAGTTGCCTGCAATATTGCATTCTAACCACTGTGCCACCAGGGCTCCATGATGTTAACTTGTTGGGTGATACAAATCTGCAAGCAAACAACAAAGCTCAATCAGCACTAAGGGTTCCCCAGTTAAACCCTAAGCTACATACTGGAATTCTGAAAAACTTTGAACTGAAGGTACGTGGCCTAAGGGCGTATAATTTAACATATGTAATCTTCCTGAACATTATTTATTATTCTCATAATTTAATCAGAAATATCTGTCTAATACTGACATCCTACAAAAGATCCCCACCATCAGTGAAAAAGAATAATGCTGATAAAAGAGCATTTATATGCGTTTCTAATGAATAAATTTGGAGCAGTCTCTACTTAGTTGGAATATACACTGAACAACATGGCACTGTTTTAGTACTGGAGATGTATGATATCTTGGTTTCGCAAGCTCTCTTACATTTTAAAAAATAACTAGACAAGCCTATGATCTGTTGGGTCATCCTTTTAGAGAAAGATAGTGCCGTCTGATGTGACCAGAATAAACATTAAATTTTAGGCTGACCATTTTTTTTACCCGTGCTGGGCAATCTGATCATGAGACAGGGGTGTCAAACTGCCTGTCATGCCCACCCCAGCTCCGGCAATGCAAAAAAAGTCACAATACGTCACAACACGTCACGTGACACGGCGAGTTTGACACCTGTGATCTAAGAAGAGTACATATCATAATTAGAAAAATAATTGTAGTGGCAAATGAACTTCAATAAGTCATTAGTTTACTTACCTTACAGAATGAGGCGGCCTTGGTGCTCTTTGAACTTGGTTGTTTTCTTGCAGACATTTCATTACCCAAACTAGGTAACATCATCAGTGCTAGTGTAAGTTAATTAGCACTAGCTTTGATGATATTAACTAATCTTGATAATGAAATGATTGCAAGAGAACAACCAAACTCAGAAAGCACCAAGGATCCTTCATTTCACCCCTGAGCTACAGTACAAATATTCTTCTTTATTGAAAACACAATGACCACAGGCAGGCAAAAAAGCAGTGGGAGTGGGAGCCACTTCCAGCTTCCCGCCAGCTTCCTCATTGTTTTTGCTGGTGGGAAGCTAACAGGGAATGTTGGAAATAACAATCACATGGCTACAGGATTCCACAATGGCCACAACGTTGTGAATAAAATTGGTCAGAACATCATAAAAAATTCAATTCTGCAGAGGTAATGGTCCCAGATTTTTTATGCATTCTTTAGATTAGTGGATTTTACCTTGATTTGAAGGTGTTGTCAGATATCATACTTGTTTCTATCTCATAGCATGACTATATCATGGGGCACCTTATGTTGTTGGGCTGTGCTTAGGGTATTAATTGGTCTTAGTCAGCCTTACAAACAGGAAAATGAAAAAGAACAAAATGAAATCCATGTATTCCAAGGACTACACAGTTGATAGACTCTTCGTAGTTTTGTGGTCACAAAGAGTGAATGCCTGCATCTATGTGATGATCTGTTCCATACCAAATCACAAGAGATTATATTTGCTGGACAAGAGTTGTCCTGCTGATAACTAGTTTTTTGGCAGAAATAGTAATTAGAACCTCTACTCTTCTTCATTCCCTTCTATTTGAGTTTATAGCTGTTAAACTAGTGACATCTGGTGGACACTTCATGTAACTTTTGTGAGGAGGAGTTTAGACTTATTATTTTGAAAAGTTCATGATACTGAGAAAAGATAATTAGCACAAGATGAATAGACTCAATCACTATGAATTAACTTAGCCAAACAGGTGATATTGTGGCAGTGCTGGCCAAGTGCCTAGAGTCTGTAAGGATTTGGATGGGGAAGAACCGGTTTCAATTCAACACTAGCAAGATGGAGTGATTATGGGATTTTGGTCCCCCAGGCTCAGTAAATGTTCCATTTTTGACAGGGTAGCACTTTCCCAGACTGAGCTGGTTCACGGTTTGGGAGTCCACTTGAACTCATGTTCCTGCTTCAGCAGGTGGCAGAATTGGTGGAATAGAATCATTAAAGAAAGGATTCTAAAGGAGGGACAAAATGAAATGTGAATGCCAAAAATTAAAATAATGTCGAAGAAATTGTTGAAAGAAAAATCTTCATCAGGGTCCAGTCCAAACTGGGAATAAACAAAATGGAGACTGCTTTAGAAAGAAGATTGGAGTTTATTGAAGAGGAGAGCCAGACAGAAAGATGGCTCTGGGAAAGCCGACCACATGTTGCTGGGAGTAGTGGGTTTTTATACCTTCTGGGGCTCTTGAGGTTGTTTCCTGTTCCTGTTTGAGGCTTTGTATTTCCTGTGTCATGTACTTTGACCTGAGTCTGAGTGTGCCCTTTTGGTATTGGTGGGTTAATCCTATTATGTCCCCAAAGGTCATGTCTTTTAGAGTTTGGGTGGGGTATGTAGATTTTAGAGGTCTTTGTCTTCCTAATCTCATAGCTTCTAGCTTCCTGGCCCCAACCTTCCTGAATGGATTATTGAATTTGCATTTCTAAAAGCTGGCCTCTGCCTAGGGGCTGGGGCTGATTTCTGTCTTTTTTTTTTAAGATCTTCTCCATTATTCCTTTGGGGAAATATATTCTGCCTTTTTAATATTTCCCAAAATATTTCTTTCTCTGGATTCTTCCCACAAAACAGTGGCAGATAACAGTATAGTTATCTCTCATTGAATTATCCTGCGTTGAATTGTCCTGCAGCAAATTGGCCATGTTGAGTTGATAGTGGCAAGTCAGCCATGGCAAGTTTCCTAGACCCGTTTGTTTATTTGTGAAGAATGTGACTTTCGCCTTAGGTACCAAATTGAAAGGGCCTTCCTATAATCCTCTTGGCTTGATATAAGTATAATTTGATGTTCTTCCTCATCATTTTAAGTATGCCTATATATTGCACATTACTATACAGGCTTTTGAATATACCCATAGTGGTGAATGTTGCCAAGATTTGTGTGCATGCACATTTATTGTTGCTTAAAGCCATATTCCATGACTTTTAAAAGCTTGAAGTTTCAGCCATCACAATTTTTAAAAAGGTCAGTGACAAACCAGAGCCAATTCAGAGGAGGCTTACCAAGCTGGGAAGAGTCCTAGAAACTAAGTCCTATAGTTATTAAATATCTAGGTACTGTATGTTCAGCCTACAGAAGATCCGTCTGAAGGTAGATAGGATGATTCTGGGCCTGGCTACGAGAAAGTAAGTCCAGGTTAGACATTAGAAGGAATTTCCTGACGGTAAAGAGATCAGTGAGTGGAATAGATCTCCAGCAAAAGAGTCCTCTTTTGCTGGAGATGACCTTATCATTGAACAAACTGGGACAATTGCCTCTTGTGGCACTTTCTGGAGGACATCAGTGACAACCTTTGTGAATAATATGGCTGTTCCCCATTACAGGTATCCTCAACTACAATAGTTCATTTAGTGATTGTTCAAAGTTACAATGGCATTAAAAATGACTAATGACCGTTTTTCAGACTTACAGCAGTTGCAACATCCCCATGGTCATGTGATCAAAATTCAGAAGCTTGGCAACTCATATTTATGACTGTCACTGTGTAATGGGATATTACACTACATTTTTCCTTAATTTCACTGAACATAGGAGTGGGAAGTATTAAACACCTTGGTATTTTTCAATAAGAATAAATATCTATATAATTTTGCATTAATTCCTAACACTTCAATCCCCTCTTTACACTGATTACATGTCAAACAAGGCTCATATTTGAAAGGAGCAATGTCACATGCGAAGGGATCTGTGAACCCTCTGGAAGATAGAATATAAAGAAGTTCAACCTGCTGTCACCATCTCCTTTGCACTTTAAATTTGTTTTTTGGCTCCATGTAGAAATGGATCCGTGAATGTCATATCTGTGACATGCTGTGAACTCTATAGACCCTCAGTTCCATGCAGCTGTGAAGTCATTTTTTGCTAGAAGTATATACCATTATGTTCACTACTGTGCTGTTGACTGGAGTGGGAGGGAATCTATTGTCAGATTTCTGGATTAGAGTTTTTCCTCACAAGTTATGGATTTATTTTGTAGCCCATTTGAAAGCTCCTTTTCCTCTGGCTCTTCACAATCATGTTTTATACAGACCAGTATTACTACTTGTTCATTACTTTTCCATCAGCCACACAAGCTATTGTTGCTGCAGTTTAAAGCATTTTAAGATAGTTATGCTTTTCTATCCCATTTCAAAATCAGCTTTCTTTTTAACAGCCTGAAATAATTCAAATTAAGCAAAATCGCACTGGCTAAATAGCACTTGGCTGAAACACTGGAGATCCAAGGATAGATTTTTAACTCTTGTCACTGATTTTCTTCTCAATTCTTGTTCAAAAATCACCAGGGGGTTACAGCTTCTCTTTATAAATGAGATTAAAATATCTTTTCCCTTGAATGTTCTTTCCCCCCGGAATGTTATGAATGCTGCCTTTTTGTACGAATTCATTCTTTATGAGGGTATCAAGCCAATTGTTAGGTACAACAGAAAAAAGTCTGCTAAAATTTGCTGGGATGCTCAGCCCAATTGCAAGTATATGTTATTCAAAAATTTATTGAGAAGTTCCATAAAACATTTCCCCAAATAAATCCCCAACATTTACATGATCTAGCTAATTTAGTGAAGCTAAGCAAGTCTAAATATAGTCCAACTTCTCCTAATGTGACATTTTTCAATAATGGTGTCTCTAACATTCCCATAATGCCATACAGTTGCAGTCAAACTATATTTAAAAGGCAGCAGTTGTTGGAAGCTGATTGAGTTATTGAGAGGATAGGAGACCACTGGGAATTTTATGCATGTATCCAAGGAACCCCATGATGGAAGAAGAATATAATAATAAAGTGTTTGTTGAATTACATTTTTTATTTTTTTATTGTTAAGACTTTTTTATCCCAGTTTTATAATTTTTATAAATAACTCAAAGCAGTGAACATACCTAACACCATAGATTGCCTCTTTGACCCCTCTTTCAAACCAGTGGTCAAAGAGGCCATCTATGTCAAAATTGAACAGCCCTCTCTCAACAGAGGGGGAGGGATATGACATCATCTATCTCCAGCCTACAACACAGTCCTTTCAACAGTTCCAAGAAGGCTCCACACCCATTTGCACTATTCAGGTGACCCTGACAACACAGATGAGCCTCTAGGACAGGGGTGTCAAACTGCCGGCCCGCAGGCCAGACGCGTCATGAGGAAACCGCGCCCACCCCATTGCCGGCAATGGGGAAAAAGTTCCGATATGTCGCGCAACGTCACGTGACATCGCGAGTTTGATGTGTCTGCTCTAGGGGCTTCACGGAGTATAAATTCTGCCATTCCCCACCATCCAGTCAGAGCTGAAGAACCTCCTTGGATGAGAAGCAAAACGTCTTCAAAGAAGAAAAACAAGGAAGTACAGTTGCCTCATGAAAAAAGCACCTTTGGGACTTACTGAATTGGTTAAACAAGCCCTTATGGTTTCATTCACTCAAATTGTTAAACCTAATAGGGGAACTCACATAAACCAAACATAAATCAGATTATGTTTTAGGTTAATGTATAAGTGATCCTATGCAAGTAAAAGTGTCCTTAAGAGGTCTGCATTTTCATTTATGCTTCTGTGCTTTCTAAAGACAATGGCTCCATTAGAAGTAACACAATGTCGGTCAAGAAGAATTTTCATTTAATTTTCTTAAGAGTTTTTTCCTTGCCTAACAAAATTTGGTTTGGAATAATCCCATTGTCATCACTTAATACACATACTCTCCAGTCTGCATTTTTCCAATTGTGCTAACAATTAAATTATTGGCTTGCAATATAAAGCTTAAGGGCTAAATTTTTGTCCTCCACCATGCCGCACTATTTGATGTGGCAGGAAGGTTTGTATAACAGAAGAAGATGAATTTGGTGGCTAGCAAATTAAATTTAATTGGCTCTACCTATAGCAGAAGTGCAAAAATTTACACCAAAGGAAAGGGAAAGGTGAGATGCATTCCCTCAAATCTTGAGGGCAGCCCTCAGAAATTGCTGAGTTATTACAAAATTGCCATTTTTAAATGGGAAAGAAGGGGAAATTATGAAATAGGTGACTGGAGGATAGGGCAGGATATAAAACTATTCACTTTATGTGAATTAAAAGTTTATGATATCACATCAAATTTAATTTGTTCTAGTTCCTTTCCCATTCTTAAAAGCATACAACTCAAAATTTGGATGTAGCCCTCAGCTTAAAAACAATGGTGCATCCTAACCTACAGTCCCTTTTTGGTTCTGCTTACTGTGTCTCTGCTCACTCCATTATCCAATATGGACTAGTTCCTTCCCCAAGGAAAATCTCTTAAAATTAGAACTTTGAAGTGGATAGGTGGTATTGCTCTTGTGTGCCTTAGTGCAGGGGTCCCCAATCTATGGGCCATGCCCTGGGCCAGGGCCGTGGGCTCTTGGCCCGTGGGCCGCGGAAATGGCTGCCGGTGCGCGCACGCATGGACGTGCATCCCCCCACTTGCACTAGCGCCCACAGCCCCATTTGTGCATGTGTGAGGGCGTGAATGGGGCCGCTAGCCCAGGTGGGTTGTACGGCCCATTTGCGCATGTGTGAATGTGGCTGCTAGTGCCGTGCCAGTGTGTGTGGCCCTGTGTGCATGTGTGCGCACACCAATTTTGAAGCTGCTCTCCTTCCCTCCGGTCCGTGAGCCCGGAAAAGTTGGAGACCTCTGCCTTAGTGAGAACATTTCAGTACCTTCACATTAATAATAATAATAGGTATTAGACATTGTATTCTAGGCTATGTTACTCACTGTCAAGACTATGAGCAGATCTTCAAAGAGATGCTCCACTCCAGTGGAAGTTCATGTAAAGCGAAGTAAGTTCATGTAAAAAAAATTAAAGTGAGATCCGAAAGGGATGTTGCCTTCCACTATTTAAATAGCAAAGCAAAGGAGCCACATCACTTTGGGAAAGAAATGTTCTTCTAATCTACATTATTTAATTGCTCTTATTTAAAAGGTTAGCATGAAGATTAACTAATTTTTCTACTGCTGTTTGGCCAAGCAGGGGAGGACTATATATATAGCAAAATGTGAAAACAAGCTAATAGGCACTCAAGTAATTCCACCATTTCTGCCTGTTTTACTAGATGTGGAAGGATGGCCATGAGCCAGGTCCTATGTTTTAAATCGCGTCCATAATTTGAAATTCATTTGGCCTCGATCATGCTGGCATTTTGGAAGACTTTGAAGATCAGGATATTTCTCCAGGCATGGGATCTGGGGGTTAGATAAGCCCATCTGTGTGATTTGTCTTAATATGATTTGTGTTTTATAGTACTGTTACTGCATTGTTATCACTACAGCCTTTATTGTTATTTTGTTGCTTTTAATCCTAGATTCACCACCCAGAGATACAATTGTGATGTGGGTAGCTATATCAGTTAATAATAACAATCAAGAAAGACCAGAAAAATAATGACAATGAATCAGGTCCTTCTATGAAGCTATCCTGACAGACTCTAATTACCAAGGACCATAGGTGGGTGTGGAATATTGAAAGTAAACCAAACAACTGAAGAAGAAGAAGAAAATGGCATTAGAAGAATATCTGAAGGACAGTAAAGAAGATGCACTGAAAACCATGAAGACTTGCTAGTACTGGAGAGAGCTTACAAAAAAGACTAAATGAATAATAGAAAAAAGGGTGGTTTGTCAAAGCCACATTCCAGCAAATGTACACAAGTGGATCAAAGAAAGGGAAAGGAAGTCTGAGCCAAAACAAAAGTGGATTTAAGTAAATGAAATGAATTCAGTATAACTAATACGGTTGTTTCCCATGTAGTAAATATATTTGATGACAAGGTATCTATAGGGATGAGGATCAAAAAAGGCAGCAGCGATAGCAGTTGTTTCCTAAATGGTTTAGGGCAGGAGTGTGCAAGCCACAGCCCATGGACTGCATGTGGTCTTGGACAGTTAGTAATGCGGCGCCATGAGATAATAGAAAACAACAAAATAAAGGAAGTTTGTTATTTGTATACATTAACTATATATTTTATACACAGCCCAAGATAATTCCTCTTCACTCAATGCAGTCCAGGCAAGCCAAAAAGTTGGAAAACCATGGTCTAGGGCTTGGAGTTTGATGGTATGCCTGATTCCTGAGAGCTTGTCTTTACGCTGAGTTCATCCATAGAGGGCCTCCAGACTCCTCCTGGTCATCTGAAGAAGGCTGTGACAATTTTCATTTGTCTGCATTTTTGTTTTTCCTCAGGCAAGAGTTTCAGAATGCTCATGGTCTGCTTTAATTGCTAGTCCATTTTTGATTTGTTGTGCTGCTCTGAAGGTGTACTTTGGCTTATTAGAGCTTGTAAACTACCTTAGAAATTATGTTTTTGCTGTTGAAGTGACATTTAAATTCCAATATGTAGTTTTTAGATCTTATGGTGATGTTAGAAGCCTCCAGAATTTTCTGTAGTTTTCAGATTTGCTTTTTCCATGTGCTATGTAGTCATTAAAATCCACTGCCACCCCCCCCCCCCTATATTCAGATACCATCCATCCAACAGATGAATGTTAATGGAGAGGTTTGGTTTTCTGGCAGGAGGGATTGCAAATGGAATCTTAACCCATAAGGATAGTTTGCTTTTCATTTTAGCACTTAATGCTTACCTGAGCAGGCAACTGTTATTTGGTGAAATATCAGACCACTAAATCACGACCACGTACAGAATATTTTTCCCCCCACTCCCCATTCCATTACTTTCAACTCAGCCTCATGTTTCGATCTCTCTGCAGCAAGAAGTTCCCCTTGTTTTGATTTTGACAAGCATGGCATGTACCTGTCTCTTCACTGCATGCCTCACTGCTCCCTCATGTGTCAAGGTACAGCTAATCTGCCTCCTCGAATGCCCCTGGATAGAAAGGTGGGATATAAATCAAATAAATAGTAGTACATCCCCAACTACTCGAAGTTTTACATCTTCACAGTATTATCACACTGGAAAAACATCCACGCAGCCCTGGCTAGATTGCTCACTTTGTGCATTGTGGCATTATTGTTTCCAGATTAAGAGAAGCATTATTCTACAGTGCCAGACATGGCAATAGGAAAATACACATTGCTTCTGTCACCTTCTCATTAAAATTAATGTGATTATATTTTATTAGAACAAAAAAATTATATCTGACCAGTCTTCAAATCAGAAATGTAGTTTTTCCTATATGCACAATTTTGCCAACCTAAGCCCGGTCACAAAATCAATAGAGTAAACCACAATATTGCTTCTGTGTATACTTAAAACTTTATTTTTGTACCTAGTTATAGCTTTTCCTTGTAAACAGAGTCCTCTATCTCAAGCAGGACAATGTAAGTTGTCCTGGCCAGAAGGTTAGCAATAATAGAAATTTTCTATGTCTCAAAATAATATGGCCCATTTTGAACTTACTCTCTGATGCCATTAGCAGTACTGAACATGCACAGGGAATAAACAAGCATGGAACTTTACTAAGGCAATTCAATCATATTGGCTTTTAATAAAATTGCAAGGATAAGAGTCAATTCAGGAACAGAATCAGGAAAAACCCCTAAAAAACTCCTTCAAACATGTGCATTTCTATAAATTCCAGTTGTTTTAGGCGCAAAGGGTTAGAGAAGCTTGTCATAATTGCTGCACATGTAATTTTCAACCAGCGTCTGTACCTTAAAGGTATAACATTTATATATTGCTTTTGGCGCAAACTTTGTGCAAACCTATTTTAGAAATAAAAAACTGAAAGCACAGCAAATCTGTGGAATTCACTTAATCATGTTGTATAGATACAGTTGGGCTTCAGCTCAATAAAACTGAATCTCTGTTGGACTCTCTATGAATATTTGTGTTGATGTCAACCTAAGTAACACAAGATATCCTCAAATATTTTAATGGGTTCATAATTCTATATTTGAGCTACAATATACATTTTATAAATTTTCATATAAATGCAGCATATTGAGTGCATTTTAAACAGGTATCCATTGCTGCTGAATTATAGGTAATAAATACTTAACAATTAAGACAAAAAGCAAATATTATTTCGTGTATTTTAATAGCAAACTTACAGGTACAGCACAGAAGACAGACAACATTAAAAACATATACTTGCATGTAGGACAACTTAGAAAAGTATAATGAGTGGATGGAATCTACTGTATGATACAGACTTCATATAGTTGCCATCAATAAGAAATTTACCTTTTTTAAAAAAAACAAAAACCAAATGCTGGCATTGTCCAGAAAAGTCTGACTGGCATATTTATAATTGTTATAAAGTTGAACTGCTGAAATTTGTTCAATGAAATGGGTTTTTTTTACAGCAATAATGCTTTATATGTCCCCACGTTTATATTAAAAATCCACACACAAATGAAAAATAACTTGCCAATACCCGATTCTGTCCTCTATTTTTCCATCTGCAACCATAGACTTAGGTACCTTTTAACCCCATGGGAAAAAAAAAATCTAACGTTCATTACTACCAATAACAGGAAGAAGAGATTTTATTTGTTTTGAAAATGACAAATCCATCTTAGTAGAATTTAAGCACGCTCTCCACGTATGCGACGTGCTAGCTGGATATCTTTTGGCATGATTGTGACACGTTTGGCGTGGATAGCACAAAGGTTGGTGTCTTCAAACAGGCCAACCAGGTAGGCCTCACTTGCCTCCTATTGAGAAAAGAAAATGGTTTAAATATTTAAAATAAAAGCACCCAAATCCTCACAAAATACACAACTAAGTGTATTTTCAAGCTAAGCGAAAGAAAATGGAAAAATGCTCTTTTATGTATCTTAACTCCTAATTTTAATCTCGTATCTAAAACTCTCTTATTGATCATGTGACCAGGGGGATGCTGTGAGGACTGCTCGTAAATCTATTTTTTCCCCCAATACCACAGTATCATCAAACAATTTTGGCTGTGGTTTGTTCTCCAAGCTTGTTTCAATTTAATTTCTGAACGTTTCATTACCAAGCTAGGTAACATCATCAGCATGATTTTCTTGCCTTTTCTCCTTAGCTTATAAATGCCTTGTGTGCCAGTATGGTCAGTTGGTCGTGCGACTGGTTGTTTGGAGCTATATTTGAATTCTGAATAGCTGATTGGTTCTCTTGTTGATTGGCAGTCCGAATGGTCTGGTTTCTTACATATTCACATGCTGGATCCATATTGATCTAGATCCAGCATATGAATATGTAAGAAACCAGACCATTCGAACTGCCAATTAACAAGAGAACCAATCAGCTGCTCAGAATTCAAATATAGCTCCAAACAACCAATCGCACGACCAACTGACCACACACTGACACACAAGACATTTATAAGCTAAAGAGAATAGGACAAGAAAATCATGCTGATGGTGTTACCTAATTTGGTAACGAAACGTTCAGAAATTATATTGAAACAAGCTTGGAGAACAAACCACAGCCAAAATCTAAAACCTGAGCTACAAGTATTTTCTATCATCAAACAATTGCTAAACGAATGGCTGTAAGTCGAGGACTACAGGTAGTTCTCAACTTACGATCACAATTCAGCCCAAAATTTATGTTGCTAAGTGAGAAATTTGTTAAGTGAGTTTTGTCCCATTTTACAACTTTTCTTGTCACATTTGTTAAGTGAATCACTGCAGTTATTAACCCAGTTAAGTGAATCTGGCTTCCTCATTGACTTTGCTTGTCAGAAGTTTGCAAAAGGGGACCATATGACTCTGGGACACTGCAACCATCATAAATGTGAGTCAGTTGTCAAGTATCCAAATGTAAATCACATGACCCTGGGGATGCTGCAATGGTCATAAATGTGAAAAATGGTCACAGGTCACTTTTTTCAACTGTAACTTCGAACGGTCACTAAGTGAACTGCTATAAGATGATTTGCTATTTTGCACAGCAATGTTGCATGTTGAGTACGGAGGAACTAAGGAGGAACCTGCAATAGAAGTAGACTGGATTTGGGCATATTCCAAATGTCCCAAGAGTTTTCCCAATTCATCAGTGAAGCCTATATGATCATATGTAAAATGCATAAAGCAGAAATAGTAATATTTGTTAAGGTAAATCCAGTTTAGATTTCAGTTAAACTGTTGTACTATCTAGTATTAAACCATGGAATACTTGGATAATGTTGACCTCATGACAATTCTGTCTTATTTAGAGACTCGTGCAATGACGAGCAGATAACCAGAAATCTCATTTTCAAAGCAGGTCTAAACAACTGACCCGTTGTGACAAATGGAATCAATTGGCCACACATGACAGCCTATCATAGGTTCAAGTGAATTCCTGTTTTATGTTCATATACTGGATTTTGAACGGAGGTGCCAGATGCCCTGCAGTACATAACCAATTGGCTATGTTAACTATGATGGATCACAACTTCCAGGTTCCTATGTTATATGGCATTGAATGTTTTAATCAGCTTTAGTTGGAATTCTGCAAGTTGCTTCATGGTATTTCTCAAAAATGAACTTTGGCTTATATCTATTTTGATTTTGGTGGAGTAAATATTTCTTGTTTATCTGTTCCCTCAGGCCTGAGAAAAGAAGAGATGCCACTTTATCATGCAGATCAAATGGAATATGCTGCTGAATAGAGGGGCTTGAAAACTGTTGTGTAGGTCATCCAGTGTAAGAACACTTATCAAGTACAGCCATAAAAAATGAAATCTTGCAATCTTAGACTAATGCCCGCATGTCATTCTTATCCAGAGAAGTAATATAGAAATAAAAGTTATTATTTTTGGAAAAGTGTAATAGATCTCCTTAGCTTTGGCAGTACTGTGCAGCAAACATCCACATAAAACACATACATAATACAAACTGTGGGAATTATCAGGATCTGAAAACAGCACTTTTAACTTTATATTTTTAAGACATAACTTATTCACAACTGCAAGACAAAATCTCGCATTTCACCTGTAAGGTACAAATTATCTAGCTAAGATTTGACAAGGTCAACCTAGATCAGAATTTCTCTCAATGGCGTATAATAGTAGAAAGTTAAGACAATCACATAACATACAACAAGAGTGTACTTTCCACTCTTTTGCAGCTTAAAAGACACCGGTATTTTGTCTTCATTAATACTTACATTAAAAAAAAGGAATAGTCCCTTTCTCATGTAGTATCATGTGGTGCATATTCCCCAAACATTTGCTACTCTAATTAAAATTACTGGTATCATCACATTTCTTTAGAATATATTTCGAACACCAACAATGTTTTAGCTTCTGAGATTCTACTGATTAGATTACTTTTTTTAAAAAAATGGCAGTTATCAGTTCACCTACAACTACATAGATCCTTACTTCCGAAACCCACCAATCATATGAAATTTTGACTGACCATAGAAACAGCTCAACCAATAAGGTGACTGTATGGAAGCAACCAATCACATGCATTCTCACGTACCAAAAGCACAGTATTATAAATGGCTGCACTCCAGAAAAGATCTTGGGTATAATTTCTGTTGGCAAATCTACATCCACCTATATAATACAACTAAATATGTTGGATCTTTTTAGAGCCAGATACAATGCTGTAATTTCTGAAAGCGAGGTAAAAGACCCATAGAAAAACTGTATTTTCTTTAATATAGAATAGATTAGTAAAGGAAATTGTAATATTTACTAACAAAAACACAATAACTTATTTCTTAGTGTAAATTATAACACATCTCATCAATTCAACCAAAGAATACTTGTGTTTTGGAAGGACAACTTAAAATAACAATTTTTTACCTGCAAAGCACCAATAGCTGCGCTCTGGAAACGCAGATCTGTTTTGAAGTCCTGGGCAATTTCACGCACCAGGCGCTGAAATGGAAGTTTGCGAATCAGAAGTTCAGTTGATTTCTGATAACGTCTGATTTCACGAAGAGCTACAGTACCTGGCCTTTGTATAAAAACAAAACAAAACTAATTAAGCATTTCCCTTCCAATCTTAAAAATATACAAAATCCAATGTATATTCACAGAAACACATACTGTACAAAACTAATTTACATGAATGAAATAAGCTTGCAAGAAAAACTTAAGTAGACTTAAATTAAAAACAGAACATTATGAAAGAATCCAATTGCAATAATTCATGTGTACTCTATTTTCTCAAACTCCTATGAAAATTGGTAAGAAATTAAATAACTTTTTACCATGGAGGTTGCTGATAATATGAGTGACTTCTAAGGTACCAACAAGTTATGTCAGTTGCTATTTCTTTTGTTTTAAAAAATCTTTAATTATAAAACCTACAGTATTTACTTCTTCTTCTGGATCAGATAACTGCCCTCTAGTGGTACACTGTACAAATTCTACTATTTGTACAATTAGGGTTGAAGAATTAAACTACTGTAATGTTAATACTGTAAATGAAAAATGTCCAATATATTTGAAACAAATAAACCAAATATTAGTTAATCACTATATCAAGTTTTATGGCATCCCTCAAATCAACGAACATTTAGGTTAATATTAAAACTGCATTTTTCCGATTCTATTTTAAATTTGATTTAATTGATAAAATGGGCTCATTATTATTACTGGTCATTCCACTGGTTTACAGACATATTTCGTTCAAAATATTTTATGAGTCGGGTATAATTTTTTTGCATTAAAGAAATATCAACAACGACTTTCCTGAAATAATCTTGATTCGATCCAAGAAACAGAAAACAAGTTATTTTTTCCTCAAGCAAAAAACTGCGTTCCGATAAATATTTCCGCGTCGGGGCGATCATATCGTAATACTTTCTTCCGGTCATTTCTATACCTGTAGCGATGAGGTTTTTTGACCCCGCCGGTAGAGGGCGCACTCTTGCGAGCGGCTTTTGTCGCGAGTTGCTTCCTGGGCGCCTTCCCCCCAGTGGATTTGCGGGCAGTTTGCTTGGTACGAGCCATGTTCCCGCGAACTTCTCTTCCTTATACCTATCGGCAAGAAGTCACCCACGCGATCAGCACATTATAACAAGGCAGCCGCTCGAAAAACATCCGCCGAAAATGCAATTTATTTTTGTTTTTCCATGCACAAAAAATATACGCCTCGGATGTAAAGAATCCCCAGAAACCTTAAAACAATTAAAACCGTGCAGATCCACACCTTCCACAATCCAAATAGCAGACTTCTGCAGCCTGCGTGACACTCCGGCTATCAGCTTTGCATGTTTAAAAAAAAAAAAAAAAAAGCCTTCCCTACAAGTCCTAAATTGGATGATAAAATGTCGGTGGGAGTTCGCGCTCTAATTGTATTTAAGCAGCAAATATATCCGCCTAAGATTTCGGCAGATTATTAAAAACAGCTCTTGCCCAGCGCTCCAAATTGGAGAGCGATGCAGCGAAGGTGCCTCCAACCTAAAGCAACACCTCGATTCCCTCCTCCCCTTCGCGGGGACGAAAAAGTGTCCCCAATTGCAGAAGATATCGGGGGACATGCAACTGATAGGTTGAATGGAGTAAAAGAAGGGCAAACGTCCGCATTAAACCAGGGGCAACAAGAGGGGGAAAGCCCGGGCTGACAGCCTCGCAAGGCTTCTGCTGCAAAGGAGCCATAGCTCGCCTCGGTCGGCCGGGCGGGCAAAGGGAATCAAATGGAAGGCGCCCGCAAGCCAGAGCTCTGCCACAAAAGGAAAAGCCAAGTCAGAGGTTAGGAGCCAGAAATCATCGAGCGAACTTTTTGGGGGGCTGCCTCTTCGGTGCTGCCTCTGCCTGTGTAAGTGCCAGTCCTACCGCTGCCTGGCTCCCAAGCGCCTCTCGCTGGCAAACTCAGCCCCAACAAAATGGAAACAATCACCAAAGACAGCCCTACTCCCTTTGCAGGGAGAGAAAGAGACGGGAGGGGGGAAAATAAAATAAAACAGCAGCATCACAATACCTTCTCAAAATCCCGCAAACGCTTCAAACTAGGTGGGATCCGGCAGGCTAAGGGAGAGAGGAAAAGTTTGGACAAACCCGCCCAAAATCTCCTCGGGTGCGAAGGATTTCCTAGGCACATTTCTCCCCTCTTGTTTTTAGGCAATAGGAAAAAAAATATGGTCGGTGACCAGAGAAGAGACAAGATGGTGAAGCTGAGCAACAACTGTGGGGAAGAGGCAAGGAGAGTTTCCCGGGGCTGGCAACGGGCTTCCGTTTGCAGCCCTTTCCCGGCTCCCATCTAGGGCGGCGATGGGGCGAGGTAGTAGGCGAGGGAATGGGGAGAAGGATAGTGAAGGTTTGGGGGAGGGCGAGGGCAAAAGAAGGGGGCAACGACCAAGCAAAGTGGGGCTGGGGGGGCTAAGGGAAGGAGCAGCCCGAGCTTCTCTGCCGTACTCGGGAAGGCGGAGAGATAAAGGGACTCTCCTGTCCCCAACAGCGGTTCTCGCTCCCAGAAGTTTGCCAGGGAAGCCAGGGGCCAGCTCGGAGGGGTCCTCGGCCGAGCCGGGATCTGGGGGGGTCCTGTAAAAGAGGCTGAAGACTTACCCCCGTCCGCTTACGCTGAGCGCGGCTGCCGAGCAGGCAAGGAAGGAGGAGGAGGTGCTGAAGCTGCTGCGGGCGACGGCGGATGAGAGCACAATTGAAAGATGGCTGACTCGCGAAGGCCGACTCCGCTGCTTAGCTACGCCCCTCGACCGCCCAGGCAACGCCTCCTCCCCCAGAGACCGCCAATGGCGCACAATGGAGGGAAGGAAAGGCCACGCCCATCCACTTTCCTCCCCACCCACTCTCGGTTTCCCGCGGCCGCCTCCGTGTGTACAAACACAAAAGACACGCTGCGCGCGCCCCAGGAACAGAGTGAGTAAGTGAGAGAGGAAGAGAGGGATTCCCCTGACCGTCCTCCCTCCGCCTAGCGAGAGCCGGTACAGATGTCGGGAGATCACGCGGCTCCATTCGATGGCCAACAGCCAGCCGCGAGCAGCCCCAACTGTCAGGCCAACGGTCACTTATTACTACCGTTAGTATCTGACCGGGGAGGAGTCCACTCCGACATCATCTTCCCATGTTTCCCATTGCTGAATCCCTTTCAGCACTTCGTGTGGTCCCATTTTAAGAGGCCCCTCGTATCCCAGTACAAGTTTGTGAGGGGGTGGTCACGAATATAAATCCAAGTGAATGAGCCATTATAGATCAAAGACTAATCATAACGATCGTTCATCACTGGGGGGGGGGGCAATAAAATGATTGTGATAGACATGTTTGATAAATGTGTCAGTCAGGCTATTTTTGTTTTTGAAAAGTCTTTGAAATATAGAATAGAATTAAACATTTTAGCGCATCACCTACAGTCACAACATATTTGTATGCAGTCTATTGACTAAATTTTTTGCTTCTCTAGTAATTCTTTAATTTTAGGAATCCACTTTGCATTTCATTTGTTTTTGCTATTCAGATATTTTCAGTAATGGTGAATACGAAACTTGATAGCTTATTCTGTGTATGCTCAGTTGCATACATCTATCTGTGTTGCATACATCACACATGCTTGACTTTCCTAAACTATGATGGCCACATTGATAGTTGGGCTCAGTTCAGTAACGAATGAGAAAGGCAAGGCAATTGCTCTGCCTGTTTTCTAAAGGCAGCTATGTTGAGATTTGTGAAATCTGAATCAAGCCCAGCTACAGGTTCTGGTGGTGTGTGCGTGCCTCTTTATTATTCTTGCACATATTGCCATTCAGCAGCTGGGAAATAGTATTTAAAGGATAAAATTTTGTGAAGAAACAGTTAAAAAAAGATAAATCCCTGTGTTAACAGTTTGAAACCCTTCACTAATTCCATTTCTTGGTTTAGGCCTAACAGTTTCATTTTCTGACCTCCATAATGGCATGTATATTCCCTGGGATGACATTTGTGAAAGTTCATGTGTTTCAGATGTGGTACAGTAGCATCTTATGTCACTGAATCTTAAAACAATCTCTGCTGTTTGACCACAATTTATCAGCCGCTGCAAGAAGTGGAATTAGTGAAGTGTTTCTGACCAATAATATAATTGAAATCTATCCTTTTGCAAAGCCATGTCCCAAAATAATCTAGCTGATCAACTGGTAATCTGGAAAAGCAAGATGCTCCCCTTTATCTCATCTTATGTGCCCTTTCTCTGTACTACAGATGTGTCAGCCAGGCTATTTTTGGACATGGGTGTACTACTACTCTTCCAGAAGAGCCCTGTGTTCAAAATTAGGCCAACTGATATGTCCCAGTCACAGAATACTGTTGGGCCTCCAACTGGTCACTCAGGCTGAAGGAAAGAAGTCCTGTCTATTTTGCCTTGGATCTTTTCACTTGGGCTCTTTTGTGCATTTGAACAGTTGCAAGGTTCTGCAAAGAATGAGAAGAGTACTGTATTACTCAGAAGTGATTAATCAGAGGGATGGATTGAGATTGCAATTACAAGAGGATAACCAGAAATTGATATGACACACATACTCCAGATTGAGAAGTAATGCAAGGATATGTCAGTACTACCAATGAGTGACTGTGACCAACATGACCTAGAAGGAACCCAAAGCATATGCAAGGTGGGCCAGGATTAGGGGAAATTGCCGCATACAACCCCACAAAGTAATATAAACAGAAAAAAGGTATGGCTACACAAAATCTTTTTTTTTTTTGCAGAGTGAGCCCCAAATAAAACGTATGCATTTATTTGGGACAAAACCCGCAAGCTGGCAGAACCTGACTATCTTTCCCAGACTCTCCGAAAGGCAGGACTAGAGCTTTCATCAGAGCATGCTAGCCCTTTTTTTAAACACACATCTACCATTCTTTCAAAAATATGCTAAACTTGTATTTAAAAACAGGTGTACCTATCCGTATGTATCTAATGAATTCATGTTAATACCTGACTGGTCCTCTCCAATTCACTGGTCAAACATTACACAAATACTTTTTCAGAAGCCAAGGGTTTGCTCTCTTCAGTAGCTGAAGATGAAATGGTCACAGAAGGAAGATCCCAGTGATCTGAGGGGAAGCAGTCTGCCCACCATAGTCTTAAATGGCTAATGGTTGGTGGCAGATCCCACCATCCTCGGCATGATTATAAAATGTTGGTTGTGTCTACGGCAAAAATGGTACTGAGAGAAGAGGGATTTCAGAATGTCTTTGTTTATTGATTTGTTTGTTAAATTTATATGTTGTCCAACTCCTAGTGACCCTGGACAGTTGTTTGTCATAAAAGACATGCTCAAAGAAATTGTCAGAAAATTATTGGGATAAATGCAGCACAGTCTTTAAAGTGCTGTTGTAGTATAAGTCAGATTCCTAGTAATGGATATTGACTTGTAACACCTTTGTGAATAAGATTGTGTAGTATAAAATGTGCTCCTGAGTCCTGCATTCATCCTTGTTTATATGTATTTGTCCAATTAATAGCAAAGTTCCATATTCTACTAATAGGGAGTTATTATCAACTGAGAAATATGGACTATATGCATTATTTCATACAGATTGAACAAACCTGGTAAGAAAAATAATCCTGACTTTGGGATAACAAATTATTGTGTCATTTTAAAAAATAAAAAATAAACATTGACTTAAGAGTACAATATCACAATTTTTATAAGTTACAAGTTGTTATTACATCCCAGTTTGAAACTAAACTGAATAAAAGTAACCTTTCTTGCAACTCCACAAATGCGTTAATACATATTATATGGTTATGCGTGCCTAAAATAATGTTGACTATACAGCATGATGCACTCTTTATTGTATGCATGCTTATTGGGAGCAAATTCAAACTTTCAAATAAGTTCAAATAAAAAATCTTCAGGTCATTTAAATTTTAGGAGTCACATTTAGGAAAGGATCGAAACTGCTATTGGGGCAGATGTCCAAGGCTCCAAACAGCAGAATGAATAATAAAGCTTCCGGATATGTGAAATAACACATATTAATAAGTTATAGATCTATAATAAAATTCATGGTTTAAAATTGAACAACTTGGACTAGTTGTCCAAAATGAAAGAACAGGTACAAATATTAAAATGACTATCTTTTAATATTCTCATCTGGTAGAGCTTCAAAATATTCATAAAATTATCACACTCCCATTTCTTCTACAGCTCAGATCATTATGACTAAATAACAGGGCAGTTTCTATTGCTGGAGATGGGCTAAAAACTATATTGAAAAAGGTTTTAAAAAGCAGAATTTTATCCAAGAAAACATGCAACTGATTTTTTCATCTTCAACTTAAATAACTTGGTCAAGAAAATTAGATATGAAAAAAGCAAGTTATTAAACTAAGATGTGTCAAGAGACACTTAAAAAATTCCTTACTATCAATAATTTATCATCTTTATAGTCCAGATTTTCCATCTAACTTAACCAGCTAGGATACATAAAAAGCAAGAACGTATGTGCAACAAATTGCCTCTCAAAGTACCCTGTACATATCTGCATCTTGCACTAACTCCAAAACATCTAACACAACCTGACAAGATGGAAGCCAAGTAACAAACTGGTACTGATCCTGACCTGAATTCTGGTGCAACATCTCCACAAGTAATTTTATCTGTAATATAGCCGAAAATCAATGTTAGGTCTCCAAAGGACTTATCATGTCATTCTCCTGGCCAGATTGAAATAAACCTCTGTGTACGTGAAAAAAAAGATCTGCTAGATGACAGTGAATTAAACATAGTGGCAAAGAAAAAATACAATTCCTTTGCCATTGTCACCATTAGTAATAATGTTTTTTCTCCTTCCTCCTGAAAGAATTTATACACCACATTTTCAGTCCCATGTTGTATAATAAAAATAAAATACTGTAAAGCAATAGAAGGAATTTAAAAGATACAAGTTCAAACAGCATGCAAATGTTAATTGCCTGAGAAAATAAACCATATCTCTTCCAGGTATTACAAGAATAAAATGTAGCTTTTCTGAAGAGAGAATTCCAAAGGTGATGCTACTTCAAAGAAGGTTCCATCTTTAGTCATTGCCTACGTAAATAAACATGTGGGAGTGACCCTTTGTAAATTAATCACCCCCATTAGCTTAGATTACCTTGGAAGTGACATATGGGGCAGGTTCTTTGAAAATTACCTTTTTTCTCCTATATTAGGTTGGATTTAAGCCAAATCTTCCATTTTTTTTCAATTTAGCCACAATTTCATGCTTTTATTGTCCTCAGCTCCTCAGCAAACTGAGCATTAATGCCATAGCAGCTTCTCTTCCATAACAAGGAAAAGCTTTGGGGGTGGGGGTGAAGCTTCATTAGGACTGAATTATATGAAAAGAGCTAAACTATCTTCCACAAATCACAATCACAATCTGGATTTTTATCCTTTTATCCTAAATCACACATTTTCATATAACGCTATAGGGAGAATCCCCCCTTTTAATATAAGATAGCCCCCATATTAGTAAAGAAATGCCCCCCACCCCTGGAAGACAAAAGGCGTTCCTGAAGTAAAACCACTCAAGTGGCCAGCCCCTGTGAATGGATGTTTAGTTTCACGAACTATTTCATTCATAAATAAAACACCTTCAGCTACAGCCTCCACAGAAGGCTGGAATTGATCAGATTCAAAAAGCAGAGAGACAAAGACACCAAACATCTACATTCCCCACCCAGTTCCAAGGACAGGGCACGACCTCCCAGCCACAATGGAAGTCATGCAACAATAATTAAAATACTAAAAGGACACACTCAAGCACAGATTAAAGTACATTTCACAAGGAACCTAGGCATCTAAATCACAAAGCTCTAGAACCACATAAAAACCCATCCACTCACCAGACTTATTTTGTCAGCTGTCCCAGAACCCATTGCTGTGTCACTTCGCTTCTGATTCCTAAATAAATGGAGATCTCCTTTTCAATTGCAGCTTGCCTCCTGTGTCTTTCTCCCGGTTTGAAACCTGCCAGATTTTACTTCCAACAATACCTAGATATGTTATAATACAATATATAGCCTAGCTCTTCAACTACTTCAGCCAGGTTCTAGCTAAAAAGTCTCCTAGTATTGATTACAAATGGCCTACCATTTGTACATTGTTTTCTAAAGTTGCATGATAATACAAATGAAAGCAGGAATTGTTGAATTTTTAAATTAAGTTAAATAACTCTATGGCTCTTGACCTCTGACAATTTGGGGAAACAATTTCTGATATCAGAATTGGAATCTGATCAACATTCACATCTTTAGAATGGAAAATAATTCAAGTAATTGACAGAATAATTTCTAAAAAAAATAGCTGCTTTTGCTTGGATCCTAGATGCACTCTGGTATTCTTAAAGAAATACTGTACTTAGAGACTGGAGAACAGGGACTGATGGAACAAGATTTATGACTGAATATTTACAAGAACACTTTTCAGTAATTGTTGCTTGCTGCTAAAGTTTACATCCCTATTGGTTGGGTTCACACATTGTATTAAGATATGATTTAGTTAATCTTGATTTGCTTAATAAACCACAACTGAGTTGGGGTTACACAACACAAGCCAAAAACCAAACAATCACATGATTGCTCACCATAAGAAATTCATCCATCCCATTATAGTTGACTGCCACGATTTTCCCAAATGAAGCTCAATTATTGTTACTTGGTCATTTCAGACTGGAGATTAAAAATAATGACTGTATTTTATTTTATGTAAAAAAAATTTTAATCTCTCAAATCAATTTTGACTTTTGGCAACTGCCTGGATTAGTCCCTGTAATTTTCTTGGCACTTTTTTGGGAAATGGCTTGCCTTTGCTTTCTTACTAGAGCTGAGAGGAAGTGGCTCAAAGTCACCTAGCCGGCTTGGTGTCCAAGTTGGGACTAGAACTCATGGTCTCCTGGTTTCTAGCCTAGTGCCTCAAGTACTATATGAAACTGGCTCTCTGATGCAGTTACTGATGTGAAAATGAAAGCCTCTCAAAATCAGTTGTTTTTGAAATGGTATATTAGCCTAGGGAATAATAATAATAATAATAAAATAAACCAAAAACAGCATCTAGGAACACTCTTCCAAGCCCAGCCTGGCAAAGCAGTGGAAAAGAATCAAATGGCTAGTGATACAGAATACTGCTAAGGAACTATAGGATCCCAAAGAGAGACATGCTTCCTGTCTGGGTCTCAGCTTCACTCACTGATCAGAGCAAGCAAGAATATTTCAATCCCAGAATCATATCTGAAACAGTTTTGAAATGGATATTCATCCCACAGTCACTTAGAACTAATTCTCATTATTTGCTTGTGGACAAAGAAGGGGGCGGGACAAAAAAACCACATGTTTTTACCATTTTATTTTAGTTAATAACAAATCCCATCCTCACCTAAGTGACAGGTTCAAGCTTCTAAGTGTAAGGCCAGTTTCTTCCAAATGAACAAACTAAAAGGGAGTGACCACAATAAGAAAAACATAGTCTTCTGCTTCCTAGACTCAGTAGTTAGCCTTGATTCCAAATCAGAATGAATAAAAGGAAGTTAATTTGCAAGTCTGAAATGGTGTCAGGGCAGATTTAGCACTCCTGCTTTTCTTCATCATAAGGTTTCAAACAGAATGAGGGATGCTGACTTGGGTTTCTGCTGATCATTGGCCAGATTCCCTGTATAACTTCAAACATACAAGGGGGTTGCCTAGCTGATTAATCAAGATCTACTATGTTGCATATTCAGGGCAAAACTGTTGTCCCTCCTTTCTGATGCTGTGTCTACAAGGCTGCCACCACCCACCGTACAAACTGTGTGTTGCAGAAGGGCACTGCCTGGGGGTACCAGTTCTGGGATAAAAAAAATATTCAAAAACTGCCTAGCATGGTTACCACCTGGCACAATTATATAGAAAGAGACATCCAAAAAGGAAGAGAAACAGTGTTTCAATAGTGAAGCTGGAGGAAAAAATACATTAAACAAGAATGAATATAGAGTGACTGGGGGAAGAGACCTAAAGTCCTGCATAAATAAGTATTAGAAACCAGACTGCTGTACCAACAGAATGAGAGAAGTAAGTAAGGGAAAAAATATGAATGAAGACATGACAGAGGCTATAGAAGAAAAAGTGTCACAAGAGAATATTATTAAAACATAGATGAGAATAATCTATGTGTAAAATGTATAGAGAAGAATGGATAGTGGCAAAAAATGTCAAAAAAAGAACACTGAATAGTTCAGATAAAATGAGACAGAGAAAATACAGAACACTTTTGATGGAAATAGAAAATTATTTTGAAAGTGGGTGAAGATGGCGAAGCAAGGAACTTCTAAAGTTTGAAGCAGATATAGCACTGATGATGTTATCTAGTTCAGTAATGAACTTCAGTTTGCAAGAAAACAACCAAGCTCAGAGAGCACCAAGGACTCCACAGTTCAACTCGGAGCTACAACTATTGTCTTCTGATGGAGTTTCCAAAGTGATCGACATTAAAATAAAAGTGAAGAAATAATATGGGATGAAACCAAAGGGAGAGAATGATGGAAGGAGAATTTTAGAGATTGATATAGAAATATAATAGTAATATGTTGGAGTGGAACTGAAATGAATGGTATAAATGTTAAAGGCCCTTCCCCACCTCCACCACCAAAAAAAGTAGAAAGGAAGTTACAAGTGCTGTACCAGCAAGATTACAGGTTAATGAGAGATGATGTAACTAGAGAAATGTTAAAATAGGATGTGGCTTGTTTATGGAGTGGCTGTGCAGCTCATTTAATAAATGTGCAAAGATATATCCATGCCTGACAATGGGAAGAATGCTATTTTGTTTCCTTACACAAACGGAAAGATAGTAGAAACAAAAGAGAAAATCTTCAGGAGGACAAGTTTATTAAGCATGCCTGGAAAGGTGTTCGGCAAAATTCTGACTAAATGAGCAAAATTTGGGAACTGCTGTGTGGCCTTCTATCAGGCAGGGGCTGTGCCAACCAGATTTTTGCTCTTTAGCAGGTCACTAAGAAACATCAATGTAAAAAAGTTAGTTCATTCTATCTGCTGATTTAGAGAAAGTATCAAGTGAATTGGCTTGTATTGTGGAATGATGTATGTATGAAGATTGGTTGCTAAACGTGATAAGAACCGTTTATGATGTATGCATACGATAAGGTTAG
Organism: Azemiops feae; assembly: GCA_023970755.1. Lineage (NCBI taxonomy): Eukaryota > Metazoa > Chordata > Lepidosauria > Squamata > Viperidae > Azemiops > Azemiops feae. The sequence goes on from JALGBA010000439.1 coordinate 319,364, forward strand.
GTGATTCTCATTTGATTGTTTATGGATAAATGTATAAGGAACATTTGTGGTATCTTGAAATGTGTGTGTTCTTTTGTATACAGATGTTGCTGTGTTGTTGGCTGAGAATCCAAATGATTTTTTCAGAAAATATTAGGTAGATTGATGTGAGGAGGAGAGTGAATCTGAAAATCAATATGTCAAACAGCACTGTTTTACTGTTTGAAAGGAAAAATGGAACGAGTAATTGCACATTATAAATGCTGAGAAACCAGAACAAACAGAAGAATTTGTATACCTTCAAAGGAAGTGTATTAGAACTGGGAAATGGATGGAGAAATTTTAAGGCACACAGATACCTTAAGGTAGTGAGTAAAATGTCTGTTGCAAGGAATGAATGTTTGTCAAGCAAAAGTGGCTATGCATAAGAGTAGGTTTCTGTGCAGTTTATCATATAGAAGTGAGTCCTGGGTATGTCAGGAGAAACAAAAATTAAATGTAGTGGGAATTGGGTGCTTACAGAATATATGCAGTAAAAGAAGGGGGACAGAATAAATGGTTGCTAAATGAATGTGAATTGAATAAGTGTGTGACCATTGAAAAGAAGTACTTTGTGATAGTTTGATCATATAAGATAAATTTATAAAATATTATAAATATATGAAAGAAGGTTGGGAGTTAGGAAAAGTTTTGGGAATGACGAGATCCTGAAAAAAAGAAGATAAAAAAAATACCATTATAGGGTTTTTTGTTTGTTTTATAAACAACTCCATAATAGCCACCACCATCTCAAAACTCCCATATCCCTATTTAAAATCTTCTAATTCCACATCTCCCCCTCCTAAAAGGTAGCTTATGTGAACAATGTTAGTACAGACAGGGCCTCCTGAACCGAGATGATTTGAGGTGATTGATGATACTAAACATCTGGGAGGCACTATATGAAATGGCACATGGATGTGATGGAAGCAATGGAGAATTTGTAAGGTTTGCAAGGTATTATAGTAAAAAGGAATGTCTAGATATGTTATCCTTTTCTTTTTCCTTCTCAGGCCTTTAGCTTCTTTGGTGCAGAACTCTTTTTCTCTATTCTGCACTACTTGTTTAACCCAAAAGGGAATAGTGTGATGGTTTTGTTTTTGTGCATCTGTGCAGTTTTGCGTAGCAACAACAATTATGCTCATGAAAACCTGTTAGTTTGGAATTGAACAAATCAGCAGTTTTGTAAAGGAAGAAGAATTGAATCTACTTTTGCCTATCATTCCTCCCACTTGATTAGATTTTGTAATGGGGTTCAGCATTGGCCGCCCTTTATGTGCAGAAATCTTATATTTTGGTGCTTATTTGCTAAAACCAGTTAAGGGAAATAAACAGCATAAAGCCATATTAGTTCTCGGTGGATTCATAACTGCAATTTACATGCGCTTACCATTTATAGTAAAACCTATTAGCACCTTATAATAAAGACAAAATTCTTTAATAGTACATGATAATGGTAACATATCAATAATATTATTGCAAGATACATAGAGCAATAAGATATTCAGTAAAATTCAAAAGAAAAACCTGCAACATTAACATTTTCATTCCTGCTTTTCAGCTAACAAAAGAACCATTTTAATGGCATCTGTATACAGAATGCTGACCCTTAAAGAAAGAAAAATCTAATGATAAGTTATATTCAGATAGCAGTATCTGGCCAGCCTTGGCTGATCTCAAAAACAAAGAAAGAAACCCTAAGCAGGGCCTGACCTGACTATAATTTTGATGGGATTGAAGTGTGGAAATTTTACTTATGTATAATTTAAATAAATACATTCCTAGCAGTGACATTATTAGTACACTGTGCCAATTCCTAGGCCATGACAATATTTTTTTGTAAACACTCCAAATGTTCCCAAATAGTTTTTTTAAGTGGTAACAAGAGTCATAATGTGCTTCATCTAAACTCTTGGACAAACCATATATTCATTTTAATCTCCTCACATAAAGAAGTTCTTTGAGAACTGCAGTCCTATCTCTGACTTCTAGTGAAACTATTTTGATCTCTGCCCTACTGGCCAATTACAAACAGCAAAGCTGTGTAAAAGATGGGTTTTATTGTCCCATCCTTTTCCTGTATTTCCTTGGATGGTACAATATGGAGTCACAGAGAATGGTTCCATCTGCTGGCTTGTTTATATTCTTCCTGTTGTACTAGCTCTACTTAGGTTCGCATACACTACAATTATCATATTTTAGCTATGCCACAATCTTGTGACATATGTTAGGCAGAAAGAATTAACTTGCTTATAATAAGTTTTTAAAAGACATAATTTTTGAACCTAGTTAAACAATATTCCTAATCCAACAGTTAATAGCTATATGCCAAAGACCTGCTTTTAATTTTTTTGATATCCTTAAAGATTTTTCCTTCTAGATACAGATAGATAGAGAATATAGTATGCCAGCCTAGACGGACGTTTCCAGTCTTACAGGTTTTTGGTCTCAGTACATTCTTCTCATTTGTTACTGCCCATGTTCTGTATACAAATATTCCAGTTGAGACAATACTGGGGGTGGAGTTTCAGGACCTGGAAATTACAACTTCTGTATTACAAAGAAGGAGTTTATAAACCAGCTTTCATTACATTTACAGAACAAGGAAACCCATCTGTTTATTTAGTTTTGTTTTTCTTCAGGCTCTCCAGATGATCATCTCACTCACCACATCATTAATTCTGCTTTGCAAACTTCAAATGGTGTCAAACTCTGTTTCCGGAGACATTTTATAAAGCCATATGATGCTTGCCCTCTCTTTTCCTATGCATTTTAAGATTCAGAGACGTGGTCGGCAGATAAGAGAAATGCCCTACAGATATATAGCAGCCTTTATGTTCAGTTTTGGGCTGAGAATGTTGTCAAAGTTGTCAAATGCTTAGTTACTAAATGAGGTGAATTAGAATCCAATCCTTGCTTAGAGACTTAATAATTCCATACAGAGCCTATTGAATCTAAAATCACATTCAGAGAACCGAACTCTGCAGAAATGAAAGGAGATGGAGATCTAATTTGGCGATTGTTTTCTTTTTTTCTTTTTAGGTTTACTGTGCATATATTGAGTTTGCCAGATTTTCTTACTCTGTGCCAAAGCAATCCAAAGCAATAAAAAAGTCCATCCACCAGAGAAGAAAACTGTTGAATGAGGCACTGCTGGTTAAGCAATGTAGATTAAAAAAAAAAATTAATTTTCCGATGTAATCTTTACACTTATCTGTTACAAGGTAAACTACAGTTGTAATGATCTAAGTACAGGAACACAGGGAACTACCACAGCGCTACTATTTTCACTTCCCAAACGTCTTCATGCAGCACTTGTGTCATTCTTTAAGTGGCCCTTGCTTGATGTCATCATAAACATCATAAATCTTAGGACTTTTCCCTCTGCTGAGTTAAAGTGCTATGTATCTTCTGGAAGTCAGCAGAACCCATTTTGGTGATAAATCTGCAGCATCTATTGCTAGTTCCTATCCTGCCTCTACTGCATCTATTCTGACTCCCTGCCAAATGGTGCTGTCTGATTTTGTGTATGAGGCATGTGATCAGAAAACAATTGGTTGTACACTAGCAGCCTGTCTTTGATATTGTGAGGTTCTGCTAGACCACTGGCACAGCATTGCTACAACCAGCCCTTTGAGAAGAAAACAGACAAAGTCGAGGGAGCATGCACAGCCTGAAATGAGCAAGAAATATTTGTCTGATACCATCCACTACTGTTCTCATTTTGCCTCTGATGTAATGCTGGGAAGTCTAACTGTTTTAACAGTCATGGGAAGCTAAGATTTTATATATGGTGTAACTGTCATGGGATACTATTAGCTTATAGATGAAATTGTATTATTATATTGGTTTAGCTAAAAATGGCAAAAGCCCATTGCCTTTATAGACTGGGGCTGAGATGAGGCCATGTCATGATACATGGGAGAAAATGGTGTCATACACTGTCATTGTACTATTCTTATGTACAAATGGGAAAAGCCCATAATCTCTGTTGGAAAACAGAACAAATTAAATCCAGCTCCACTAAATTGCAAAATAAATACGTAAATCTAAAGGCAGTTTTGCAATTGAAGCTTATAGTTTTTTATAAGTTGAAACGCCTTCCTCATCCCACTTCCAGATTTTGGTCTCTCCATCATCCCATATCTACAAGTCACCAGTTTTACACTCCCTTTTCAAATTGGTCAGAAAGACTGTTTATTGTAACAATGACTGCTTAGGTTTTCCTGAATGTCGGCAAAACCCTTAACAAAAAACCATCAGGGATTGAAGGGCTTTATAAGTGATTACCAACACCTTAAATAGCAACTGGGAGCCTACTGGGAGCCAGTTCATCTCACAGAACAGTGGTGTTACAAAGGTGTATCTATATCTGTCTATGCTGCTACATTGAGGACCAATTGCAGCTTCCATATGACATTCAAGGACAGCCCTATGCAAAGTGCATTGTAATAATTCATTTGGGAGGTGACCAACCCATGAGAGACTGCAAGTGGTGCCTCCCTGTACAGGAAAGGGTTTAATTGGCACACAAGATGAATTTATGCAAAGGCCTCAGGACCCTGGCTACTATGTTCTTTGAACAGGAACTGCAAGCCCAGGAAGACCCTCAAATTTCATACTAATTCTCTCTGGATCATTACAATCCCACTGAGAACTAAGGACAGAAAATCCCTGAATCCAGAGGCAAGTTCATCCCCATCCATGCCCCCATAACTTCCTAGTGTACTGATGGTGCTTAACTCTGTGCTGGCAGATGATCTTAACTATGGGCTTCATATAGATATTAAACAGGAGCAGGAAGAGAAAAGAGCTCTGAGGGAAGAGAGAAGAGATCCCGGGCCAGATTTCTCCACACCTATCAACATGAATGGAACTGGCCCTGGGGTAATGACTAGAACACTGTAATTCTGTGTCCTAATTCCCTGAGCTGGCCCAATATTTCAACCAACAGTATTCAAAACTGCTAAGATCAAAGAGAGCTAATATGGACACATCCCACACATCCCATCCTTGCCAGAGATCATCCACACGTGTAATCAATGCTATTTTGATCCAATTCCCAGACCTGAAATCCCAATTGGAAGGGAATGGATAATTCCCTTTAGGGCTCTCTGAAGTTGCAGTGTGACCTTCTTCTCATAATCTTCCCTAAGAAAGGAGGTTGAGGACAGAACAATATTTGTACAACATCATTAGGACCAGAGATGGCTTCTTAAGGAGAGGTCAGACCACCTTGTTTCAAAGATGAACTCACCACAGCAAATGCTCATCAAAGCCTCATTAGCCAACCAAACCACCAGTATGCTAATACTTTTTACCTTTAATAATCTCAGGTATTACAGATTATTAGTGTTATAGTGCATTAGCAACACTAACATATAAATCTGTGTATTTGGAAACCCAGATCAAGGGAGATGATAGCCCTTCAGCTGAATACCCAGAGACTTAAGAATATTTGAAAGAAGAGAATTGAGGTCAGTCTTCATTAATAAGCAGACATGAGAGAGCATTCACCTATGGGAGAATGTTCATTAATTGAAACAAAAGAAAACAAATTGGTTCAAAGCTAAATCCAGTAGGAATTCTGCCAGGAAGGATAAAATAATCAAATACCGTTACGTACAAGTAAATTGAGGTGCAAGACCATACACTGACTACTTTAAAGGATCTTCCATAAATTTTCCAATACAGGAAATCCCAGCATCACTGAAACCCGGGTAGGACTAAAGAATTTATGACAAGATGATTCTGATAAAAAGTAAGAAAACCCATTGCCTCAAGAGGTTCTTTCTTCTTCCATCTCTGCTTGGCTTTCTACAAAGCATGGCTTTGTACAAAGTTCGGCTTTCTACAAAGCAAGCCAGATTCTCCCTTTGTCTGCCCAAGCATTGTGCCTGTACCTAGTGATGAAAGAGCCTGTTGAGCCTTGTATCATCCCTTTTCTACACAGATTCAAGAGATGTATTATTTTCATGCCCTTTATTTTCCAGTTGTCTCTCTGTTTAAGCAGAGATTTTCCCATTAGGTAGACATTTAGTTATATATTTCTGTCCTTTGAACCCTCTTTCTAAGTGCCTTTGAACCCTATTTTTCATGTCTTAGCATTATGGCTGCAACTTTTTGAAATGTTTAACTCTGATTGCCTATTCAGTTCCACTTGAATAAGGTTCTTCCATTTCCTAAATGCTACAATCAATTGTAAATATTGTCTCAGCCCCCTTTTGCTTCATTTTGTTTTCTCTTGCTCTTTTTTGCTTGCTCAGCCTATGTCACCAAGTTGCCTTAAAATGTGGTTTTCCCATTTTGGCAACTAGATGAAGCAGAGCCTGTCTACAAAATAAAGCATAGTACGATACATAATATAGACATGAAATCAAACTTCCCCTAATTTTGAAGCAATATAGTTTCAAACAGCCAAATTTAATTCACATACAACACAAACAAAATGTCTTTAAAAGCCCTTCTTCCATGGGCCAACCATACCACTCTCTATAAAACCCAGACCAAAAAATGCACATCATAGCAAGAAAGCCAACTAACTATGTCAAATGCACCCCTCGAGGATAGAGCATTTGAAGTGTTGAGATCTGACCATTTGATATTGCCATTGTACTTTATATTGCTTTCTGTTTGTTCTGTTTCAATCCATATTTTTGCTATACACTACTCAGAATTATTTGAAGTAGACAGGTGTAGAAATGCCAGTAATAAAAGTAACATAAATGTTCCATGCATAAGGTGTTTCTTGCCACCCTATTTTAAAATTCTCAAGATGTACTCGGTCATGTCAGATATTTCTTTTTTTCTTTTTCCAGGGGAGCTGGGGGTCGCTTGAAAAAAAGCAGTGGACTACAGTCTCCTAACAAGTTGATTTTTGAAGAACAAATACACAGTGGATATGTTGGTTATTGTAATATCAATATTTTATGTCAAGACAGTAGCTAACATGATGTATAGTTTGAAGGAGTAAAATATTTCAGGTATTTCTTAGTTATAATTGTACCCTTGAGAAAATTAAACTTTTCTGATGATCAGTCGACCATTAAGGGAGTGTTGCAAAGATAAATCAGGTGAGCATTACAAAGCCTGTGCTACAAAACGATCTTATAAAATATTCAAAATTTTATTTTATTTACTTAATTTATTAATACAGTATTTAAAATATTCAAAGGTATGCTTTAATTTGTGTGGGAAAAAAGGATTTATAAATGCATCCGTTCATATAACAAATATGCTTGAGGTTTGGAAATAGTATATGGCAGGATGATGATTGGCCTCCCAACTCAGGAGGATAGCAGGTCTCATCAATGTTGTGTTTTGGGGATGCTTCAAGATGCTGGAGGCAATAACAGGACAAGCACACTAACCTTTAGGTAAAATTTTAATGCTGGGGAGTAACACTTATTTTCATCTCCCACTGTCTCCCTGCTTCGGAGATGTTCTGTTTATTCTTCACTAAAATCAAAATATTGTATCTTTTTTTAAAGTTATTTAGAAAGATAATACCTTGACCATCCTGTTGCAACAAAAACATGATGGTGTTTGCAAGGCAGCCTTACTCAGTTTTAATAAATCCACTTTTCTGGATTTGAAACACATTGACTCATAAACTAATTACACACAGGCTGGGTTCACACAATAAGGCAGGCTAATATGTACTTGGCTAATTTATGGCTCAGTATAGAGTCTTAAACTCTTATGGTACATTAAAGACTTATAGCACAATCCTCCACAAGTTTACTCTGAAGTAATTTCATTGAATCCAGAGTATTATTCCCAAGTAAATGGTTGTGATCCTAAATACACCAGGAAACAAATCCTGTAAATTATAAAGGCACTTATTACTCAATATAGTTGTGACTACATTTTCTGCAGCTGATGTAGATGTTGGTCTATGAAAGCACTTAACACTAAACCAAAATTTATTGTTTCTGGATTCTTGACAAATATACTATTTTTTCTTTACAAACTGATCAGACATGTATTTATTGGGGGGAAAGAGGTAGATGCAAATCAATGTTTGTAAAAATAAGAGTCTTTATGAATGAATCTCTCCATATGAAGACATAGGATGTCTTTTAAAGAATAAATCCTGAGCCTTTTGCATTTAATATTCCTCTTAGTGATGGAAGAAATCCAGTTTATAAGACAATGCCCTTTAATCTCCTGGTCTCTTTAGATATCCTTTTGCTTTTAGAGTCTTTGTTTAGGTGGAACAACTGTACCCTTAAAGCTTCCTAGAGGGCTTGATGCATTCATAGTAAAGCGTAGTAGTGAGATTTAAAAATAGAAGAATTCCTGTGGGAAGACATCCCACTACAGCTCAATCTGCCAGCTTCCTCCTATTGTCAGGGAATGTGATTTTTCCCCCCTTTACAGCCTTCGCGGGGGTGCCTCTATTCGAGATTCCCGCAGCCACATCTCTTCAATTTGCAGGCCCCTCATTTCCTCCCCTTGGTTGACCTCCGCAACGAAGCTCTCCAAAGCTCCTGAAACAGTCTTTCCCGATTGCCAGGCAGCCAGTCATTCAACAGAAAACCTGCCCCACATTAGAGCACAGCGAGCCCATGACGTCACCCGAGGGGTTACTTTCCATATTAGGACATCGCCCTGGGCGGAGCTTCTCATTCCGTAGTTGATCCAGCATTCGGCAGCGTTTTAGCGCAGGCGCTTGGAAGCCTCTGCAGCGCACGTTTATGTCTGCCTCAGTAGAGGAAAAAACGATCTCTGACAGGCTCAGAGGAAATAATACAGCCTCCGTTGAATACAGTCGTTACTTTTTCGACATTCCGGGTTTGCAGGAGATGGAAAAGAACAACTGCTAAAACATTTCAGCAGAAATTCTAATCAAAGTATGATTAAAAAATGAATAAGCCCCTTTTCTATCTCAGATTTCTGAAGTTCCACTTCACAGAAAGGGAATGTCTCCATATTGCTGTTGGAAGCGTCTTCTGCCTCATTCCTTGAATTATGAATTACTGAGGGGAAAATGTCTGTCCGTTTCTGACCTACACCAGAGGTGTCAGCCATTCTAGCTCAGTCCCGTTTCTCAGCTCTGCCAGAAACGGGAACGGCTGCTGGTTCCAGATGCACAGAGCTGATTATAAGGGAAGATATTTAGTACTGCGGGGAAAACAATCCCACGTGATGCTGGAATAAACATTAAAAAAAGAAAGAACCCGAGCCTGAATGTAAAAGCTGAACACAGAAAGGATAGTTGCAATCTGGTCCTGCACAAACTCAATTCGAACAGCTTATTTTCACCTAAGAATGTACAGGTAAAGTTAATGTTGTCTAGTGATAAGTGAGATAACACTAACAATTTTAGGCATATCTAATCTCACAAGGGATCTGCACTTGAACTCTTCTGAAAATTAGGCATAGTACATTTGTTCATGAGAAGCGAAAGTTAAGGGGGAATGTGACACTGCTTCTCAGATACTGAAAGGGTTTCAGACAGACACTATTTATTCAGTATCATCCAAGAGCAGCATTCTAAATAATAGTTTTGGGTTATAGAAAGGCACATTCTGTTACAATGATGGGGAAAATTTCCAAGCAGTTGGGTGTTCAGAACCTAGGAAGGAGGTGGTTTGGTGGTGGTGTTTTTTGCTGGCTGTGTACAAGTAGAGGTTGGGCAGCCATCAGGCTTTGATCCTTTAATCTGGATTCCTGCATTGAACAGTAACTTGGACTTTGTGGCCTAAATGATTTCTTCCAGTCCTATGATTCTGTGATAGAGGTGCTGCCTCCATACTGTACCAAAATATAATTAGATTTATCCAATAACTTTTTCATACATACACAGCTGAGAAGAACACATGTAACTCTGGAATGAGTTCCAGAAAATGCAACTGAACTCTCACAAAACATAGAGATTCAAATATTGACTTCAGAAACTCAAGCAGAAGAAAGAAGAATTGAACTGTAAGTTGTACAGTTTAGGTACTGTACTGTATTTTGAACAGATGATGTGAAGTTAAGAAACACCGGAAAAGATTGGAAAAATGGAAAGCCATCAAAAAAAGAGGCCAACAAGATAGCAAGGCAACCCTTGCTGTCATAATGACCCAAGCAGGAGCTTAGGAGTATTTGAAAAAGTTGTTTTTCACAGGCGCAATCCTGGCAAAACTATTTCTATCATATGACAGAGTTGAAAGAGAATGAACAACTGAGCAACAATTAACTGTGTCTCAGAGGATAGAGACAAAAAAGTCAAGATAGAGGTTGCAATCACCTAAGGGTGTCAATAAGAAAGTAACAAAGGAATGTGGCTTCAAACATGCAGTCATGATTGCCATCTTGACTTTTTTTATTTCATCTGTGAACATCAGTGAGAACATATTGAAGACAGCAAGAGCAAATTAATATTTATTGAAACCTCTAGTAAGAATTGAGGGAATAGAGCAATAGTATGTAGTGCTAAATCAGAATAACATGATCAGTTACAGATAGCCCTTGACCTAAGACCATAATGGAGCCTGCCCATTATGGCTGCAAGTGGTGATGGCTGTTAAGCAAGACAGCTTGTTTAACAATCCTCACCTCCTCTTCTCCCTGATGCAGTTGTTAAACAAATGCATGAATTGTTAAGCAGGGCACACAGAGTCTCCAGGGTGGGGGAGGCCCTGGGAGACCTAGCACAAGCCCAGTCCCTCCTACCCTGGGCTTTCCAAGGCTTCCCCCATTTCCTAATTGGCTTCCTGCCCCTTGGAATCCCCACAACTCTTGAGTCTGCTTTCTTTCCCAGCACATCCCTGCAGGCCTTCCTTCCCCAGTGGGTCCAGGCAAGTTTTCCCTCCCACTGGCTCTCCACAGGGCTTAGGCCCCTCCCCAATCTCCATCATCCATTGCGTACATACTTTTTGAAGATCTCTGGATTTTTTCTCAGTGCTCTGCAGACTGTGTTAGAGAATCAGAATGGAACTGTCCATCTGTAGACAAGGGGCGGCCTCTGGAAGTGGCCACCATTTCACAGCAACTGCAAGTAATTGTCGGTAGACTGAAAGTGACAGCTGTTCCTGGGAGGCAGCCACGCAACCAAGAAATGAGTGGTCTGCTCTCCTTCCCAACATAAAGTCCAGAGAACTTCAAAAGATGCAATGGATGTTGGGGAAGTGGGGAGCAGGCCCAAGGCCTGCAGTGACCTGACAGAGTGGGATGGGGGAGATGAGGCAGGGGTGCGAATGACTGTGAGATGCTGCAGCAGCAGTAACTTTGAAAAGAAGTCATAAGTAGCTTTAGATGTTCTAAAGGTGCTTTCTCAAGAGGCAACAGGACTTACTTTGTTTTTCTTTGAAGACGTTTCACTTCTCATCCAAGAAGCTTCTTCAGATATGGGTGGTCTGTCATAACTTCGAATGACCACTAAGTGACCGATTGTTAAATTATGACTACCTGTATTTTATTTGTATGGAAGTTAGACTCACGTCTAGCCATTTTATACTTCTATGAAGTTGGTATTCACCAGACTTTTTCACACATAATTCCCTACAATTATTTCCACATTGGGAATTGTACAATCTCTCCAATTTTTGTAAAAAAAAAGTACTATCTTGTAGTCCTTGCTCACTCATTTTTCAAATTACAAGATCTTTGGAAAGAGTGCTTTTTAATATGTAAAAAACCTTACTAGTACTCTTTTTTTGTAGTGATTACTATGTTTGAAATGTTACAATATAATCTATCCTTATACAATATATATTATACAGCACATGCAGTAGCAGTTAGCTGAACATGGCTAAATTATTACCAGAAAGCTATATAAGGTAGGATCTACTTAAGATTTGGATGAGAAACCATTAAGAAATCACAGGGTTATAAGCTAGGCTGAGATATCAGGAAAAAAATTCCTTGAAGAGGAAAATAGTGAACCTCTTGTACTACACTGAACATGAGTCAAGAACCTTTTCTTTTATGATTTTATAAGTTTTAGTTGTATTGCTCTGTTGTTTATGACAAATTATTGACAGAGGACTTTCTAGCAATCTATTTTCCTTTTCTTACTTAAAATACTGGTCAAAGACTGTAATAATAAATCAGAATTTCCTAAGTTTGCATTATACAGTATGAGTGTATTGTGTATACACACACAAACATTTATCAGTCCCAATCAATCCACTGCAATTGAAAGTTATTAATAGTAATATTAATATTTCCGCTTAATATTACCATTTAAACTATAACTTTTTTCTGAAAGCACTTTGTTAGTATTTTAATCTCTCAACTTGTTTTTATGCTGAAATGCATATGAAAGATTGATTGATTATACTCCCATCAAGCCTATTAGGAGTTTTGTAATTCTAACGATCATGGGGAAGTTCCACTTCAAAGGGTCCAGATACTGGAAGAATAAAGGAAAATTAACTGATCCAGGCTTGCTTGCTCATTTACTCATACAACCCACTCCAGTCCCAAAGGATTCTACACAGCATTTAACAACAGAAGCAAAATTTAAGAAGAAAATAACATTAAGAGGGAAGGAGGACTCCATGTTGCCTTTGTCCTTTTAGACTTGTATTTTTCTTTCCTGTGAGGCTGGCAAAAAGCAAGAAAAAATAACAGGGCTAAAAGTGATGAATTTGGGCAAAAAGCTAGGATCAGTAACACTTACTGTGGCATTCATTCTATTTTAATTTATGGATTGAAATATGGGCCTGTAATCCTGTTTTGGGGAGGGGGGGTGTAAGGAATAAAATAAATTCCACTTCAAAAGTGTTGGAAAACAAAACAAGCTTTATTGAAGCGTTTGCAAAGGCTGGTGGATCTCGGCAAATATAATCCCAAAGACCACACCCAAATTAGTTCAGCATAAACCTTTATACCTGTCCCATAGAATATGCCACATCCTTCCTTTCCAGACCCAGTTAATAGGTCCAGTCTAATCACATGCTTTCCGACCACCTAGTAAAATTATTAGACACTGCACCTGTACCATTAATAATTCCTCTTTGTTTTACCTTTAACTTTCCCTTTGTGACATTCAACCAACTAAGCTCACAATAGGAGCCTGTTTGTCTAACCTGGATGATAAAATGTTTCAACTCCATTCCCTTGCCTATCTATGAATGTAACTAATGCCTGCTTAAAACCAAAAGTTGTGTATGTCATCACTTTAGCAAGGTTAAATATGGCTGCTCATTGGTTATATGATTATACCTTAAAATATTGGCTCTAAAGTGTTTTTATAAGATATAAGCTAATCTATATTATGAAAAATTATAACATATACATTTGTTGTATACCTCACAGGGGGAAGCCTGGGGCTGAGAAAACAGATAGTCCTTGAACTAAAAGTGAAATTAACTTTATCAGATAGCAATTGATCATTCCTTGTTTTTATTTTCAACTTTCTTCTTAGTGTCTGACTATATAATTTATAACAAAGATGTAAATTCTTAATGAATCAGTGGTGTTCATTCTTGGAAAGGGATCTAGCCTTTGGCATGTGCCTTCCTGCCAGGTCAGGCTATTTAAAAAAGGGAGGACAGTTACCTTTTTCCTATAAAGTGGAAGTGATTATTTATTTGAAGTAAAGTGATTGGTAGCAGCTTATTTAGCCAGTTCTGCTCAGGACTTGCAGGAAGGGAACAGCAGCATTGTAGGAAGAAGATTTGGAGATAGGAAAAGCAAGACTCCAAGTCATATCCCATCCATGCATATGCTATATTATGATAACAATATTAACAAACAATTCTATGTTTAAAAAAGTCAACATGTTGTATAAAGATATTGTCAGAGGTCCTTGCCACACCCCTGGCTTCAACAAGAAACAAGCCGTTGAGTTCACAGGTGGTCGGTTTATTTACGGAACGCTCTGGCATGCAGTAGTCGAACAAACAGCAACCAAAGTCAGCGCTGGGAGCAACCGCCTCCCAGCGCTCTAAATAGGTGCCTCCCGGCCGGCCCCACCCCCCACCCACCTAGCCAGCATCTAGCGTGAGCTCTGGTATGGTAGCAAGGCAAGGAAGCGAGGCAGGATTTCAGCTCCCTGCTGTTTTTCCGTGCCGATCAGCTGCTCAGCGGGATGGCCTCGCAGCTGCGTTCCGCAGGGTCCCCTGTCCAGCATACAGGTATGAGGAGGGAAAGGGCAGTCGCTGCCATCTCTGCTGCTGGTCCCATCCACTGCCTCCAGACGCCTCCATCCGACGGTCTTGTCCCCCCTCCCCCCACCCGTTAGTGGCAAGCCCACAGGGGCTTGACAGGCGGCCCCCTCTACCAGGGCTCCACCTGGAAGGCAAGGAGAGACGTCCGATTAGTCATTAGTCATGGCAGTCAACCCAGTTAGCCTCCTCCCCCCTGGCTTACGGGGATTCCATCGGTGGAATAGTTTCAGTAAGCGGGGGGCTTTTATGTCCTTTCCCCCCACCCATGATGCGTCCATGATAGGGTACCCCATCTACCGTACCAGGTACTGCAAGCGACCCCAGCGGACTCAGGAATCTAGCACGTCTATCTCGTATCGGTCCTCTGCGATAAGACCTGGTGCCTGCCTGATGGACCAAAAGGAGGTACCTTCCACCGGCTTCAGTAAACTGCAGTGGAATACCGGGTGCACCCTCCCCAAGAGACGGGACAGCTTTAGTTTCACAGCGACTGGGTTGATGTCCTGTATAATCGGGAATGGACCTATGAACTTTGGGCCTAGCTCTTTGCAGGGTATTTTCAGGCGCAGGTACTTGGTCGACAGGTACACCATATCCCCCACCCAAAAGGGCTTTTGGGGAGCCCGTTTCTTATCGGCCTGAGCCTTATAGGCCTCTGCTGCTTTTTGTAATACCTTTTTTACAGTCTCCCAGACCCCCCATATGTGGTCTGTCCAGCCCTGGGGCTGGCAGGGGGATAGGTCCCCCTGAGGGCACTCAGGAATCGGGATAAGCTCCGCCCCATGAACCACCCAGAAAGGGGCAAACCCAGTGCTACTGTGGACTGCGTTGTTACATGCCACTTCGGCAAATGGTAACAGGTCAACCCAGTCCGTCTGTTGGTATGAGACATAACACCGCAGGTACGTTCAACCATTGCATTGGCTCGTTCAGCCATCCCATTGGTTCTGGGATGGAAGGCTGAGCTGAGCCCCTGGGACAATCCAATTGAGCAGACAAACGCCCTCCAGAAGCGTGCGGTGAATTGCACTCCCCGGTCCAAAATTATTCACCGGGGCACACCGTGCAGGTGGTATACCTGTGTGATGAACATCTTTGCTAACTTCGCCCACAGTCGCCACCTCCTGCGTGCCCTCAGCCATTCCCTGGTACCTGTACAGAACACTGTCAGCACACAAAGGGTAACGGGTAGGGACAGAAAGAAATGAGCGCTGACTTTCTGTCAGAGGTCCTTGCCACACCCCTGGCTCCAACAAGAAACAAGCCGTTGAGTTCACAGGTGGTCGGTTTATTTACGGAATGCTCTGGCATGCAGTAGTCGAACAAAGAGCAAACAAAGTCAGCGCTGGGAGCAACCACCTCCCAGTGCTCTAAATAGACGCGTCCCGGCCGGCTGCACCCCCACCCACCTAGCCAGCATCCGGCGTGAGCTCTGGTATGGCAGCAAGGCAAGGAAGCGAGGCAGGATTTCAGCTCCCCCCTGTTTCTCCGCGCCGATCAGCTGCTCGGCGGGACAGCCTCGCAGCTGCGTTCCACAGAGTCCCCTATCCAGCATACAGGTATGAGGAGGGAAAGGGCAGTCACTGCCATCTCTGCTGCTGGTCCCATCCGCTGCCTCCGGATGCCTCCATCCAACGGTCTTGTCCCCCCCTCCCCCCACCTGTTAGTGGCAAGCCCACAGGGGCTTGACAGATATGCTGAACAGCTAAGGGGATGAGTCAGAAGCAGGTAACAAACTATTGCTACCAACAAAGACAAGTGAGCTATTGCAAAGGTTTGGCTGCCTGGAAATAGATAATAGGCTGAAAGGAAGTCAGTGGCTGAAGTGGGAAGGAAATCAAGTCCTCCCACCACATAGTCTTCCTGCCTCAAACAGGAGGTTTAAAATCACAAATTAGAATAAGTATAGACAAAGATTAAAAAATGCAACAGGAAATACCAATGTAATCAAGTGAGCATTCCTCTTTGTCTGATCTTAACCTGAGATCTCTTTGATCAAATAAGAAAAAAGTCCTTTCCTCAAAGAGATTACAGTTTTCAATTGACAAATACTAAAACCACAATTCAGCCAGATGCCTGACTGCAGAGCAGCACCTCTTAGAATGCTGGCTAAGTGCACTCTCATAGAATTCCTAGAGTGTGCTTTTGCACACTTTTGAGGAATAAAGGCAGGTTGTCTATAAAACTAAAACTCTCGTATTTGTAATCTTTAACTGAGTAAAATGGAGCAAAAGGTTTTCAACTAAGGTACTTTAAATGGGCTAACTTTCACAATGCTGAGACCCATTACACCTGTGGGAATGAAATTCTGGAAAGTTCTTGCCATTTCAGTGTGAACAATGTGCTGCCATAGTCACATGATCCTCATTTACAACATTCCCTGATACCTTCTGACAAGTCAATGGGAAAAATTGGGAAGCTTGCAGGGAGAAAATCAATGGGGATCACATGACTGTAGCTGATGGCAGGAACACAGTGGTAGATTTGGAATAAGAAATATATCTGAAAAGATGACCAAACAGATCATGGGCTTATAGATTATCATAGTCCTATATAAAGGGCTTACGGGAGACAACTTGCCACAGCCACCTCCAGTAGCTGATTGTATATTGCAGTCTCAGAATAAACTTCACCTCTGACTCAAGCAACTACCTGCATTCTTTATTTCCAGCTTGGAAATGAACCAGGTAAGATTTCTTTCTAACATTGTGTCATGGCTATCTCAGACTCAGAAGATGAAGAGGATCATCAGCCTGAGGAGATTCAGCTGGAAAAGTTGCCTAGCAACCAGAAGAGGCAGCTATTGCTGGGCTCAGAAGACCAAGAGGCGGAGCTAATATTTCCCCCAATGCACAGGCCCACTGACAGGAGGGCTGAACAAAGGTGCTCAGCAAGACTATTGGCCAGAAAGAACCCTGCCCCATAAAAAGGAACAAATCCAGATCACATCTCCCCAATATAAGGAGAGCCATGTGCCTCACAAATCTGTTGGTGACAACTCTGTTTATCTCACCATTGTGTTCCTCAGCTCCTTGGCTGCCTTCTTGTTTGTTCAAACTTTTTGCCATTAGAGTTCAATTTGAAAACCTTTTAAATAAAGATAAAAGATATGTGTCTGTGATTTCTATGGACCAGGATAGGACATGCTGGAATCAGATTATGCTAAGCTATAATTGTTGAAGCACAGGTTACTGAATACATCGTAATTCAAAAATCTCATTTCAACTTCAGAATACAACCATCTTGAATTCAGGATGCTTCTGAAATGATTGAAACTGCATTAGAATATTTTGGTAAGGTTAAGACAAAGGCTAGGATCTCCAAAGACTGTTTTGAGCAATTTATTTTGCACACCTCATGATATACTAACCATAGTGAATTAGTTCATGTTATATACTTGGCTCTTAAGAAACTGTATGATAGGGCTTCCGGTTTTGTGCAGTAGTGCAAGTAGCTGAGGGATTGTGGGGCTCCGCACCCTACTGCCGATTCTTTTCTGTTTGGGGACCCTAAATGGGCCTAAATTCGCCCCAGAAAGGCGACAAAGAAAGAAGGAAGCCCCGCCGACCATGGAAAGATGGCGGTTGATCCGGTCATTTGGGGAAAGCCCTCCAGAAACCAACAGAAGAAAGGGTAGCTTTACTCCAGAGTCTAGCCCAAGCTACAAGCAGCCGAAGCCAAAAAGCACTAAGTTAAGCTTGATCATAAACAACATGTTTGGAACTGGGTAAGAATACCAATTCTCTCTCTTCTATTTGATAATTGATTTCCTGAAAAAAGAAAAAAAAAACCAAGAAGCAAAAATTCTCCGAAAGTGAGAGGAGGGGGATTTTTGCTCCACCCTCCCACAGGCGGAAGCGGCGAATTATATTTTTATGGGGGACAGAAATATACTGAAATGAATATAAGATTTAAATCTGGATAAGTGTGAAATTGGTGGAATTAGTTAAGACTTTCTTGGCAAAAGATGATTGATGAAAACAGAAGGCAATTGCCTGTTTTGAAAACTGAAAAATGAACTGGTGCTGACATTAGTGGTGGATGAAAATATACAATTATAGCTGCTCTAATATAGGAAATGGCAAGCCCAGGAAAAGATAACTTGTTTTTCTGACCTTCAATGCTTTAACTAAACAAAGAACAGCTATAATAAAGAAAAGAAAACATTTTGGGCTATCTACAAAGCGAGAACCATAAAACTTAAGAGAAAAAAATTGACCTTCCTGGATTATAAGGACTTATTAAATTGTGATTCTAAAGCTGTTTGTAGAGAAAGGAAAACTTTGATTTTTGGCTATCATGGAACATCAGAGATCTGCAGGAAAAACATATCAAGAAAAAACAAATACTTTCCAGAAGGAAATTTATGCTATGTTACAACTAATACAAATGACAATGACTTCAAGCCACAAGGAAATTAAAAATAATTTTGAAAATTTAAATGAACATATCTTCAATTTAACTTCACAACAAAAAATTCTCAGAAAATAAAAAAGAGCGATCAAGTAAAGCAGATAACTGAACATAAACCAGAGGAAAGAGATTTAAAGATGGAATTCAACAATGGAAGGAACTATGATTTAACCCAGGCAGAGAAAAACTTGCAGGAAATATTGGACATGGAAAAGACAACTTATACTTCAAGATTGCAAAATAAGTCTAAGGACAAGAAAAAAGATTTGACAAAATGGATTACAGACCTGTCAGGAGAATTACGAGAACTTGAGAGACAAAAAATGATAAGAGAAACTAAGAGAGAAAGAAAGAAAAAGATTTTCAAGGAATACGAAGGGGTGAAATATTCCCACAAAAACACCTTACTTGACTCGTCTCTTGTATTTACAACAATATCTACAAAACTATGGGAAGACCTGGTCCAGCGGAGTATATTGATTAGGAAAGATGTTTGGGAAAAAAAGGCTAAAGTTAGAATTAAGAAATTAGATGATGAGACTTATCAGATGGAATATTTAAAGATTAAGCACTTGTTTGAATATGGTTAAAGAAATAAAATTTTGGATATAAATGAATTTTACTTTAAGAGGGATAGGCTCCTTAAGTAACATAGTACTTTTATTTTTTATGATATGAGAAATATAAAAATGTTGGGATGCTTTATATGAGGGAAATGTTTTAGATATTCAAATATAATGGATTTTGAGAAAATTTCAAATAAGAATGTTTTGAATAGTTTTAAAAGATTAGCTATGGATTTATTAGATGGAATGTTTAAAGATTAAATATTTGTTTGAAAATGGTTAAAAAGAATAGAAAAAACTTTGGATATAAATGTATTTTAGCTTAAGAGAAACATGTATTTCAAGTAGTATATTATTTTCTTTTTTTCTTCTCTTTTTGTTTTTGTTTTAAGATATGAGAAATGTAAAATTGTTGGCATGGCTTGTATAAGGAAAAAGACTTAAATACTTAAGTGTAATTAACTGTAAGAAAATCTTAACAGGTAAAAATGTTTCCTAACATTGTGGGGGAAATAAATTTAAATAAGAACTTTAAAAACAGGATCTATGATAAGGTGATTAAGATGATTAATTAGAAAAGAAGCTTCATATTGATGTGGTTGTTATTTGTAGAAATACTAGAAAAATGTTTATATTTAATTGTTATCTATTAAAATACTAAGAAATGTACTAATTTAAGGTTGGTAAATGAGAATATTATTGGAAGAAGAGAAAATCAAGGAAAGCTACCAAGTAGATTATGGAATTATAGAAACTAATTGTTATTGTTTGTAAATATAAACCCAGATAATATGCTGTTTACCAAATATCAAGGTGTTATGTTAAAAAAATAAATAAAATATATTTTAAAAAAGAAATAAACTGTATGATAGAATCAAGGAGTTGCAAGGGTCATTTTGGTTATCAAGTCTAATTCCACTTACTGCAGGAATCCAAATTAAATCCCCATGCCAGTTTAGATAATCATTATTAGTATGTCATATGAACCTGCCACCTGTTCATTTCGCAGTCTTTCCAACTTCTGTACCACATTCATCTAAAAATAAACTTAATTGAACTCTTATTTCTGAACAACCTACTTTATTTAGGTTATCACATCTTTAAGGATGAATACAGTGCTATTAGATGCATGCCCAATTTTTCCCTGCATAAAGATGGTGCTTCCTCAATTTATAAGACAGTGAAGAACATTTTTTAAAACTTCAATCCCCCAACTTAGAAAATCTTTGATAGTCAAACAAGTCACACAATGTTTAATGGAACTTACTTCCAGATAGGTGCACTTCAAGATAAACATTTTTTTTCTTTTTCATAACTTGAATGTAGATGAGATTTTACATCATATATAGTCTTTGATTTTTTGGGATTCTGAGCTATATTTCATTAGGAAATTATAAATTACGCTTAACAAATATACAGTATTTTATAGAAGTTTCAAATTCAATCATATTTTTCAATGTTCCACGTTTTGTAACTGTGCTGTGTAAATATTGGAACCAATTAAGTATAGAACATTGTGTTAAAAAACTTGATATTTGTCCTATTAACAATAAAATTTTGTACACTAAATAATTGTCAATTCACTTGGCATATTTCTGCTTCATCTTTGTAAAGATAATTCAAAAGCAAAGCAAGAAGGGAGAGATCTAAACCTTTTGTGTAGTCTTGCTTATAGAGGATAATTGGGATTGGCAACCCTGTTAAGTGCTGCAGTCACTAAGCAAAAAAATCATATCACTGCATTATTTTTTTCTGTTAAATGAATCACTGCAGTTGTTAATCAAGACATCATGTGACTGCAACTTGTCATTTCATTTTCATGTTCTTCATTAATTTGTCACCCAGTCACGTTATAGGAAAGATGGGCGTCAAAAAAGTTTAATTAATAATTCTGCTGTTGGAAGTCGGTTGTAAAGATTGCAAATGGTGATCACATGACTGTGGAACACTGCGATGGCCATAAATTCAAGTATTAGCTGCAAAGCTTTTATTTTCCATCATTATTTCAAACAGTCATTAAACAAGACAGTTGGTAAGCAAAGACTACATGCATATATCACAAACAATGGATTACTAAGTATTACTTAAGTCTCTTACAAAAAATTTTGTGTATGAACCCAAATGTATGTATGCAACCCTTCTGACAGATACTTCTGTTCTTTTCACAGAATTAATGGAACATAAGGAAATATACAGTAATCCATTCTGAAATTTATGTTAGGCAGCCAGTACAATCGCACAATCTGAAGTTCAGAGCTACTAGATCTAGATCACCTTTCGAATCCTGAAAATTCTTGAATTTGACCCTTGGCCTTTTAGTGGATCATATACAGTTCCTTACTTGTTTACGCCAGTTCAATGTGATGAATTTTAAAAGGTTTCACTTACTTATTAGTGGACATAAGTTGTCAAACCCCCCCCCCCCATAAATGAAGATGCATATAGCATATATGATGCATATTAACTACATTTAGGCAGTCATATACTATAATTACTTTATCCACATGAAACTTACAGGAAACCAGTTTGTAAAGTTTGTAGGCAAAACTCCTTTGTACAACACTGTTCATTGGCCATTTATTAATGTACATATATACTTTCATGCATAAGCACACATTTCTTGGAGCAATTTTTGAAGAAAAGGTGAAAAGATTTAAATATTTTAAACTGACAAACTCAAACCTCATTTATTTATTAAATGTATATGTTGCTCCTCTCATCAATAAGGTGACTCTGGGTTGCTTACAAACAGTACAGTAAAAAGATAAAAATTGAAGCAAAATTACACTTACAATACTATATAAAAACTAGAACTAGGGACATAATGGCATGGGGGTGAGATCTTAACCTATCAATCACTTCCAGCAGTAAGCAGCCCCCTTGGAGCCCCAAGCCAACTGGCAAAACCAAGTTTTGATACCGTTCTGGAAGACCAGAATGGTGGGAGCAGTTCTCAGTTCTGTAAGGACCCACCTCAGCTAATCACCTAAGAAAGCAGAACTCTTGAAACAGGCATCGTCTCAAAAGGAAATTTTTTATTAGGGGTTAGTGACAGTAGGGAAGTCAAGGCGAGATCTGGGGAAAATCCCACTTAAATGGTATAGTTAAACTAGCAATATTCCTCCTCCCACCAGAGTCATAATGTCCATTTGAATTCCAGCCAATCCACAGGTGGTACGATGTATGGGCGACTGGTACAGTTGGGCGCGCATCTCAAGGTCTTCTCCAGCTTTTGATTCTGTAACCATCTCCCTGGCAAGGGAGACACATTCCTTTCTCAAATGGATAGAGGCAGGAGAGGGAAGATAGAAAGCGAAAGTTATCCCAAGCGAGAGCAGGTTCCCCCCTCCCTCCAGCAGAATGGCAGGCCCCAAAGCAAGTACACATAGACATGGAAGCAATAAGGATTTGGGGCCCTAACATATGGCTCCCCTAAAAGAATGGGAAATCCACCTATAAAACAGAAAAAAGGGAAGGGAATAGACAACACAGATATATCAATGAGGTTTATCAGGATATTGAGAATGAAAGCGTTGTAAAAGTTTAGGGGCCCTAACATGTTTCTTGTATAACCACTCATTCCAAGCAACTATATACTGTGTCACCCCATGGTGAGTTCGAGAGTCCAAAATATCTTTAATTTAAAAATGTTGTTCCCCCTCCACCATGATAGGTGTGGGCACCGGAGGTGCAGGAGGTTTGAGATTAGAGGTAATCTCTGGTTTGAGTAGGCTACAGTGGAAAACAGGGTGGATTTTCCATAGGTTTTTTGGTAAATCCAATTCAACCATCACAGGATTGATGATGCATTTGACTGGAAAAGGTCCAACAAATTTAGGGCCCTATTTCTTAGATAATTGTAAAGATTGCAAATACTTCGTGGAGAGGTATACCCAGTCCCCAACTTTATATGATTTCTGTTCCACCCTCCGTTTATCTGCTTGTGTTTTATAAGCCTCCCTGGCTTCATCTAGAGCTTTCCTGACTACTGGCCAGGTGTTCTGCAACTGTTTAATCCACTCCTGTAAGGACAGGATTTCAGGTTCCTTGGTGGGGAGTTCAGGCATGGCCACAAATGTTTGACCATTAGCTACTTGAAATGGAGTGAAACCTGTACTGGAATGTACTGCATTATTATAGGCAACCTCAGCAAACAGTAACAAAACAGACCAATTGTCCTGTTGATAATTAATAAAGCATCTCAGGTATTGTTCTAGAACTGAGTTCATTCTCTCTGTCCCCCCGTTCATTTGAGGATGATGTGAAGATGATAACCCTTGGCTAGAATCCATCAGGTCCAGAAAAGCTTTCCAGAACTGAATTGAATCCCTCTGTCTGAAATATATTGTGGGGCCCCATGAAATCGATATACATTCTGCACAAAGAGTTTAGCAAGAGTCTTTGCAGTGGGGATCTTGGGGCAAGGAATGAGATGTACTTATCTAGCAAACAAATCTGTTACGACCCAAATTACAGTGTTTCCAGCACTTTCAGGCAGTTCTACGATAAAATCCATAGAGATCTCTCTCCAGGGTGCTGAAGGACTTGCTACTGGTTGAAGCAGTCCTGGGGCTGCATGTGGGGCAGCTGGCTACATAGCTTTCTATGTCCTTTTTCAAAGCAGGCCACCAAAACTGCCTTTTAATGTGATGTAAGGTTTTTACAAATCCAAAATGTCCAGCAGTTTTCGAGTCATGCCCCGCTTGCATTACTTTAAGCCTTAAAGCTGCTGGGACACTGCTCTGTCTATTTCAACGGTTGACTGGGCTTTGGCTTATCCCCCCCCTCTGGTTTTTAACAAGTTTGTGATTGGGAGGGCAATCTGTTCAAAAGATGGAATGAATTGTCTGTAAAAGTTCACAAATCCTAGGAAACTTTGGAGTTGTTTCCTGGTTTTTGGAGGAGCCCAATCCAAAACTGCTCTCACTTTCTCTGGGTCCATCTCTATCCCCTTGTTGGATATATGATAGCCCAAGTAATCAATGCAATCTTGGAATTCACACTTTGACAATTTGACATACAGCTTGGCAGAGCACAGCTTTTTTAGTACTGCTTTTTTAGTACTGCTCTGACCATCTTTGGTTTCGGTGTAAATAAGGATATCATCCAGGTAAACCAAAACCCCTTTGTACAGGTGATCATGTAGGACCTCGTTAATTAGTTGCATGAAAACTGCAGGAGCCCCTTGTAGTCCAAATGGGAGAACCAGGGGGCAATTAAAAGCAGTTTTCCATTCATCCCCTTTCTTTATCCATATTCGGTAATAAGCTTCTCTCAAGTCCAGTTTGGAAAAAAAATTCCCTTTTGATAAGTGCGCTAACATGTCTTTCATTAAAGATAGTGGGTACATGTTTTCCACACACATAGCGGTAAGACTCCTATAATCCACACACAGACGAAGAGAGCCATCTTTCTTTTCTCTGAACAATACAGGGGCTGCTTCCCGGGGTCTAGCCAGCTCTATAAAATCCCGCTCCAAATTCTTTTTGATGAACTTTCCCAGTTCATCTAATTCCCTGAGAGTCATAGAGTACATTTTTGGCTTAGCAGTTTCGCCGCTGGGATGATCTTTATAGCACAGTCGGTGGATTGGTGAGGGGGGAGTTTGTCCACCCTCTGTTCACTGAAAGCTTCAGCCAGATCTCGGTATTCCATTGGGAGGGCTTTCAAGTCTGACTCATTGAGGGCAGAGGCAAAATAGAGACATAATCCACATCTCCCGCGTTTCCTTTAGAAGCAGGCGGGGCTCCCCTTTGTGGGAATTTTAACTGTCCTTCCTCCAGTTGACCATGGGGTTTCACTTTTTTAACCAGGCCAAACCCAGAACTAATGGCCATTCCATCCCTGGGGCCACAATAAAAGCTAGAGTCTTTGCATGATCTCCCAGGTCAATACGTAGCGGTCTGGTGGCAAAGCTGGCAGGTACCCCCCCTGCAACCGAGCCATCCAGTTGGCAGAAAGTAATTGGGGTTTTTAGTCTCCTGAGGGGTATTCCCATTTTCCCCACTAGTTCTGGGCTAATCATGCATCGGGTACACCCCGAGTCCAGCAGGGCTGCTAGCTTTACTGTCTTTTCAGTGCCAGTTATAGAGAGTTCTAGGAACACTGTTATGGGGTCAATTGACCCACTCACCAATGGGTCATCCTCGTAGTCGTCTTCCGCCGCTCCTGGGTCATCGTAGCGTGGAGTCGGAGCTCTACCCTCTCGGTTGCGATACCAGGGGAGCTCTACGACTTCCTCGGACTTCATCGCAGTCTCCCTTGGGTGCAGTGAGGTTCTCGGTGGTCTCTCAGCCGGTAGACAATCCTCTCTTGGCGGGTGTTTTGCTGCGGCAATCCATGGCTCGATGTACTTCTTTACCACATTTGAAGCAGGCGGTGCTACGAGATCGGGCAGGCGAACTTTGTGCGGTCTTCCCTTGCTTCTCTGACTGCAGTTTGAAGCTTGGTCTCCCCGGGTGATGTAGGTACTTGCGTTGATCGATCTCCACTTCCTCGGCTAGCAGGCACCAGTCATACAGCCACCCCGGGGCTTCACGGGCTACGCAGGCATTGTACAGATCGTCATTGAGCCCATCCTGGAAACAGCTTACCAGGATGTCTTCCAGCCAGCAAAGGCGACTGGCCAATTCTCTGAACTCTTCAGTGTACTCAGCGACTGGTCTCCTTCCCTGCTTCACCATCTTTATGCGCTCCTGGGCTTTTTTAGCCACTAGCCAGTCCTCAAAACGTTTACAAAGAGCTGGGCCCACAGCAGAAAAGACATTTCTTCTTGATGCTGCTAGCCTGAATTCCTTGCCCAATGGGGTCTACAGCAGGCTGCTTCTTCTTGAGTGAGTAGAGCAGGCTAGTCCCATTGGGGTGAGACGGCTCCTCAGATACCCTATTTAAGAAAGATTAGTAAAACAATATCTCCATTAAATGATTCCTCATTTTGGAGACTTCTAAGTGCAGGGAAGGAGACAGTAAGATAGTCCACATGTTTATGTATGATCTTCCCTCACATAAATTCTCATAATAGCTAAGAGGACATTACGGTAGCAATTCACTTTTTTTCTTTTGGTAGAAAGGGGATGAGGTTTAGTTATTGTCAGACCTTAAGGATATGACACTGATTACTTTTGCAAGTTAGTCAACTGGAAGGAACACAGTTGGCTCCTGGTAATCTCTATATGTACTCGGCATTTGAAGACTGGGAGCAATTACTGCATCAACTTCAAACAGCTATGGAGGGCTAGTAGTGGCAATGATGTGGAAGTGTCCTATAAGGCACGAAGAAGGCTTTTTCGCTATACTTCAGATATTGCTGGAACAGAGAGGCATAGTTATTTACAAGGATATTGTGTTTTACCTTACAATCTTAGTAACTTTAAACTGTGTGGATTTCAACTCCCAGAATTCCCCAGCCAGCATGAAGTTTAGTAACATCGTCTTAGTAGTCAATAAACTAACATTATCTATCTCTCCCATATATAAATATATTTATTTTCATGCTAATAAAATACATGATATGCTAATCCCTAGACAGATTGAAGAACCAGCCCCAGACTTTTTATTAAACACCTCAAATAGATAATAGACAGTACTCCTGAGATGTTCAGGTAGTCCTCAACTTACAATCATTTATTTATATCAAACTTAACATTTTAGAGACTGCTCAAAGTTACAATGACACTGAAAAAAGTGACAACTAGTCCTTGTACATATGACCTTTGCAGCATCCACATAGACCCATTATCAAAATTTGGGCACTTGGCAACTGGCATGTATTTACAATGGTTGCAGAGTTCCAGGGTTAGGTGATCACAATTTATGACATCCCAGTCAGCCTCTGACAAGGAAAATCAATGGGAGAAGCTGGACTTGCTTAACATGATTTACCTAACAACTGCAATGATTCACTTAACAACTATGGCAAAAAAAGATCTTAAAATCAGGTTTGACTCACTTAAATGCTTTGCTTAGCAACCGAAATTCTGGTTCCAATTGTGGTCATAAGCCCAGGACTACCTGTACAATTAATTTTGACACCTGGAAGTTATAGACATATAATTGGACTTGGGGTATTCTAAGGCAGTTCTCAGTTCTTTTAAAAAAAATTTTTTAAATAATTGGCCGGTTAATATGTTTATCTTGTTTTGAACCCTATGTTGGTTGTCCAGAGTTGCATTTTGTAAATCAGGCAACCATGTAAATAAATAAAATCATGGCTTGAATAATCCATTGTTGTCTAATTTACCTAGCTAAGGCATAAAATCATGCTTTTTATAAACCACAACTGAATTTACACATTGCACTAAGTCAAAATCAAACAAACCACATTAGTTTTGGATGGCATCTAAGATCAGTTACTGTCTCCTTTTAAGAATTCAAATTCAAGGCATATTTACTTTACAGCTGGGCATGAAATATTTAATTATTAAATATCATAAGCACCAGTAATATGAATAGCAGATTGAGATTTTCAGTCTTTACTCATAGCATTTATTTTATACAACATATTTATTGTTTACTCTTGATTAGATTTGGAAGGCTTAATTCTAAAAAGATGTTTTCAGCATTAGAACTCGAATCTTTCCTATATTTGGAAACTACCTAGACTGGCTGTTTTGAATATGTGCATCATCGTTTCTTCCTACAGTACTTAGCAGTGTAAGAAGTCTTCATTATTTTAAGGTCAACTTTTAACTGCAGAGAGGGCACCCAACCACACCTCACTAAAAGTAGTCATTAGTGAGTTAATCTTTTATTTGCAGACTATTCCCGTCCAGTGAAACTGCACACATCTGTGCCCTGCTTCATTGTTTTAAACCTGAATGGCCAGGCTGTACATGCTCGGGATTTGCAACGAGGAAAACTGACGGGATGAAGGAGTCTCATCTTGGCGAGCGCCGCTGTGTAATTCGAGTTGTACTTTCCCCTATTTAGTTACTTCTTCGTGCCTTGGCGTTCAAACTGCCTCCAGGAAAGGCGGTTAGTTAACACGCCAACAACTTCGAGTCAGCAGACCATATGCATGGCCTCCGAGATGAATACAATCACTCTTGTCGCCGTTGCAACTGGCAGTGACACGAGCAGCCTCATTCGCTATGCTACCGCCTGAAGAGACCCAAGAGTGGCTGCTCCCAAGCTGACATTGGCAGAAAATATGGCGTTTGCAAACCAACACAACACAATGAAGTATGTGGGCGCAGGGCGGGGGAGGGGGGGAGGAACAGAGTGCTCCGTTGCAGATTTATAAATATCACAACTGCCCTTAATTTTCTGCGCCTGAAACCAGGGAAAAATTACACATGTTGCTACACTGGATTGTATTTTAAATTCAGCCTCAGCTTGGTCACTTAAGAAGCAAAACGTCAATGACGATAACGGCACCGAGGGACTTTCCCGCCTTCTGGCTCATAAAGCAATGTGAAGAAATTTCCCTGCGTTTTAGAGCAATGGAAGCTTCGAGGGGCAACGAGAATGTAAACAGAGGAGGTTGATGAGCCGAATCTGCCAAGAAAAACCAGGCGGATAATATCCTGTTCTGATCTCAAAAGGGCAATAACTTGAAGCGGAACGATGAAGCAAGAAAAGCGGCAGCGCCATTAACTCCCCCCCCCCTAGCATTCCCAACCCCCATCTTTATCGCACTCCTTCAGGCAGGGTCCACGGAAAGTCCCTACGCATGCGCACGCACCCCAACACTCCCTGTCACGTGACTTGAGACTGCCAAGGAACTCTTCTGTTGGCAAAATTTCTAAATGCCCTACTTCCTGTTTGCTTCACTAGGACCTTCTGAAGGGCTTTTCCTTTCTTGCGTCTTGCCGAAAAGCAGGGAGTTTACTTGTGTCGTTATAGGAAGTCAGAAAATGGTGGTGTTGGTGAGGAATCCGTTGTCCTCGGAGTTGCAATTTGTGACGTTGCCGGCCGAAGGCTGGTCGGTTGGGGATTTTCTCCGTTCCTGGTGCCAAGCGCAGGTAAATGAGTGTTCATATGAAAGAAGTGGGTGGCGTAGGCTTTCTATTATACAAGAAATGTGTGTCTGGCTTCTTGTAATTGACGTCTTTAGAATAAACAAGTTAGGAGGAGTTTTGTTTTTCTCCTTCACAGGTGAAGCGGATACATAAATTACCTTTCCTGAGCCAAGTATTTATATATTTGTTTAGCAAATGAATATAGATATTATCGATCCGTGGCCACAGTGAACATAGTTGATGGGACACTACTTTTTATGGATTGTATACATATTAACACGAGTGGTTGTTTTTGCCCATATTTTTGTGATTTGTGAAGCATGGCTTTGTGTACAGATGTATTGTTCATGGTGTCCTACTTAGGTAAAGAACTAGGTTTTGCACAATAATCTTTCTTCTACTGTTTTAACGATTTGCCAATGTGCTGTTTAAATAACCTGTTTGAAATTAATGAAATTAATTTCCTATAGATTAAATATGTCCTGAGGTAAATATTCTAAACTTAGTATAATTCTCTTTTTCTTTTTTTAAAAATAATTGTTTTTAGGGGCTCCCTGAAGATCACTTTTATGTAAAGTGTAATGGTCGATGTATTAATTCTGAAGGTGTACTACAAGATGGAGCTCTTTACAGTGTGGAACCAAGATTATGTGGTGGAAAAGGAGGTTGGTTCACTGCTGCTTTTGCATACTAAACAATATAGTGTGTTTATTTGTTAGATTACTATCTCATCTTTCTTATAGGTGTCAGATAAAATTACTCCAATGTTTTCGCATCAATAATTATGTGAAATAGGCTTGACTCCAAATTATCCAATGAAGTTCCATGATTGAGATTGAATTTGTTTATTTTAATTATAATGCACTCAGCCCTGAGGAATATAGTAGTGGATCCCTATTCAGATTGTGGATCCCACAATTGTGGAGCCACAATTAATGGCTACAGAATTGGAAACAATCCAGAATCACCTATATAAGTTATATTGTACAGTATATACAGGAAGGTACAATGCATCAGTACAGTGATGGAAAAAGAGAGCAAATAGTTAAATAAGGGGAGAGGGAAATATATTTACTGCCCATATTTTTATGCTAAAGGTCAAAATAAAATATGTGAGTAGTTGGAAATAATGTGACAGTAAGAAAACAAGATGACAGTCCTATACTAGCTATCTTGCCATTATAACTTCCCATTGCCGATTATTTTCTACTAATTAGTGCAGTTTTGAAATGTTTGGAATCATCTGAAGTGCAGCTCTGGAATGGGTTATAACTAAAAGCTTACCTTTCATTTGTATCTTTGATTTTTTCTAATGAAGGATTTCTGAATCTGGGTAAAACATCAACTCTCCAAGAATCAGAACATGATGCAACATAGACTAAAAGGATTTTGCATCATGTTCTGATTCTTGGAGGGTCGATGTTTCTTACACTTAGATTCCTGTTGCTGACCTATTTTAATTACCTCTCAGGTTTTGGATCTATGCTTCGAGCGCTTGGTGCTCAAATTGAGAAAACGACAAACCGAGAGGCTTGCAGAGATCTCAGTGGAAGGAGACTTCGAGATGTTAACCATGAAAAAGCGTGAGACATTTAATTAAGTAGAAAACGCCTGTATTTTGCTGTTATTGTTGCATAGATTTATCAATAGTTTTATAATGTATCCCATCCATAGATACCCATCATGCTATTGCTTGTTGGAGTAAGCAACATTATGCAGATATCAGAAATGGAGTGCATTGAATCAAAGAAATAAAAGTACTGAGATAAGAAATGTAAATGGAAATGAGATAACCCTCATTTAAACCAATATTATTCACTAATCAGCTTCATAACTCCCTGTCCTTGCAGACTATAATTGCTTTCAACATATTGATACAATACAGTGCTTCATGCATTACATTTTGTTCTTCCAACCTCTGATATTGGAGTTCTTTTTGAGAATCTCAGCTTAATGTAATCACAGCTTTTTCCTGTTCATGGTTTTCCTTTTCCTCCAACCATTCACTTTTCTTTCATATTCTTGTTTTCTTTTCAGTTCTCATTTAAAGCAATTTAAACTACTTCTGTACTGCTCATTCACTTTTGTATTCAATTCACATTTATTCAGCACCTATTCTGTTATAATCCTATCTTATCACATCATTCCCACTACATTCAACTTACTTTTGTGTCTTCACTTCCATATAACAAAATGGGCAGAAGCATACTCTTACATGTTGATTTTTACTTTTTATGACAGATATTCATTGTTCACATACCACATGCTATCCTTTCTACTAGCGTTTGCATGAATTAAAATTTTTTAATCTGATTTCCCCTATTACTAAAGTATGCACATTCATTTATTTGCTCATTTTACTATTTATGTATAACTTTAAATTCCAATGTCATATCTTAGATACATGAATTTTCATATCATCAGTTCTTGTTTTCAACCAGCAGCATGGAATTTACCATTTTCAATTTCTATATGTTCTTCTCTGTTTCGAGCTTAGCTATTCCCCTTGCTTTCCATGACTTTTTTTTAAATTATCTCTCTATGGTTGTTGGGTCACCAAGATGGTGTTGACTCTTCATGGCCATTTAGATAAAAGTTTCTCTGTGTGTATATTGAACAATATGTTATCTTCATTTTTGAAATAATCATTCTTCAAAAATCTTTAACCTGTCTTTTTCTGGAGAATATATATGAGGCATGGGATTTAAGTATGGCACATACATACTTGTGTAGTTAAATAAGATAATATTATAAAGTAAAATAATTATAACAAATCAAATTAAAAATAACAGTGAAATGAATTAAAAGGCATTAATGTGCAGAGCAAAAGAAACCTACATATTTCTTTTCAATGCATGGATAAATAACCTGGCACCAAATTGTATTCATATTATCACTTGTCAAGCTTCAGCAGCAAGGAATTTCCAAAGATAGATGATCTCACTCATTGTGCTGTACTGTTTGGGGTTCTTTGTTTTAGACTTCATAGTTGAATTCAACCATTGAAATACATCCAGTTTAATATGGATCCTTCTTTCTTACAGGATGGCCGAATGGGTGAAACAACAAGCTGAACGGGAAGCAGACAAGGAACAAAGGCGTTTAGAAAGACTGAAGCGCAAATTGACTGAACCAAAGCATTTTTTTACTAACCCAGATTACCAGCAGCAGTGTCATGAAATGGCAGAGAGACTTGAAGATTCTGTCCTGAAAGGTAGCGCTGAAGTAGTTTAGTCCCTGTTCTGCATTGCTCTTTTGGATTGTTGGACCCTTAGATATTTTAATTAAATGCCCTGTGAATAAGATAACCTGGTAGACATTGAATAACTTCTGTATTTGTCTCCTTTTGTTTTCAGGCTCTGACCTTGTTTTCTTTGCCTTTGATTACTTGCCTGTTTCAGTATTATCTGCTTCCATATTAAAGCGATTTCTCTGGTCTGGCATTCTCTATAGATATTGGATTATAACAGTGAAAAGGCTTACTGACCTTTGCCATGAAAAGCAGTTGTTAGAAAATTCAGCTTCCCTGACTAATATAATGGAAGACCCTCCCCCAATCCCATCCCTCAATCATGTTTGCATTATGCAGTCAGCTGTGTGAATGATTAATAATAAATTAAGCAAACAGTCAGAAATGACAGATAAACTTCATTTGAGGAATGAAGCAAAAAAAAAGTTCATCTTTTCTTTAAATTCCTGGTTTTAATGATTTAATGTTTGTATTTCATTTAACATGTTGAAGGCTGATTGCTTTTACTATGTTTAGGTATGCAAGCTTCTTCCAGCACAATGGTTTCCCCCGAAAGCAGTGAGAGTCGAAAATGGACCGCTGATTCTGGAACAGGAGCACCATCAGAGAAGAAAAGGTGTTTATGGTAAGTACCACAGTTTAAGAAGTATAACCGTGTGATAAAAATGGCAAGAAAAAAAAAGTTACTTTCCTTAAAGTTGGTGGCTATCGCCTTAACAATTCAAATTGGTGATTTACTTGTGGAATGGGATTTTCTTGCTTCCTCTGCTAGCATGTTATTGAAATTGAGGCAATAACTACTCTAAAGCTGTCTTCTATAGCTGTTTAGTACATTGAATTTTTCTGTTGATATAATGTAATAGAATAGATATAATAGAAGCTAGGTTGTGTTAAAAAATCAGGAGTGTTTTACTGATACACTCATTTTCAATATTGGAATTCTCATTTCAATATTGGTATTATTGGAAAGAGTCTTTTGGCATTCTGCCAGGCAGAATGCTTTATCCTGATTGTTTTAAAAATATTTTATAACTATATATAATTTAAAAGTTTACCACTATTGTACTTAGATGGATTTTGATATTAGACTGTCTGCCCCTTACATAATTATGGGGCAGATTTGTTCTTTTATATCACGGATTCTGTTTCATGGTGAAAATTATATTCATGTTTTAAAATTAAATGTGACAGGTTAGGTGTAGAAGGGTTGGATGATCCCAACAGTTCAGAGAATAATAGCGATGAAGAAGATGAATCTCCTGGGACGTCAGGAAGATGTTCCACATCATCTGGCAGCCAAATCAGTGTGACTGACAATTTAAATGAGTTTCCCAGGAATTCAGAGGACTCTGTAAATTGCAGTTCAGGCTCTGATGAGAAGTCAGAAGATCAAACGAAGAATGCTAAAAACGATCTACTAGAAGATCCAACTTTCAGTAAAATTGTAGCCAGTGAGAAACATAAAACAGCACAGATTCTGGAGGAAGAAAAGCATACAAATGCCTCATGTAGTGAAAAAGCTGCAAGTCAGCGTCAACATGCAGTAAGTATGGTTGTTTTTGATTAAATATATAATTCTTTTTCTTCCTGAATCCATTAGATATCTTTATAAATAGTGCATTTTGAAAACTTCATTTCATTCTGGTAGTTCATTATCCATGTCACTTTACAATATTACATCAAAGATAGAGTAGCATTAAAGCCAAATCAAAGTACAAGTAATGCTGTTCAAAATGTAAACAACCCCATTTCCTCTTCATCCCCCAGTTTTCTCTTTTTCTTCAACAGTTAAACAACATTTTGTAGCCATTGAGCATATACATTCCTCATTGGAAGGATTTTTTCCTAGTCTCTAAAATGGAGACATAAATTGACTACTTTATCAGTATAAGAACTAACTAAATTACATTTGCTATTTAGCCCTATGTGCAGGAATATTCTAATTCACAAACTTTGAAGAGATAAGGCATATACAAGCCCCCAAAGCCCTCTTGTTGCAGAAATGGACATTGTGGAATCACTAATATTTAACTTTTGTTCACGAGATCACTTTCCTCTTCTGAGATATATATTTAAAATATTGTATGTTTCTGATTCTTAGGATACTGCAAGAATCAATCTGATGGAATTCAATTCTGTTGCGGAAGTGGAAGCCTTAGGACTAGACAAACTAAAGTTTGAACTATTGGCCTTGGGACTAAAATGTGGAGGTACTTTACAGGAAAGAGCAGAACGACTTTTTTCAGTGAGAGGTTTGGCTAGAGATCAGATTGATCCTGCTTTGTTTGCTAAGCCTTCCAAAGGGAAGAAAAAATAAAAAATGGTGGCATGGTTTGTTTTTATACTCCAAGTTTTACAATATTCTTCTCATTCTGCTGCTTTGTATAATGTTATCTTTCAAAAGCCAATGTAGTGTAAATTTGTATACCCCTTAATGCTTTAAGAATAATTTTTGTGATGATGTTAAAAGTACTTGTTGGTGGACATCTATTTTTTTATATTTGTTAGTGTTCAGTAAAAGACTAGTATATTTTATATTCATGTTTAAGTGACAACAATATGCATTTGTGCAAAAGTCAAAATATTTTATAAAGAACATTTTTGCAAGGCTTAAAAATTAATAAATTGTAATTGTATTTGATAAAAATTAAATACAATATTCTAATACAGATAATCAGAATCAAATATACAGACACTCTGTTGAATGTATTCCAATCAATAGTTAACTTTGTAACTGCTACAAGAATTCAGATGAACAAGAAAGAGTTACTGTTATTAGTCTTGGCAATTACCCATCAGTAATAACATTCAGACTTTGGAAGCAAACATTGTTCAGGCCTTTTTAAACAGTCAAAACTGGATAGCTATTTTAATAAATTAAATCAGAATTCTCTTTTGTCAAATGTTAATTAAAATCGTAGTTTTGCTCATAACAAAGACCAAGCACTTACTTTTTGAATTATCCAAGGGTTGATTTGCTCACAATAAATGTGGATTGAATTAGGATAAAAATACATAAATAAGCAATCTTATCTCTCTTCTATTATCTGTTCAATAAAAGCTGGTACCGGTATCTAAAAAAAACAAAACAATGTGATTCAAGGTCTTGAACCAAAACTAGGGAGATCCAAGTTCACATCCCCTTTCAGCTGTGATTTTGGACCAGTCATTCACTATACGCTCAATGTATCTCACAGGATAACTCTTTGGAGAAAGGTAGAGGAAAAAGTGCTTTATGTGCTCCACAAACTTCTGGAAGACAGGAAGGACGTAAATAAAAAGGATTAGATTATATAGAACAGACAGGACAAAGTTTATTGATATTCTCTTGCATCCTATTTTCTAATAAAGTCACATAGGCTTACAGGGGTTCTCAAATAGTTTTCCATCCAGGCCTAGAACAGCTGCATCCTGTTGAGGATTTTGATTATGTGCCTCAAATCAACTTGTAACAGCCATATAGAACGTTTTTCTTCATGATATGCTTTAGTTGGGCACTTGGGATAACTGTGTGTGTGTGTGTGTATAGAATTCTGTTTTATGTGATAAATGTGTACAGTTAAGTTTCTGGGTGTCTTGAGAATTGGCTGTGCAAACAACATGTGTTTCTGAAGCTAGGTGGCTGGGAAGCTGCATTCAGAAGAGGCCCACCTACATGTAGATCAACTCTTCAAGAAGAAACCAGCAATGCTTAAAAGAGGCAGATCGCTACCGTTTGCCTTATAAGAAAAACATGAAATGCTGCTTTCTTTGGACAAAACTGATTTCCTCAGAGGCGACTAAATATGTGAATTGACTAAACTACTGCTTGCAGTCTCACTCTAAGCAATGGTTTGGCACTGGAAGTCTAGGTATGGCAATTTATAAGGGCTGTTTGGGAACTGGATGTGAAACCCTTCCCTCTCCCTCATCGAAGAACTAGCTGAAGAGCCAGCTCTTCATGGCTCTTCTAAACAACAACAGAATGGGGGCCATCCAGATCTTTTTTTGGGGGGGGGGAGAAAACCTCATTCCAGACAGCTGGTGCTGCTACAGAGAAGATACGCTTTCAGGGTTCCAATAGACGATGATGTTTCATTAAAGGAACCCAGAGTGCACCAACTGTGCTGGATCAAGTTGATTGGAGTGATGTTATGATACACAGGTGGACCTTCAAGTAATCAGGCCCTATGCTATGTATGGCTTTATAGGTAACAATCAGCACCTTGAATTGCATCTAGAAACAAATTGGCAACCAGGACAGCTTGTGGAACAGGGCAGCATATAAATTTAATAAATAAATTTCAAGCCATGCTTATGCTGTTTGTGCTGCTGCATTCTGGGTCAGTTGAAACTACTGGGTGGTCTTCATATGCAGCCCCAGGTAGAAAAACATTGCAGTAGTCCAGGTGTGAGGTGACTAGGGTGTGAACAACTGTCTAAAGGCTCCTCCATTTTGGAAATGGGCAACTAGCATACCAGATGGAGTTGTACAAAGAGCTTCCTGGCCACAGCTAACACCTTCTCTTTGAAGACCCCTCAGATTGAAGAGGGAAGACTTCCGGTTCCGGTCGCAGCGCCCGCGGACGTGCAGAGAACTCGTTCTCTTGGCCGTCCGGTTTCCCCCCGCCGGTAGACCCTGGATAGGGTCGAAAGTCGCCCTGTAGGGGCGACCACCGTAGAGGAGGGCACTCGTTGATCGCGGAGGGAGCGGCGGCTCCCTCTGCGGTCCTAGAAAACCACCTTTGGGCCGACGGGGAAAAGATCGGCCAGTAATATGGCCGATCACTCAGCTGTTCCAGCCGAAAGTCACAGCAACATCTAAGCGAAAAGAACCACCGTGGAAGATCCGGGTGAGACCTTTCCTTCCCTCTTGTTAATTTACCTTTTTCCCTGCTAACAGCTTTAAGAACTATTTCCCTATTTTGAGAAAGCAGCGTTTGATTACTGGGGAAAACGGGCTTTGGAAAAACAATTATTGTTTTTTTTTTACTATTTTATTTTGTCTACATAAGCAGTTGGAACTCGAGCATCCGGATTATTGTGACTTTCTCTTTTGGCTTGTTTATCTTCAGTTTAGGTGAAAATCCTTAGGGAGGGGGTGGAATGTTCTTTGTTTCCCCCCCCCCTCCTGAACAGTACTGCCTAAAAAACTTTTTGCTCTCTGGGCGGACTTATGTAGATTATTTTGGATACAATGCATCCTGGGACTTGGCATGAAGCCCAGAAACAGACTGATACAATGTAACTTGCTCTTTGAACTCCCACTTCCTGATTTTGGCCTGATGCCCAGACTGGATTACAATATAACAACTGACTGCCAGTTTTTATCTCTGTGCTGGTCTTGACTATTGGTTGTTTTTTTTCCTCTATCTTTCTTTGGAAATATATTTCTGTCTGCATTTTATATTTTATAACGCTGCAATCTATTTTTTAAGCTGAACTTCTCTAAAAAAAAAAAGAAGAAGAAGATGGAATCCTATTCACAGATTAATTATGGACTTATATTAGAAAAAATCTTGGAAGCAAGACTGGAACTTAAAGAACATATTAGATCGCTTAGATTCAAGGAGGACTCAGAATTAAAAATTGAAGCTCAACCTTTGATTGACTATGATAGACAATCAGATCTACAACTTAATGAGATGGATGGAATACATTTACAATCTATTGAATCTACTGAATTTATTGAAGAGGAAGAGGACACATCCTACATGATGGATTTCTTTGATGATCAAAGGCAGAACTCAACTAAAACATTTACAACTTTAAAAGCAACAGGATTGGACTTCCAAATACGAGGCACAAAAAACGTTGACAACATGACAGTACAGACAACACTGGATAAAAGAGAAAAAGAATATGATTGGACTCAATGGTGGGAAAAGGCCTTTAGCCAGTTACTAAGATGGGAGGACTTAGAAGCCCTGTTGTGGAAACCTACCTGGCACAAAAAGAAAGCTAGAATTAGATTTAAAAATAAGAGTTAAAATTTTAGTTGATGGGTAAAAAGGGCTTCTGGACATTGATTGAACTAATATTTTTGAGATCTTTAAGGTCACTTTGGTATGAGTCAACACTAGATTTAAATTATGGATTTGAGTATGATTTGGAATGGCAATAAGAATAATTGGAAAATTTATAATTAAAGGAGTTAGATTGAGATTGAGACTGGTGAAATATTATTGATATTTTTATTTATAAGAATTGAATGGTAATTAGTGAGATATTAAATGGATTAAACTGAAACAATTGAGGAATCTTTTAGGGACGTGGACTGATCTATGAAAATATTGGATAGAATATATGAAATAGAATATAGTTGAGAAATATTAAGATATAATAGTTATATTACTTGTTTATGATAGAAATAATTATTGTCCTATTATTATTATTATAATGTTATTATATTACTATGTCTAATGAAATAGTTTTAAAATATATAAATTCATGTTTATTTACATAATATGTATGTGAAATATAATAAGAGATATAATTTGATTGAGAAATATAAATTGAAATTGGAATAATAGAGGTGAGAAACAATTTATATTTTAGGAATGCTCGAATTGTATACCATAAGAGGGAACTCTTAAAGTAGTAGTTTAAATTGTATATGTATGACTGTATTTTTTGTTGTGTTCCCTGGAGTGCCCTATCTCCACGATGTGTTACAAGCACTTGGCTGTAAAACAAACAAAAACTAATAAAACTTGTTATGATAGATTGAAGAGGGAAGTGCAACCCTATCCTGGATAGAAAGATGGAATATCTCCATATCTGGAAATTTCAAACACCCACAACCACTCAGTCTTAGTAAGATTGAGTCGGAGACAGTTCTTCCCCATCCAAAAGCATGCAGCTTCCAGGCACTGGGACAGAACTATTATACTGCTTGTGATAAAAGTAGATCTAAAAACAATTAGAAACTGGGAAAGATTCTTTTTCAGCAGCTTGTGCCTGCTTATATGTACATTTTGATACTTTGACTTTGTATACATAAATTCAGTATCCAGGAAGATCCACTCACAGGAAAAAGAGATTGGCAATTGCTTTCCTGGAATGGAAGGTGAGAGTGCCCAGCCGCAGAATTGCCTAATTCAAGGATGTGGTTGCCTGCTGTTCAGACTGACTATTTTGCAAGCTCTTGTCTATTGTCTCAATCTACCCAAGTTCTTAAGCCGGTTTAAAGTTATTAATACAGGACAGGAGCAATTTAAAGTAAATGAAAATATGTCATTGGAAAAGTCCAGAGAAGGAGAAAGAGGGACATAATGTCTGAGCAACTCAAGTACCCCTTTCTCATGCCTGTTGAAGGAGAAAGAGATTATTAGAATCTACAGATAGTCCTTGACCTACAGCCATTCATTTAATAGCCATTTGATGTTATGACAGCACTGGAAAAAATAACACGACCGGTCCTCACACCCATCACAGCATCCCTGCAGTCACATGATCAAAATTCAGGCACTTGGGAACTGACATGCATTTACAACAGTTCCAATGTCCTGGAACTTTGAGACTTTCCCAGGAGACTTCCAACAAACTAAGTCAATGACAGAAACTGAATTCACTTAACGACCATGGCAAAATGATTGTATAATTGGGCACATCGCAATCACATCACTTAGCAGCAAAAGTTCTGGTCTCAGTTGTGGTAAGTTGAGAATTACCTTAATTGGTGAAGAATAAAGAAAGGGAAGGTTCAAGGCCAAGGGGCTGAAAGGGATTAAAAACTGCAGATAAAGAGTCTTAGGAAGCATTGCATGAAAAACATAAAAGGAATAGAGTGACTGGTGACTCATAATAGTAGTCAAGTATTGATGGAAGAAACAGATCTAAACACACCCAACTATGGACTGGCAAGGAAAAGACCATTCTCATCTCTCTCAGTATTTAGCTTGTTTATTAAATTATTGTTAACCATTATAGTTTCTCTAATGTTCAGTCAGGATCTACCCTCCTATGCTTTAACTACATTAGAATAAGCCCCTTTTTCTGACTGACTGCCATTCCAAAAGTCTTTGAAAATATTACCATATTCCCACTCAATCTGACCTTATTCTTGTTTAGGGGAGTTGTAATCTTTAATTTTTTTAGTTTGATTATGAAAATCTGATTTTTTTTGTTAAAAACAAATTAATATTAACTAAAGTACCAATGATTCAGCTGATAATTTTTATTTTCACCTGCATCCTAGTACTGAACACAGATCTTAGATCTGACTTTTAAATGTGATAGCAGATAACTGTCGTTAGAGGGCACTCGGCACCTACAGAAGCAATGAGCTGTTAGCTGGCTGACAACAGCTTGATCCTAGTTTATTTTCAGGGGTGAAAGAGTTCATCATTTTTCCGTGACAGGAGTTGGCTTTTGGGAATAGGTACCCTATTGTGATCAGGCTGGCTCCTATGGTGGACTCATTTCAGAATATGCTGATGGAACTCTTCTGAAGATTTATGTGTGTAAGTTTTTGTCCTGTTGTTGGCTTGGCTTTTGATTTTGTTTTTTAGAGATATTATTGGTTATGGATTTCTTATTTACAGTTACCATGAACATTTTACATTATGTATTTATTAACTGCCAAATATTCCAGTGTATTATGTGATTTACTTGCCAGTCAAATAAAATAACTAACTAAATAAATTCAAACAATATTCTACTATTATTTGCTCAGAGCTAAACATTTGCTCTGTCTAATGAATGAATAACTTTCCCCTTTACTTTAATAATTGAGTTGTATACGTATAAGACCAGATTAGTTGCTGGGTAAGACCTGTTTATTTATTTACTGTACATTTGTACCTTCATATTCCACAGGGAAGCTTAGAGCGAGGAAAAATAATCAAATTAGGAAAATAATGTCAAATAAAAGGAAAATATTTACAAGTCTGACAACTGATAAATCTCATTTTTATCAGATTAAATATGAATCATTAAAAAAGCAAACAAATTGATGCCCTAAAAAGCTATACACGTAATTTACACAGTGTAAAGAGACATGAAATTCAAAATTTTAATCTAACAAGATCTGAAGATTAAGAGAATTTATCTTCCTCCTTCAGTTTTTGTTCACCTAACAGCTATTAGGAATGTTATAACTGAACACTGAAATATCTAGTAATTGTAGTGGTATTTTAATTGCTAATTTTAACAGTGTGTATACTGGCTATAATCTCTTTTGAGTGTTTTTTTAAGATTGATGTACCAATTCAGCTGCTAGACATTTAAATATCAGACCTACACAAAGAGGTAAGGCCCATTCAGTCATAAGTGTTATGTCCTTCTACCTACTGCTAACTTCTTACATACCTTAGAATCCCAGCCAGAATATAGGAGGGATTGCTGGATTGGGCGCTCCATGCAAGCACAATACAGTGGGGACAAGTGTCCTACCATACAAGGATTCCAAATTTCCAGATTCCCCCTCTTTGCCTTTACCAGTTTTGAGACCACATCCTTCTTCTGAACTGTTAGGTGAAGGAAGGACATTCTTTTTATTTGGTATATTGGCCACCTCATGGTTGAGTTCTACCTAGGCTGATGGTCTCAAATGTGGTGGAGTCCTTAGAATTTCTTATCTTTAATAATCAGCTGAAGGTGGCTTGATGTGTATGATTAAGGATCTTGTAGCTGCCATGGAGTACTTGAAACAAGTCAGACTTTTGATCTGGTGTTAATTCTGGAGGAAAGTGGTTTTTGTACAGGGCAGCATAGACAGATTACTTAATGAATGTTGGTTGCTGCAGCATGCTTTCTTCTACAAGAGTGGAGCTGCCATCAGATTGTTCTACTTCCCAGAAGTTAATGTTTCCGGTTGGCTTCACGTGGTCTGAAGAATGTTTTCTTGAATTTGACTTCCCACTCTAGCAGTACTCTGGCTGAGATGTATAATATCAAGACTTCCAAGTATTGCATGTTTGAAATCAGAACCCTTATGACCTTATGATACTGTGTAGTTTGGGGCAATGAAATGGGGATGAATCTGATCAAACCTTTTGTGGGTGCTATTATTTTGCCTATATTGCAGTGATTAGATAGGAAAATAAGTGATTGGTTTTCTTCTTAATTACATTTGAAGATATCTGGCCACTTTATGGACAGATTGCATGGTTTTTCACAGATAAAATCACTTGGATCCATGCCAGGTTGATGTCCCTTTGGGTAATTCTGTATATTAAATACCATATCTAACATATTGTTATGTTAGAAGCCTAAAATCTTCTCAGTTTAGTAACCTGTCTCTTGAGGTATACATTACCTCAAGACAAGACAAGGAACACATTACCTAGTCCTAGATTCTTTGGCAAACAGCTTGAGACATTCAGATGAATAATATGTATTAACGGAGAGACAAGAGAAGCACAACCCCTTCCCCCTCTCTCAGTATATGATTGCTATAACTGAGAATGATAGATTATGGGAGCACATCAAAACCTGGAGATTAGAGAGATCACTTTATGGTGCTTTCACTCTTCCCTGTCTAAGAACAATCGGAGGATGGTATTGGGAGACCAATCCTATAGTTGCTGGAAAGAATCTTAAGTGGTTTGGGAGCTAGTTGCCATCAGAATGCTATATTTTTGGAGCTAATTGCCATCAGCTATATTTTTCTTTTCTTATGAGCCCAGGATTGTATATTTGAAGAGCCTCCATATGATAGTGAGCTACTAAAGATGGCTGTGGGAGAATAAGATGAATCTGAACAAATTATAGTTGTTGCTAATTCTGGGACTGGAATTCAGGATTTGGAAGCTATGCCTATTTTGTTTGTTTGTTTGTTTATTAAATGCATGGATTGCCCATCTTACCATATGGTCTATTCTAGAAAGAATCACATATTTCCTTAAGGGACAGCTTGAGGGTTCTTCTGGATCTGGCACTGATAACATCTTTGGCGGTGGTGGAGGGAGCTCTGGCTGATAAACATTGTGCTCTTTCCTGGAGGAAAAACCATATAAATTATGTTATATTTTAACATATAACCGAGCTTTTATGGTAAGAAAAACTGCCACTAGAATAATGGCGACTCCACTCATTATACTTTAAATCCCAAAACCATAACTTTCTCAAACATTTTTTTTTACAATTCTGTATTGTTTAAGGATGTTATTGCTGTTTTATCAGTGTACATTTTTGTAAACTGCCTAGAGCCATTGAGATCATTCTTAGTATGTCTCACTAACTGAACTGAACTCTAACTCTCAGAATTACGTGTAATGGTTAAACTAATTGGGGAATTCTGGGAGCTGAAGTTGACACATCCGGTCACTGTCCAGGTTGGGAAAAAATACTTTAAACGAATAAAGAAATAGTCATTTCTTTATTTATACAGACTATATAATCTGTATAAATTACACAGTGAGGTGATGTTGTTGTTAGAGTTGTGCAGCATTTCAAATGCCATTCCCCAGAGATTTAGAAATGTGTTTTTGAGCCCATTGGGCATGAATATAGTGTTTTTCAGACTCACGTGGCATCCTTTGCAGCTCCTATTAGATCCTGGGAAAAGACAGAGCGGC
This sequence comes from Azemiops feae, assembly GCA_023970755.1. Lineage (NCBI taxonomy): Eukaryota > Metazoa > Chordata > Lepidosauria > Squamata > Viperidae > Azemiops > Azemiops feae. Next base: position 363,179 of record JALGBA010000439.1, read on the forward strand.
TTTAAAATGTTGCAGACATTGCCATTTTGCATACTCTAAAAGCACCTTTTGGGAGTCAGATCCAACACATTGCACAACTTTAGTAATTATGTGGCTTAGTCAAAGCTATAGCAGAAAAATAAAAGTTCCTAATCTGTACAATTACCAGTTATATCAATTAATATATACTTGATTTTTCAACATTTGGGTGTACAATACATAAGAGGTATGGAGCTCTCTTGCAGGCAAAAAAAAAGTTTGTGTATTTTAAAGCTCAACTTATTTATTTTGTTATTGATTATAGCAAAATAATGGTAATTTATTCACTGAGGACAGCAGAGAACATTACTGATTGAAAGAAACATCTTCTAAATGAGATACTGTAGAGTTTCAGCAATTTCAGCTTTGAAGATTATACCTTTCACTGATATACGTGTGACTGACAGAATCCACCCATCAAGGATATGGCATGGATTGTTGAATAAACAATGTTGACTTTATTGGAATAAATCACTTTATGACTTAATATGATGTAGCCACCATGCCAGAGCTTTGTGCTTTTATTTCATGCTAGTGAAGAGCATATTCATTCATTCATTCATTCATTCATTCATTCATCATTCATTCATTCATTCATTCATTCATTCATTCATTCATTCATTCATTCATTCATTCATTCATTCATTCTATTTATATAACTGTCCAACTCAAACCAGTAATGCTGAACAGCAAACAACAATTAAAACAATTAAAATACAATATAAAAAGAAATCAAATACATATAGCAGCCAAGATGTATTATCATCCATTGGTATCAGCACAACCAGGAAATTGAGTCCTTCGCACATTCAGGACCCCAGGTGTGGGCATATAGCCAGGTCTTCAAGGTCTTCCATAAGGCCAGCAGGGTCAAAGCCATCCTAATCACAGGAGAAAGAAAGTTTCAGAGGGCAGCACAAAAGGCACCCCTCCTGGTCCCCGTCAACTGACATTCCTTGGTTGACAGGATCCAGTAGTATGTTAATTCTTAATTTGTTCTAGAGCTTAAAAAACAGATTTGGAGATCAAAATCTGATGAACTGTTGACTTTTATTTGGACTAGATTCTTTTTCAATGCCTGGATTTGCACATTCTGCTAAAGTATATATAAGCATAATTTATTGACTAAGTCATGGTTGAATGTGTTCTTCTAACTATAATTATAGTTGGCCAGCTATAGTGGTTGGCTTCATACAATCTACTCAGCTCCAAACAATTGAATCAAGGCCATCACTGGGATGATTTAGAGCCCAGAAAACTGAACAGAGGTTGGTTCAGGCATCTTGCTGGAGCAACAATTGTCTGCCCCTCTTTGTAGAACTTTACCACATTCCCAATGCTTGGAGGATCCTTGAAATCTTCTAGTTTACAGCACCATCATATGCAGGCTTTCTTGCAAGTACATGATACTATATTCAGTGGTACTAACTCACCAGTGAATGACTACAGTTTTAATGTGTATGTGAAAATTGAAAGTGACAAATGTCAATAAAGAACCCTAAAGAGAAGGAAATGCTATTTGATGTGTAAAGCTCAATTAAAAAACAAAATTGTTCTTTACAATTCATGACATTCTAGTCAAATGGAAAAGAGATGTGTAGCAATTCTTACTAAACTCTAATAATCTTTTGCTAATTGCTTTATCTATTCACTATGGCATTATGCCTCACTAGAACAATAATAGTTCTCCAAGCAAATCTCAGTGTGCAACTGAAGGATAATAGGAATTGTAACCCAAACAATCTGAAGGACACAGAATGGGTAAAACTATTTCAGACTACCTATACATTTGCTGTTTCAACTTGACAGCAAAAGATTTTCTAATCCTGAATTAAACTATAACATTTGCATTTTTTTTAAATTAGGGGAACATTTTAGGTAGAGTTATCATATCTTAGCTGAAAAAAATTGGGTGACTGTTGGAATGGGAGCAAGTTATTTATTTTTGAATATCTTTGCTTCCATTTAATGGTTGTCTGAATTTTTGCAGTCCAGATCTTACAGCCCTACTTGGCAGAAATAGCAGGCTGATTCACTCAGTCATGCCATGACTTTTAGCTTAATGTACAGGAATCCAAATATTGGTCTGTAAAATATGGTTTAGCACGATTTCTAAATCATGGTATTATATTTTATCCAACAAAAATAATTTTAAAAAATAATCCTGATTTAGTATATCAACTTGACCCATGAAAACAAAATAGATTAAGGATGAATATTTAACTGCAAATATTTCCAATGGGAGTCCTTAAATACCTGGAGCCAGATGCTAATTTACTTTTTGAGGTCTTTATCTATCTTCTGCCAACGTCATAACATGTTACTCAACTGGAAATATTTTTGAGAGAGAACAATAATTTTTTCTCTGTGTTATTTTGTAATAGAAAAATCACTATCTCCTTTGATCAAAGCAGTACCAGCATACGTATTTTTCAGACATGTTCAGGTAGGAATTTTGCAAATATATATATATATATATATATTCTATAAGGGTGTTCTAACTACTTCTAAGATACATTTCAAGACAGTATTTAGAAAAACCTAATAACATTCCTTTGAAAACAAATGCACATTCTGAAATGTGTTCAACAACACATCCTTTTGTTTGCCCTGTTCTTTTGCCAGAGCCCCAGCTGGTTTGAACAGAAGCCAAATGGAGCCACCCTGATTTTCGATTTGTTGGGATGTGGATTCAGCATTTGTTTTGTGCTCACACTACTCATTAGAGCCACTGCTGGAAAGCAGGGTGCCAGACAGGGCTGGCAAGGCTTTGTCAAAGGAAGAGAAATGGGTTGGGGCAACGTTGATAGGAAAAACCTGATGTCCACCTCCTTAAAGAAAGACTAAGGCTTTTGGAAGAAGGGTGAGAACTTTGAAAAAGTAAATTAGCAGCCACTCCACAACTGGAGGTAACTCAAGGACAGCAATATGCTTCATTACCTTTCATTCCCATTTCTTCATGATATTGAACGGGGGGAAAAAGAATAGAGAATAAGGCAAAGGCCAGTAACCATGCCAGGCCTAAATAAAGGATATTAAGCAGTTGAAAAATATATGTGGCTTTGTTCCTTGTGTTGTTAAGTTGTTATTTAGTATTATAACAATGATGTAAAAAGAAACTAATTCTGTCCAACCCTGCTACTGTTTCCTAAAATGTTCATCGTGCTATAAGTCACTGGGTGTATAAATGGAAAGACTATTTTTTAAAATACATATAGTTTTAGAAACAAATTGTTTGCTAACCTGCTATACTCTTAGACATAAAGAGTAACGGCTCCATATATCTGATCATTATAGGAGATGTAGGTCAGGCTTGCTACCTGTTACCCTCTAAATGTGTATGGACTACAATTCCAAGAATTACTAACTAGCAATATCTTTCTAGTCTGAGAATTGTAGTTTCAAAACAGTAGGATACATTTATGTACACTGATTAAATTTACTAATATCACCCTCAGTTCCATTGAATGTTAATCCATATAGTCAAAATAGTTCTTTTTTTACATAGGAAGGAGTAATGGAAAAAGTGGGAAACAAAAACAGTAGGAAGGAGCAAGGATGGGATGGAATATTTGGAAAAAGAGCTCTGTGGGCTGTAGCATTTTTACTACAAGTCCCTGTGCTAATTTTTTTATATCAAACCCCAGAGTCTATTTCTACTTTCCTTTCCTTCAGAAATTCAGAACAGTATACAAGGTTTCTTTCCCCCATTTCACTCTCATAGTCACGTTGTTAAGAAAGTGTGACTGATTGAGTGGGCAGTTGGTGAACATTAGTCTCCAGAGATCTGGTCTTGGATTATAGTCCTGCTGCTATAATGGCTGGATTGCCATATTTTCCTAAGTCATAGGTATAATTTGCTAGGTTTCAAGGCAGCCTTTCTGATTAGGAGACCACAACTTAGGGATTAGTGCATTATCTGAATGAAATCAATTGTGACTTATTCAAGAAACTATGGTTAACCAACTTAATTTGTCAACTTGGTCAATATGAGTCAGATTTCTCTAATTGTCTGCTCTCCAGCTGGCACTCCAGCTGTGAATTTTTGGAGTAGTAACTCTGAGACATTTCCATTACTCCTTCCTATGTATAGAAGGAACTTTTTTGACTATATGGATTAATATTCAAGGAAATTGAGGCTGGAGAACACAGATTGATGTCAAGCATACTGTGAACATGGAAGCTTTATTGTCTTGTTCACTATCTGTCACACTCAGCTGTATTCAGGCAGTCATATTAGAAGTATGGTAGGTTATGAATCGGTCCTAAACAGGAATTTAATAGTGCCATTCTCAGTCCCAGTTTTTAAGTTTTATCAACTTTATATACAGTATTTTTCACTAAAAGGAAAACCACCCTCATAATTATCTGAAGTTCAGCCATAAAGTAGACAGCAATCCAGCAATCCATTGTCACTATAACCAAATGTTGTAACCTAATATTTCAAATAGGTGAAAGATATATCTCTAGTCCAGCTTTTTAAAATATATTAATGTTGGAGCTTCAGAATTACACAGATTAATTTTTGAGGCAAACTGAAAATTCAGTTGAATTTTAGACATAAAGCATGACAGTTCCCAAATTCATCATGTTCCTTCACTTCTGATTGGCCATTCATATTGGTTTTAAAGGACAACAGCATTCAATTCTACTCATAGACTATTCAGTCACTTCTCCCCCCCCCCTTCCCATTTCCTCCAAAGTCTAGCTGTCTTGACTGATGAAGAGTTTTTGAAATTGTAAATTTTCTTTTGTCATAATAAAAGGATTGTTTCAGTATGGAGTTTTTTGTCTGATGATCAATGTAGTTATATGTTTTCATATTTTTGCTTACTAATATTTTGGGTATGCTTCCCAGAATTATACTTGAGTTGAATGGCCTTATATATGCTTTAAATAAGCATACAAAGCTGTTGTTCTTGAGACACTTTCATATGACTCTGTTTACTCCCTGAGTTGCTTTTCTGCTAGAACTTGCTATAATGATCTATCATTGTAAAATTACTTTATTATTAAATGATACATTCTTTAGATGCGTATGAAAAGTATAAATAAAAAGGCCCATTGTGTTGAGTTTATATTTTATTTTATATCATCGCACATATGCACAAATTAAGAAAAGAAATCATCAAGCAAAATTTGTATATTAAAAATAATAGTACTATCAAAAACATGTTTAAGCAAATCTTTTTTTCACACAAGTTTCACTTATAGGATTTATGGTTTTATGTTTAGTTATTAAGCACCAAGGCTGGGCACAGTTCAACAATAATTCAGAAGTACTCAAGATCTCAACAGAGCATAGCTCTGCTATTCATTAAAGTAGCATAGCTGTTTCAACCTTCTGTGCAAGCCATTCAAAAGGTACAGCTGCTGTAATGAGTTGTCTCTTAAAATCATCTGCACCTTTATTTTCAGCCTCACAGTGTCAAAAAAAAGTTGGGCTGCTTTAATGAGCAGCAGAGAGGTGGTGTGCTTATGCAAAATTGGAGACGTTTTTCTTTTTAAAAAAAAATGCTTTGCCAATATAACTCATATTAGTTTCTAAGAACATATATGAATTCTGCATTATTTACAGATAAGTGCTTGTTATTATAGTTACTGATTATGAATCAGATAGAAAATTCAGCTCTCTGTTCAACTATGATTTGTAGTTAATTATATCTCATACTGAGCATATGTCTGTCCCCACTTAGCCAACATTGAGTATTGTTGTCTCATTGACTACAGCCAGAAAGAGGTAAGCAAAGATTTAATTCCTCCTATAAAATCAGTTGGACTTTAAATATTTAGATGCCATAACTATTGAGGTCTGTCTGGGACATTTATTTATTTATTTTATTAAATTTATATGGATATACAATTAAAATATAAAACAAAGACTATTAAAATGAATTATAATAATAAATAGTTAAACATCCATTTAAAGAGAGAAGTTTCTTAATGAAGAGGACAATGCTGGATGCTGCCCAATGAAACTGAGTAGCAATAGGCCCTGATATAGGCAGTCTGTTCAGATTACCTTAGTGAGTGAGGTAGAGATCATCCCACGGGCAGCATTCTTTCCTGTAATATAAACACAAATTATCTCCAGCTTTAAAGGTAATAAATAGCACTGCAGATCTCAGTTGGAAACAAACTGACAGCCAACATAAGGTGAACAGAACAAACATAAGGTGGTCAGTTTTGGTACATTTGGTACTGTATAAAAAGATCTTGTCTTATAGAAGGCGATACAATTCTGGGCCAATTTTTAACATGATATTTCTATATATCATTTCTCCAAGGTCAGGGAATCAAGACATAATCATTAACAAAGACTACATAGCAGATTTATGGCATTGATGAAATTAGAAACAAGGACTTCCTCACCAGGGTCTCCTTTCTCAGAGAATCTTTGAATCACAGGATTGTAATAGTTCCAGATCCAGACTTATTGAATTGCTCATGTATACAGTTCTATTCCCAGCATTCTAATGTTACATTTTAATGTGTTCGAGAAAAAAAAATCATGTTAAGGATAAGAGATGAAAGGAAGCATATGAGTGACATCTGCTATGATTCTCCATTGCTAAGAACATATAGATTCCAATGTCTACTCTTTTGATATTCTTGAAACACTCCCTTACTCTTCTTATGGCAATGAATAGTTGCCACTCGTATCAATGGGAGAAAATCATTCTTGTAACACAGGTAAACTGATCTTCTGGCACATAAGATCTGATCTTTTCTGTCAAAGATCCTTCAGGTGATAAAAAATGAGTCTGGTAGGAGTGTATACACTTGCACTTCCTCTACTATGCTTTTTAAGAACATCAGTGCTCTCCACATTGAATCCCAGATAAATTAACTATATATATTGTTAATAACAAATGCAAAAACTATAAAGTAAAAGATCCATCTGTCTTCCAATTTTGTCTGAATACCAACAGTTTTATGCTAGCATTAACAATCTGCTCTGCAATAGGGCAGCAGTTCTCCCTGGGAAACAATAGCCTCTGTAAAAATTCAGTTAAAATGTATCTTCTTCTAAATCCTGGTGGATTTAAACCAATTTGAAGTTGAACCAATTCTGATAACAGTGGCAACTGTAGTTACTGTACATCTGGGAATAATCCCTTGTTTACTTCTTTGTACCAGCCATCTAAGGAACAATTCTGAAGGAGCCTAAAGATCAATAACCCAGGCAGAACCCAGCTTGAATATTTCCATCTTCTACATTCCATTAAACTCTGATCAGGCAGTGTCTTTAATTTTCCTTCTCCCCAGTTCCATTCACTTTTTCTAGCATCTTGCCTCATGAAGAAATTTGAAGATCTTAGAAGGGTTTATACGTTTGAAGTTGCCTAATCCAAACATTGCCCCAACATAGATTTTGGAATTGTGCAATGAATATGTCCAGAAGATTAGCAGCTAGATTCAATATGCCACATGTGGTTTGGATTCTGAGCAATAAGTATTGCGGTTGCAGTTACTGTGCTGAAGCAGAAAAAGATTTCCTTGTAACTGATCAGTTGTGAACGTTTATTAGACCACAGCTATATTGTCCATGATACACCCACATTTTTCTACAATCATATTAGGAAACTCTGCCACTTCAATTTCTGTATAGTTTCCCTTTTTGACAAGATACATCATGGGAAGAGGAGAACTCTCCACCACAGCACAGGATCTCTCTCCATAGCCAAAATGATGCAGCAAATTCTTCGGCTGCCAGCAGCTGCCCTCACAATGGTAAGCTTGATAGCCAGCTGGCTCAATAATCCAGTACTGAGTCCAGGTCAACTCACGGAAATTGATATAATGCTCTTGCCGGCAGCAGGTAGACCTCTCCATCATACTTCCTCCTCCACAGTCCCCAGGTCCTCTGTTAAAAAGCAGAATCGATATTCATCTAAGATGTAGGATGAGGACTAGATCCAGTGAAAGTTTTCAGCAAAAAACAGACTGACACATACAACTTTAGGCAAGAACAAAACTATGTCTTCGGGTGTTTTAATGATGTTGCCTGTTTATTGATTACATGTTCAACTCTCTTGGCTTTTGTCTCACACACACTATTTCAACATGTTCCATTTTTTTCTCTAACAATTATGTTAGGCAAATTATAACAACTCATTCAATATTATCTGACTTCTTGATGAGCAAGGATTTGTACTGTAAGCCACTCATTTTCTGCATCACAGTCATTTAGTGTGTGTGTGTGTGTGTGGAGTGTCTGTATAAAATGTACTATATACCTGTAGTAATTATAATTATATTCCTCCCTAATAAAGTGTTTTTAATTAATCAAAGACAGACTAATTCAAGCTTTTTGCCACTAGCAGAAGTATTGCCAGATGTGATCCTGCTAAAGTATTACTGTTCATGTAAAGTGTTTGTACTAGTTGTGAAATGATCTGTGCCCCACTCTATGCACAGTTATTCAGAAGTAAGCAAGCAAAAATTCAAGGTTATGTCAATTTTCTTGAGAGTCTTGTTGAACACAGAATTATTTGCAATTGAAGAAGGTAAAGGACATGCTAAACAGCTGCTATCCTAAATAACCTAACTCAAAATCCAGCTGACTTTAACTTCAAGTAAACATTGTTCAGTAAAGATTGGAAGCTGCCAAAATTGCCTGGGATTTTTTTTTCATCATGAAAGACAGAAATGAAACAATGTCACCATGCAATAATAACAGGACACTTACCCATATTCTTCCAAGTTAAGAGTGTAAAGGACCAACTCTGGTTTGCCAAGTGCCTTATCTGAAGGGTCTTGTGATGTAAAACATACAACTTTGGCCATTTCAGAGGCATAGCTGCCTAATCTTTCTCCTTCAATCCAAATCTCCAGGAGCATTGGTCCAGAGGTTTTTGTTTTCAGCCAGAAATGTACAGCCTGTGTAACATCAAAATTCCTCCAGCCAGACTCCATAATGGGAACTAATCTAAAGTTTAAAAAGCATGAAATGCTTAGCTGAGCCTAGAGTATTTTGGTTAATGCGAATATACTATGAATAGAAGTATAATAATGACAATACTAACAACAATAGCTTATAACATAGGCTTTTGCTCTAACTTCCTTTTAACATTTGGACAGAGTACAAATATACTATATTCAAACAAATTATGGGTGAAATGCACAAATGGTACAGACATAAATAAATGAATGAAAAGGAGAACAGTTATTAAATTAATGCTACAATATACAAAATAGTATAAAACAAAGAAGAATTTGGTCCCTATTGCAATTCCTGCTACCAATTAAATACAACCAATAAACCCAAAATGTAAGATATATTGATCTAGACTGGGAATAAAATATTTTTGTGATCCTAGATTTTCATGATGTTTTTAGAAATCATGTGAGGCTGTCTGAAAACCATTGAGATCTCTACATAGGCAAATACCTTATTTTATGGCTGTTATATCCAGACTGCAAAACCTGAATGACCCTTAGATGGCACCAAGGAGACACAGAAAATTTTAACTCTTTGCTACCACAGAGTGGTTATTTTGATCTCTGAAGTCCAGAAATAGTAGCTATGTCTTATTTAGAATTTATTTTGTATGGCTAGCCCAATATTGTGAATGCTGTCCTGATGCTCTTGAGATTGAGACCCCAGCTTAATCTATGTTTCAAGGCTAATATCATCATTTCTCAGGAGAACAAGTGGCTGCACTCACATACCAGATTGAATCATGGTATTATAGATTACATAGTTTACAGCAACATAGATGCACACATTGCTACAAACTGTAAACCATTATTAACAATAGTGACTGAATTCACACACACTTACATTAAGCCAAACACAGTATGTGAACCAGCTTATATATTATTAAATTCTTAGAAAGTACTAAAAAAGTGAATTGCAGAAACGTTGTTTAAATTATATAATATTGATTATACAATTTTAAACTGGCTATATTGGAGACAAAATCTTCCCATGCTGCAAAATACTCTTTGAGACCGTGGATTCTCCTTCATACCTGGAATCAATTAAAGAGGTCCGGTTAGTGCCATTATCTTGAAGTTGCACCCAGTACACAGTCACCCTTGCATTCATGACTGGTCTTTGTGATTGCCTGCTGGGCAGATGTTTCTTCTCCAGGGGCTTTTTGTAAAGCTTCAGTTCAGCCATGGTGACTTCACTGTTTTCTGGAATCCTGCCCTCCATGTCGAAGATCAGGTTCTGGCGGGTGGTGTCTGAATAGAGAATGTCTCCTGAGATATCTTTGTGGATGGAAATAGAAGGAACACTTTTAAATCATTATTTTCAACTGCCATGTCCTATATACAAGAAGTATACAGGACATACAACACATTCTTTATTTCTCTGGAAGAGTGGTGTTTCAATTATCTGGTAGAGATTATACTGTATAATCCAGCATATCTGGAGGACATCAGATTATCAAAGGCTGTTTTAAATAATAACAACATGAAATAGATCATTTTGAAATCCTAGAATAAGACAGATGACCTCTAGACATCCAATTCCTTATATTTTTTTGTTACCATCTTGCACTTGTCAATCCTTCCTTTACATAAACGTGGTATAAAAATTGTAAATAATGATTAGTAAGACCTGCATCAACCACACATATTTAAATAAATGAAAAGCTTTATGGTATTTGCTCATGACAATACTTTCTACTACTAACGTCTCACATAAACAACAAATGGAGGTCATATACCGTTATCTGCTAGGCATATATTTAGAGAAGATAAATGTGCTCACAACCTGGTACCCTCCAGATAACTGGGGAAAGAGTTTCCAGGCAGCACAGTTGTTTTAAAAAATTGCTTTAATGATCAATGTTTCCCCCCCAAAAAATGCATCATGTATTTTCAATCCTTTAAAAATAATACATTTGACAACTTTCATAGCAAATTAAAAATGTTTATCTCTTTTCCTTTATCAACATTTCTCATTGTTTGAGTCACCAAAAATTATTTCTTTATGTAGTGAGAGCCATAACATGAGATTTCCCTTCATTTGTTTTTAAATAGCAATTACATAGTTTGTGATTATGTTTTCATCTGATATCCAACATGTTCTTAAAAGCAGGGATCAGCCTCATTTAGAAGAAAATGTCCTCAAAGAGCAATTTTTTTCCCCAGTAATCACATTTAAGATTAAGTGTTACAGTAAAAACAGATGCAGTGTATTCAGTATTTGCAAGGAAAGTGACATAAATTAACTTCATGAACAATACTACAATATAATAATACATCATTCTTTGGTATGTATTTTAAAGAAATTTATGTTATCATGCTTTAATCTTTAAAACTGACTATCAACACTACCTCATCTCCCCTTCATGAGAAATAAATTAGATTTCCAGACAAATTCTAAACTTCAAATTTCATCTTTGAGGATACATTTAGCTTAAAATATCTTAAGACATCCTGTCTTCCTGTGGTTTGGATTAAATTTGTTAAGCAGTTGGTATTGATGAAGTTTCAGATTTCAAATGGGGATGGAGAATTTGCTTTTAGCTTCATGCAAACATGAGACCAAGTTTACCTGCATTGCCTGGAACGCCTCTCAAGATCCCAGCTAAACTTGGCAATGCTCTTCGTTTCACTCTGTGCCGCTCCAGCATAGACATGTATTTATTCCTTACATTCTCTGGAATCACTAGATTATCCAGGTCAGTCTTCTGGAGAGCAGGGACATCAGGAAGTTTCAGTTTCTCCAGCAACATTTGCTTGAGCCCTTTCTCACTAAATCCAGCAGTAGTAGAAGCCAGGAACAGGGCAGAAGTTAAGGCCCAGCTAAGACTCACAGCCATCCTTTGCCAATCAGTCAAATGGGAAAAGACTCCCTAAATCTCCCCTTTCTCAGTACAAGTTTTTCTTGGCAGAGAAGAGATTGTGCTGGGAAGCTGCAGGCTGCCTGAGTGGGAAGGAGAACTCATAGGATGCCTTTATATAGTGAGTGGGATATCGCTGGCATAACAAATTCCACAAGCTGAAGTGAGGCAGAGGAACTAGAAGTGTTACATCCCCTTGGATACATCCAAACCATAGTCACACCTTCCCAAGTTTAAGTAATAATATAGGAATATTGAGAAGCTTAATGTTCTTACTTCATTTATATTTTTCTCCTTATGTAGCCCCATTCCAGAAAATATGTCTATACAATGGGATTTATATTACTCCAAGAGCCATTTTTTCTTAGAGTAAATACATAGATTTGCAGGGTGGCAGGGGAACTATAATTTAGCCACCATTCAGCACACTAATTATATTATTATATGTTATATAATTATTATATGTATTATTAGATCCTGTTCACCAACTGCAGAGTGTTGTGAAATCAAATGGAAATTCAAGTTCCATATCTAGGAAACTTTGGGCACAAACTATGGCATGTACATATATTCCACAAGGGGTGTTCTTAGGCACCACCAAACTGCTATGCAGGTTAAAGATTCTGTACTTCTATCCATAGTACCTCTGGAAAGTTTCAAATTGGGGAAGATTTCTGTATCTGACTAGGAAAAAGAAATTTTTATCAAGAGATCTGTATTAAAATAAAAAAATCCAAAATAATCTCTCTGATCCTAGGGTGATGGTGACTATGGGTTGTTATTTTGCTGTTGTTAAGTGTGTGACTTATAAATGACACTGTTGCTAAATAGTACTTAATCCTAACACTGTATCTCCCAGGCCCTAGCATGATACTTTTTAATTTCAGAAACCGAAAAATATATAGATCAAGCTTTTTGAAAGTGTATTTGCATTGTTTTTATTATGGTTTCCTCTAACTTTAAGTATATTATATATGTACATCTTTAAAAGCATGTCTACTCTGTTTTGCAGATGAAATTTGTTGTTTCACTTCCAGTTCTTCTGCCTCACTCAAGCTTGCAATAAGACCAATCACTACAAAATTACTGTTGTTGAGTAAAAACAAAAACAAAAAGTAGAGGCTCCTCACTCTACTTTTCCAATTTAGGAAAGCTTATCTTTCTCTTTTTGTACTGAAATATCAAAAAGTTATTTGCTCTCTCCAACTTTAATGCATTGAAAAATAATAATAATAATTGTCAGATGAAAAGCTACTCTAATATTTTGTTCTTGCAGATGTACTATATATCAAAAGTCATCAAGCATGGCTTGGGGTAACCATTACCTCTCCATAATTTTTCCAGGAGATATGAAATCTATTGTTTGCGATACATTACCCTAATGACTAATAACCAGAGATTGCCTTAGGTACTACAAATTTCTTTACTTCTTTTTTAAAATCATCCAACTTTGTGACCATCTTATCTGTGCATCTAATGCTGTAAAAAGACATGGCCACTTTAAAGAGTTTTTAAAAATTATTACATTTGATAATTGATCCTGGATAGACCAGAGACGACGTTTGTTGTGACGTATGGTAGACCAGAAGCTGTGTAGACTTTCTGTGAGTGAAATACAATAAATAGATTGTTAGCAGAGGGTTTAGACGTTTAATTTAGTTGTTGGTTTTACCTGTTAACTATGTTTTCATATATTAGATAGATGTCAGGCTAAGTGGATTGGATAAATAGTGTTGTAGAAATTTACAAATTGTGTGCCTGCTTCTCAAGGGGGAGGAGTTATTATTTATATATTTATTAGTATTCAGCTAGGGGGGACAATTTATGTATATGTTTGTTTTGTTTATGCACTTTTTGGTGTGGTCTTGTTTAGCTTTGTTTTGTTTTTGTATTTTTAAAACCTTTTTGAAATTTGTATTTTAATGCTTTGAATAAAATAAAAAAAATGTGGTTTTTTTAAAAGAAAACTATTACATTTGTGGCCTTCTCATTCGAAAGCCACATTTTGGGAAATGAATCCAAAGTGATACACTACTGTAAGAAATATGCTGGATCGGCATATTGTTCCACAATGGTCAGCCATATGCCTAAGAAAAGCTCTAATCCAGGACATGAGTACAATAGACAATCCCAGCAACTAACATTTGGAGATAGGAAGAATTGTAAATCTTAAAAACAGCACAAGGCCATCATGCCTAATAGCTATTAATCCCCTATCAATTTATTTAATCTTTTCTTAAAACCATCCCAACATCTTTGCACAGAAAATTAAGTCATTAGCATGCTGAATCTCCCACCATTCAGTGAGTGGCCCAGCTTGTGCTGTTAAAAGAGAGAAAGAAAATCTTCAGTTTCTATAAAGAATACAGTCTCCGAGTTGCGTTCAACTCCTGGAGACATCACAAAGACATCAATGTAATTTTCCTAGTAACAGGAAGCAATTTGCTTCCCTGCAGAAGGGATTTGTTCCTGCTTTTTTCCAGAATGCTGGTTTGACTTCCTGGTCTAGCCTAACATCCTGATATTCCTTGGTGGTCTCTGGTCAATTTACCAACCAACCCTGCTCAGGAGCCAAGTCCAGGTTGCCACTTGCTGAGACTGGTTTTATCTTGATCATGCAGAATTCCACAAACTGGTATTCATTCCCTTTGATCAAAATAGGCCTAACTTGGGAGATGCTCCTTTCCCAATTTCAGAATACCCATTTTTAAATGAAAGTGCCAATGTGCTGAACAAGAGTGCTGCTGTACATGTCTTTTCTTGCTTCTGGATTCCTGACTCATCCAAGCAACAGCGGCAGCCAAGTCTGAGATGGAGAAAATAACCATAGACAACACAGTAGCACACAACTATTCTAAAACCATGATTAAAAATTCAATAAAATATAATCAGTCAGCCGGCGAATATAAATTATACCTCCATTTAATATAGCCATTGCCAAGGCTCACCACTCCTGCCAGAGCTACAGGTACAGTAGCCTAGCTAAATCTCCAGGTCCTTCCTGAATAAGGATGTCTTTATGTGAATTTCAGTTCTCTTTTATTACACAGAAATGCAAATATTTTGAGATTATCATGGACCAGTTTCATACATTATGCTATCATGGTGTTTGTGTCATGGTTCCAACAATGAGACCAAATAAATTATTTGGGTCAGCATATTTGAATCAAAACAAAACATCATTCAACAATATCCTGATCTATTATAACTTCATTACAAATATATTACAATTGCTATGATATAATTGGATGCTGTTGGTTTCATGTAATTCATATGTAACATTTTTGTTCTCATGCAAACTCTTTCCATGGGAGAATTTCACATATTTTTTAAAAAGCAAATTTTCATTTGCATAATACCAACAGCACAACTTAAGTTGAATGCTGGCATTTTGAAATCTGTCTGTGCTTTGATTTTTGCAAGAAGAGTAACACTGAAAGGTTCTTTCAGAGAGATGATCACAGAGCATTTTCAATGAGAAATCACTATAGAAAACTTAATAGTTAATGTGTTCAGAGATGTTTAAAATAAGAGATTGATTTGACTTGATGTTTTCTGTAGCTATAGTTCAACTGCACAAAGTTATTAATCCAATAGGAGAGAATATACATAGCTCAGCCTTGAAGTGTGAGTCTCATGTGTTATCTAGTTAGGTAATGAAACATCTGCAAGCAAACAACCAAGCTCAAAGAACACCAAAGACTCCATAGAGTGATTGTTTCTTTTTCTTTCACTCATCAGTCTTTGTGTCTTCTGCATTAGATCTGGAGAAGTTTAGTAGCACCCTTTGAGACTCACAAATATTATTGAAAGAGATCAGCTTTTATGAACCATCATAGACTAACATGGTTTTTTTTAAAATTATAATTCACTTTCATTTATCTAGGCCAGTCCATTATTACTTTTCTTCCCTTACTAGTCAATAATAATAATAATAATAATAATAATAATAATAATAATAATAATAATAATAATAATAATAATAATAATAATAATAATAATAATAATAATAAAGTTGGAAGGGACCTTGGAGGTCATCTAGTCCAACCCCCTGCTCAGGCAGGAAATCCTATACCATTTCAGACAAATGGCTGTCCAGTCTCTTCTTAAAAACTTCCAGTGTTGGAGCATTCACCGCTTCTGGAGGCAGGTTATTATTATTATTATTATTATTATTATTATTATTATTATTATTATTATTATTATTATTATTATTATTATTATTATTATTATTATTATTGTTGTTGTTGTTGTTGTTGTTGTTGTTATTATTATTACTATTACTATTACTATTACTATTATTACTATTATTTAGTAATAGTATTACTAAGGCACTATTACATTTTCTTCTAATTAACCTAGCACATGCTTTGTATAGAATCCAAGAATATCACAATGCATATTTCAAAAAGTAAATTTCAGTTATCATTTCACTTGCATTTGAGAATTATTATAAAGTGATTCAAATCAATTATCCAATAATCTTTGAAGATGTATATGAGAAGTATTTAATACAAAGTTGGTAATTTATTCTGAGGAAAAAAGACATTTTTGAATTCTAGCAAGCATTTAAGAGAAAGAATAGTACTTTATATCAATAAAAATTATAAACAAACCTATTTTTATTACTGATAATTAAAAAGGCAATTACAGCCATTCCAACTTCCCTTTCTGAACAGATTATATTAAGAAATACAGAATCAACAGAAAAAAAAGAAAGCAGAAATACAATAATATCTGCATAATTTCTTGTAAAATATTGCATTCACTAAGGGACAATTGTACAATAGAAGTATTTTCAGAAAATACGCAAAATGTAGACCATGTTGTGCTATGAGCTGGGTTCAGCAGTTATTGCTGAACAAAGCTAGTATCTGCTTAAACTACTGTTACTAATATACCTCTTTCCTGGAGTGCAAATACAGTTCTAAATTATCTTTTATTCCCCATTGGCTCGAACGGTAAGTAATCTTTGGGGAGTGATTTTTGCAGCTGGAGTCTCTAGATTAGAGATTGTCTTCTCCTCTGTGTGGTGTCCAGGCTAATAGACTGAAATCTCTTTAATGTTAAATGTGTATTGGAAGCAGATTTATCACCAACATAGGTGAAATAAAATTATTAAACAGACAGCTGAACTCAATTAGAAAAAACAAAATGTGGATTGAAGAGGGCTTCACACAATGGTGATTATCTGCTCCAATTGCTGGATTTACTATTCCTTTTTTGTCATGCAAACAAGAAAAGGCAAGCATTTTGTAGGTGAGCTTTCTGAGCAATGTGTATTGGAATCTACATGGTGGATTTAAAATGTCAGACAAGGGATTTAAAGTGTCTGCTTAGGAAGAAATATGAGAGAGAAAACAAGAATCTCATTTTCAGCCAAAAATGCAGGTAAAGTTTGTGTTGGCCACGCCAGTAAATAAAAGATTATTCTTTGATTGTGTAACTGATCCTTACAAAACTCATAAGTATTATCTGTTTGCTGAATAATTAACAACCTGCTCTTTTATCAATAAACCTAGGTGTTAATAAGGAATTTTGATTGGTTTAAGTCTAATTATAAAGATGTCGCAAGATAAGTACAGTGAACATTTTACATACACTTAAAACAATACATTATGCTACAGATCCCATCGGTAAAAGAATATCATATTGTGGGACCCAGGAAAGGGACAGTGTGTTAGTTGGAACCTGTGAGGTGACTATTTAAATTTTGTTTGGTTCCTTGACTTATTTGTATTTCCTGTGATGTTATGGTATTATTTGTAAATGATGTGAACTGCCTAATTCCTTTTGTGAGATGGGCTTCTATTGAAATTGAAGAAATTAAATAAACAATCGAATAATCATGCTATTTTTTATTTACTGTATATTTCAGTTCTAGTTTGCTTTTGTTAAGGATTGAGTTAATATATATTCCGTTTTTACAATTTTAAAATAGATTAGACTTAAATAATTGGTTAACTCCACAAAATGTATTAAGTCAAAATTTTTAAAGTTCATTGAATTCCCCAAATTATGCACTGGATTTGTATAGGGTTGTATAGGGTGCAACCCCATCCAAGACCAAAGGTGATAAACTCCTGGATATAGAGGGGCCATTCACAGGAAGGGTTCAGCTGACGTTTGTTGTTCCCCATCCAGGTCCCCACAGCCTCCAAGCACCGTGAAAATCTTATTTATTATCAAGGTTAAGCCATATTTAACTTTAAACAGAGAAAAATCTTTTCTGTTCCCATCACCTCGTTCTATGGCATGTATAGACTGGCTATGCTTTGGAACAATATAACTCTGTCAAGATCTCTGAAAACCCTAGAAGTCCTGGATGCCAACGGAAGATTGGAAATATCGCTCAGTTCCTTAGAAATCAAAATAGTTTGTCTTTTACTTCCTTTGAATACTGTTTGGCTCATGTCAGGAGCCAGTTTGGTCTAGTGGTTAAAGCACTAGGCTAGAAAGCAGGAGACTGAGTTCTGGTCCACTTTAGCAATGAAAATCAGTTGGGTGACTTTGGGCCAGTCTCTCAGTCCAACTCACCTGACAAAGTTGTTGTCATGAGGAAAATAGGAGGAGGAAGGTTTGTTACATATATTCGCTGCCTTGAGTTAATTGTAAAAATAATAAAGATGGGATATAAATAAATAAATAAATATAAACCATACATATCAAATCTTGAATTTTATGACTTGGAAATTGTACTGCACAATTAAACTACCGGTACATAAGAACATAGGAGGGCAAATATACAAACTACAGTGTGGAATCTTAACACATTATTAAAACAATACTATGAGACAATATTAAAAGAGTTAAAATAATTAACATTAAACCAATGAAGAGACTTGAGTAAATCCCCTCCTAAACTGTAGAAAGGAAGTGGCTTGCTTCAGCTCCAATGGTGCTTTTCTCTATAACATGGGGTCCTGCAAAATTAATGGCAGATATCAATGAACCTGAAGTGAGACTCACAAAAGATGTCCACCCGTGATCTAATTATGTGAAGTGGCGTACACGAGTAGTCAGTCTTGCAATTAGGAAACAACAGTAGGAACCATAACTGAAATATTTGTACCCCCTTTCATATATCTGTCTCTTATCTCTCTATCACAGCAGGCTCTACTATCCCCCACAATAGAAACTGAGATGCTAACGTATTTTAGAATTTCTAGCTCAGTCATAGACCTCATGAACCACTGAAATTTTTAAAAAGTGAATAACACAGCAGAATAAAACACCCACCAGGAAAAAGGCAAAATAGTTTTATTTAAATTCCACTGTAATCAGGAATTATATCCACTATAATTTGTTATGCTTCTAATAATCTGTACTCCAATGGAAGCCAAGAAGTTATTCTTCTATTGCACCAATTTGGCTCTCTTAGTTTCTTATTGCACCTTGTAGCTTCAATTTGCACAATTAATTATGCAGTGTTCTGAAAAACAACAACTTCTCCCTGTAATTCCAACTCTGTTGACATTTTATTTCTCCCCAGTTTTTCTTAATTTAACAGTGGGACATAGAGGCAGCTATACTTTAAAGCTCCTGTAAATAGAACAGAAGCTTCTACGAGGCGTTATATGAGTGCATTAATAAAGACCTTCAAAGGAAATTGCTACAAACTGCATGCTAATAAAAGACAAGTAATTTGCAATCCCTAGAAGGTGTCTTCTCAGTCAACCTTGAGAAAAAGTTCAATCAGAAGAAGCATGGCAGAAAATGCTCCCTGCTAAACATCTGTGAAGTATTATTGCAGAACCAGCTTAGCTTCCCCTCAAAGGCTGCAAATTAGAGAAGGGGTAATATTTGTAGTGATCTTGGTGAAAATCAATGGCAGAGGAACATCTACTACAAAGATAATGGTAGTATTTACACTATGTCATGTACAATTAGCAGTAATATCTGTTTATATATGAAAACACATGTATCGTGAGGTCATGTTGCAAACAACACAACTTATATAGGCAGCAGATATCACAGTGCAAATACTAAGCTGTATCCTTTGCATAGCAATGTAATGATGCACCAGTTATTATCTTGGCACCATTGTGATTGGTTACAAGGATCAATGTAGTTACTCCACATATCAAGAATACTGGTATCAGATTTTCCAATTTCTTAAAGGCTGCATTAGCCACTTAGACAGTGACCGGGGGAGGGGGGGAGGGGGAGAGGAGGAAGGAGGAAAATTTACATGAAATATGTATATGTTTGTTATTTGATATAATGAATGCAAATGCTAAGATAATGCTAGATTTTAAAAGAAATACAATAATAGGGAAGATGACCATTTTATCTTATCATTCTTAATCACATTCATAAAATGAGTAAAACAGCACTTTCCCCTATATTATGAGATACATGGCCATCTTATTTAGATTGGAGGCAGATTCTGGATGCAGGAACATCCATTCAATTAAAAAAACTTAAGTATACATGTTCAAGGGTCATTGCCTCTAGATTCCACATTTTAAAAAATACATATAAAAAAACTCTACGCATGCCCAATGGAAGTCAGTCCAATGTGCCAGAATTTTTGTAAATAAAACTTGGCCACAAAGCAAATACTCAGAGTAATGAATAGTATCTTAAACAATTTAAACAAAAAGATTTTTATACCATAAAACTAGTTACTGTTATTAATTCATCTGAAAATGAATAGTTCAAGGATCTGAATATGTTGGTCATGTATTAAGGCATAAATTGCTGATTGCAAAGTATTTATTTTTCTTCTTCTTCTCCTTCTGGCTGAAGTCTGAAAACAGATTATCCAACCCAACCAATCTATTTACCATGTTATGATTAAAGATATGAAGAAACTCTAAGAATTAAGGGCTTGGAAACACCACAGAAAAGGGGAAACAAGAACAAAGGTCTGATTTGAAGGAGGTGGAGGAAGAAATAGCAAAAAAGGGAAACTTTTCTATACTTTATCAATATAAATCATATATCAACTTTGGAAAAAGTATAAGCATATTGAACATACAAATGAATAAAGCTTCCTTATTTGTCTCAAATCTCCATCTCCTTTCTTTTTTCACAAGAAAATCTAGAATAAAGTCCCAGTGATAATCTCTTTGAGGCCTACATCTCAGGAGATTTTGGGGGAGCAGAGAGTTCTGGGGGAGGTGGGTGGAGCTAGGGCTTCTAAATACTGTATATTTGCTCAGTGTAGGATCAGACTTCCGCATGTTTAAAATGCACTACAAAGATGAGTTCCTATTATGTGATCTGAGTGGTATAGATAATTAATGTCTGTCTTACTTTGGGTTATAGAAGGAATTCTGTAGATAAATTACAGTTTAAAACAATTTTAACATCTTTGAAAAGAAAAATTAAAAATGAGAGAAAAACATTTTCAAACTAGATCCTTAAAAATCAGACCCTGGAAAAAATTGTACAGATTATTTAATTCTAAAAAGCATAACATGTAAAATAATTTTCAGAGGAGAAAGATTTAAAAGGCAGGCACTGTTAGGAAAGTGAATTAGTCGTAATAATTAGAATTTTAACAAAGAGGCATTTAACAGATAATCTAATCTTTATTTCACTTTCACCACTGAGGAAAAGAAAATCTGTAATGAAAGTAATACAATCACAAGGAGATGTTATGGGATAACACCTCATACCACCTGCTGTTTAAAATCTAAGGATATATGTGTTCCTCAGAGGAAGATTATCCATAAAGGAAAATCCTGCTGGGAAGCATAATAAGAAGCTGAGTTTACTCTGAAGTAGGAATGTACTGTGGATCATTAATTAAAGTCATGTGGATAGAATCACACATGTAAATGTAAGTAATTGTACACAGGCCTTGGGTGTTAAGATTACTCAAGTGACAAGTGGATTATCCAAAATATAATGAAAGATTTGAATATTTTATCCATATAATTAGATTTTGCCTTTAGGTTTCCATTTATCTCTAGGACTGAAAAATAAATGTTTGGTAACTACTGAACCACCTATGTGACATCACTAAGCTGACTTTGACCAATTCTGGAAAAGTATACAAGACCAGATCTAGTTAGGATGGCAGACAGACACTTTAGCTATTCTATGCTTGTAGTCTATACCGAAGAATTGAGGCAATGGGAATATAACAAACCATTTCCAAATCATGCTTAGAGGACTGTATGGACATGGACTGATTCAGACTTGAGGGAGATTTTATCTTTAAACTATAAACAGATACTGATTTTGCCAATAGTATAACAAGCCATTCAGTTCATAAGGTCAGGAATGGAGAAAGACAGTTGTATTAATAGAATTGTTTCATTTAAAAGCTTTTTATGCATATTAGTGGGAAAAATCCAAAACCAATCCTAACCGAAGTGTTACTTTCACCTTAATAAATAGCTAGTAAACTAATGCAACATTACAATAGGCAAATAGATCTCTACAAATTCTCTTAGAATTACCATGCTAAGCTTATATTTCTATGTGCTGCTAAGCTTTGAGCTCATACATTAGCATATTCAGTGTTCACTATGGTTTTTGAAGCTACAGGGGTGCTAAAAATTTTATAAACCCTTCTGAATTTTCAATATTTCTGCATAAGCATGACCTAAAATGTTATCTATTTTCCACACAAGTGATAGATAAGCCAATTAAACAAATGAAAGAAGTATACTTGTTCATTAAAGAAAATATGTGGGAAAACAAATTAGTTAGCATTACAATCAGAACATATCATCTGACCCACAATCCTAGTTTCCACCCACACAGTGACATTCTGCAAATAAATTGAGTTGGTTGCACCACAGAAGTCTAAATTGAAAGCACCAGACAACATAATCCTTTGATTTGTTAAAAGTAGTCTTTCCCAAAGTGGCTTCCTCTTGAACAGCAGTTTCATAATTTCCAGAGAGTAAATGTCAAAGGCATTTAACCACAATTATCCAATTAACCCTTAAAAAGTTTATCGTGCTTCACTTAAAGGAGGAGTAATCCTTGGCAAAAGATGCTAAGAACAATGGAAAGATCAACATGCTGAAAATAAAAGAAAAAGAAAAAAAACCCTTTCAGCTGTTGTATGGAAATACTAAATGTAAACAAATAAGAAAAAGGCAGAACTACTATATTCCTATTTCAGCTCAGGTACTTTAAACTTTTTGCATTATTCCCTAGAGTGGCACTGTGCCCACACTATAAATAGTCCTTGACTTACAACCACAATTGAGCCCAAAATTTATGTTGTGAGACATTTTTTAAAGTGAGTTTTGCTCCATTTTATGACCTTTCTTGCCACAGATATTTAGTGAATCACTGAATTGTTAATTTCACCTGGGATACTGCAACTATCATAAATATTAACCAATTGCCAAGCATCCAAATTTTGATCACGTGACCATGGGGATGCTGCAATGGATGTAAGTATGAAAATGATCATAAGTCATTTTTTTCAGTGCCATTATAACTTCAAATGATCACTAAATGAATGGCTGTAACTCAGCGATTTCCTTCCAGCTCAACAGCCCAATATTTCAAATAAAATATCTTATGTTTTGCAATCTGAAATAGTGGCACATTTACACTGTAATAAAGTTAGTAAAAAGTTTAAGTAAGATTAATTTGACAATATATATTTATTTTTGACAAATTGAGCTAACCTCTGGTAATTACAGCATAAGTTCTGCCCAGACTCTAGAATTTCAGACTAAATAGTCTATAACCCCACAGCTCCTCTCTTTCCCTCTCCCCAATTGCCCTCCTCCATTCTTCTAGCACTTTACCCCAAGATATTCTAATTAGCAAGCTAGTTAAGTATGACTGGATGGCATGCCATTATGTGGATATATAGATGACTAAAAATGCTCTGAAAGATTGATGATCAGTGGTTCCCCATCAATCTGGATGGAAATACTGAATGGGTACCATAAGGTTCTGTCCCAGGACCTGTACTGTTGAACATTTCTAATAATCACATAATAGTAATAGTAATAGTAATAGTAATAATAATAATAATAATAATAATAATAATAATAATAATAATAATAATAATTATTATTATTATTATTATTATTATTATTATTATTATTATTATTATTTCGAATACAGACAGATCGCCATTTGGAACACCATACGCCAGATATCGCAGTAGTAGAGAACCGAAGTGTACAGCTGATTGATATCGCTGTACCAGGAGATGCCAGAGTCGAAGAAAAAGAACTGGAAAAAATTACGAAATATCGCGACCTGGCCATCGAAACTGCGCGATTATGGAAGAAACGTGTAACAGTAATAATAATAATAAAGTTGGAAGGGACCTTGGAGGTCATCTAGTCCAACCGCCTGCTCAGGCAGGAAACCCGATACCATTTCAGACATGGCTGTCCAATCTCTTCTTAAAAACTTCCAGTGTTGGAGCATTCACCACTTCTGGAGGCAGGTTGTTCCACTGGTTAATTGCTCTAATTGTCAGGAAGTTTCTCCTTAGTTCTACGTTGCTTCTCTCCTTGATTAGTTTCCATCCGTTGCTTCTTGTCCTGCCTTCAGGCGCCTTGGAAAATAGCTTCACTCCCTCTTCTTTGTGGCAGCCCCTGAGATATTGGAACACTGCTATCATGTCCCCCCTCGTCCTTCTCTTCATTAATACCCATTGTGATACCCATTGTCATCGGGGCACTGGGAACTACGTCCAAAAACTTTGCAAAATACATCAAGAAACTGCAGCTTCCTGCAATAACTCCAGCAATGTTACAAAAAACTGCGCTACTCGGAACATCTTATATTTTAAGGAGGTACCTGGTTGACACCTAGGATGCTGGTAGCAACCCGTGTCAACCATCAGCGCCAGCCAATTTGAATGTTCAGTTGACTGAGGTTCATGTCTAATGAATAAAAGATAATAATAATAATAAAGTGCCACTTATGCAAAGAAGCTGAAGAAACGTGAACCACCTGGTAAGCTGCTGCATGAAGATCGCACAGACTGACTACAAGCAGTGGCATGACAAAGTAGCAACAATGGTGCATTGGAAGATCTGCAAGAAATATCATTTGCCTGTAAGCAAGAACTGGTGGGATCATAAAATAGAAAAAGTCATAGAAAATGATAAAATTAAACTGCTCTGGGACTTCAAACAGACAAGCACCTGCAACATAACACCCCGGACTTAACAATTGTCGATAAGAAAGACACAAAAGTCTGGATAGTGGACCGTGGCAGTGCCTGGAGACAGCAGAATAGATGAGAAAGAACTGGAGAAGATAACAAAATACAAAGACCTACAAATAGAAATAGAAAGACTGTGACAAAGGCAAGCAAGGGTAGTACCAATAGTAATAGGCGCCTTGGGTGCAATCCCAAAACAACTGGAGCACCACTTGAACACCATTGGCATTGACAAATTTGCCATTAGTCAATTGCAAAAGGCGGCCTTACTAGGAACTGCTTCCATCCTGCGACAATATTTGTAATACCATCAAACATCCACATCTGCCTATCCCAGGTCCTTGGTAAGGACTCAATAGGTAGACAAAAATGCCAAATCCAGTCTGAACATCTGGCTGACTGTGTGATGATGATGATGATGACGATGAATAATAATAATAATAATAATAATAATAATAATAATAATAATAATAATAATAATAATAATAATAATAATAATAATAATAATAATAATAATAATAATAATAATGGAGGGGACTTGGAGGTCATCTAGTCCAACCTCTGCTCAGGCAGGAAACCCTGTACCGTTTCAGACAAATGGCTGTCCAATCTCTTCTTAAAAACTTCCAGTGTTGGAGCATTCACAGCTTCTGGAGGCAGGTTGTTCCACTGATTAATTGTTCTAACTGTCAGGAAATTTCTCCTTAGTTCTAGGTTGCTTCTCTCTTTGGTTAGTTTCCATCTGTTGCTTCTTGTCTTGCCTTCAGGTGCTTTGGTTAATTGAGAAAGTGGAGAGAATGCTTATCAGATTTGCAGATGGCACAAAACAATATTGATAGGTGCAGTACAGTCTGAAAGTAGCAGATAAAATTCAACAAACAGAAATACAAAATGTTCTTCATTAAGGAAACAAAAATCAAATTAACAGGTATAGAATGAAAGCTATCTTGAAACTAGTGCTCATGAAAAGAATAATGGAATGACTCTTTTATTGTTTTGCTATATGTTACAATGGTAAAAAAATACTTGCCTCTGTTTTTCTATACCCAGCCTTTGACATTGAGTATACTGAATATTGTCCAAGGACTATGACTGCAGATGATTTAATACTACCCACCAATGGGCATTAAAATAGTCAGGTAAAAAGGGTATTACATTGGCTGATAGTAATAATACCTTTTAAAAACTGTAATGCAAAAAGATAAAAACCAGTTTCTGTAGAACCTTGGTATTGTGACAAATACTAGTATTGTTAATATCTATAGGAAGAGAGCAGCAAATTGGAAGGTGTCTCTAGATATCATCACAGTTTCTGCACTAGTGATTTATAGCATCACTTTGCCATCCCTGGCTTAAAATAGGCTTTATGTTACCACGGAAATGGCTGGGTAACACAATAAATCATTGTGGACAGCGCAAAATGAGTGGGCAGGCTAGAAATATTAAAAAAGCTCTAATATGCAAATGCAATACACAAAAATACCTTTTAGCTATTTTTAAAGGTGGCCTCACTTGAGAAAATCCAATACTGTATGTTAATGTTTTAGCAAACTGTCAATAAATTGCCCATGTTATGGGGGGGAAATGCTTTTTGAAGGTAATTCTTCATGAATTAGATGAAGGTGTCTTTATAAAAACCTATGTCAGAGAAAATGATTAATTTTAGGCATGGGACAAATTTCTTTAAATATTTTATTTGTTAAATTTACATACTGCTCATTGCACAGAGTCTTTATCCCTCTAATATCTCTCTCTAACCTATTGGTGCTGTCTCTGCTCATTTACAACTTTTAGGAAAAACACCCTCCATTATTGTAACATCACACCCTTTTAGCTTAAGCCTTACCACAAGGACAGATTGTGGGAAGAAACCTCTCCAGTCTTTGTTTAACAGTGTTTCTCAACCCAAGGTACTTTTTCAAGAAGCAACTGGACTTTGTTTTTCTTTGAAGACATTTTGCAATAAACAGGGTGAATTAGAAATTCAAGTAAATGAGGGCAGATATGATATTGTTGCCATTAGGGAAACTTAGTGGGATGAAACCCACAAATGGAACATTCAGCTAGAAGGATTTAAATTATTTCAAAGATACAGACCAAATAAAAGAGGAGGTGGAGTTGCGCTATATATAAGAAATAACTACATCTCTACCGAAATAGAGCACAACAATGATGAAAACTGTCTTGAATGCATTTGGGTCAATATAAAAGGGGGGAAAATGACATTGTCATAGGTGTATGCCATAGGCCACCCAACCAACCAGAGGAAATAGATGAACTTTTTGCTAGTCAGTTAACTAATGTATGTAGGAAGCATATCACAATAGTAATGGGGGACTTTAACTACCCTGACATCAACTGGGAGACAAACTCTGCACCAAGTAGAAGATCAAACAGGTTCCTGACAAACCTAGCAGACATCTTTGTCTCCCAAAAAGTAGAGAAGGGAACTAGGGCAGTGATGGCGAACCTTTTAGAGACCGAGTGCCCGAACTGCAACCCAAAACCCACTTATTTATCACCGGGTGCCAGGTGGGCATGGCCCACTGGGTGGGCGTGGCTGTGGTGGTCATGGCAGAATGGGTGGGTGTGGCCAAGGTGGGCATGGTCACCTCGATATTCCTCCTGTGGGGGCCGGACAGGGTTGGGGGAGATCCAGGGAGTCTCTGGCAGGTGGGGCAGTGGGCAGGAGGCTCGTCCTGCGGGGCGAGGCCAGGCAAGGCGAGGCAGGGTGGGGGTGCCATTGTCGCAGGGCAAGGCGATGCAGGGGCCAGGGCGGCTGCTGCCTGACACCATCGGCCCCCGCACACAGAGGCCAGCGAGTGCATGGGGACCAACGGTGTCTGTCAGCAGCCACAGCCTGCTGGCCCCTCAACCGGCGCACTCTAGGGCTCCGCAGCCTGCTGCCAGCAGTTCAGAGAAGCCGCCTCTGAACTCGACGGCCGGCCAACAGCTGAGGAGGCGATGCAGTGGGTCGTGCCTGGGAAAAGGAGAGCATGCGAGGCCAGGAGGGATGGGATGGGGGGGAGGGAAACTAGCTGTGCTGGGATGCATCTGGCCATGTGGGATCTCGGCGAATTAGCGGGCGGCTGCTTGAAGAGGGATGGTTGCCATCTCCAGGGCATGGCGCGAGTGCCCACAGAGAGGGCTCTGAGTGCCGCCTCTGGCACCCGTGCCATAGGTTCGCCACCACTGAACTAGGGCATCAGCCATATTGGACTTAACTTTCACTAACAGAGATGAAATGATAGAAGGTGTTGAAGCTACAGGAACTTTGGGGCGGAGTGATCATGCAATATTGGAATTCAACATTATGCAAGTATAAGCAATAGTCAAACTAGAATCTTGGACTTCAAGAGAGCTAATTTCAATAAACTTACAGAGAGCTTGGAAAGGATTCCATGGATGAGAATCCTCAAGGGGAAAACAATTCAAGAAGCTTGGGAAATTTTAAAAAGTGAAATTATAAAAGCCCAGTCTGCACAATACCAATGAAGAAGAAAAATAACAGCTCTCAAACGAAACCAGCATGGCTGCATAAAGAACTCTCTGATAAATTGAAAGACAAAAAGGACAAGTATAAAAAGTGGAAAGAGGGGCACATAACTAAGGCAGAATATCAGCAGATAGCCCGAGTCTGCAAAGATTGAGGCAAGCTAAAGCTCAAAATAAACTAAATTGTGACAAAAGTCAAAAATAACAAAAAAAGCTTCTTTCAACATGTAAATAACAAGATAAAAATTAAGGAAACGATTGGTCCATTAGTGGGAGAAAGTGTCAAGAAGGTGAAAAGCAACAGGGAGAAAGCAAAACTACTTAACTCATTTTTTGCATCTGTCTTTACACAAAGGGAAAAAACAGTCCAACCTATCAAAAATAGTACCATAAAGAACAGATTAGAAACACAAGCTAAAATAGGCAAGAAAATGGTAAGTGGGCTCCTGTCCATCCTAGACGTATTCAAATCACCAGGACCAGATGGATTACACCCCAAGGTTCTCAAGGAACTGGCAGATGTGATCTCAGAACCACTGAGTTATATCTTTCAAAGATCCTGGAGCACTGGGGAACTACCAGAGGACTGGAAAAGAGGTGATGTAGTTCCCATCTTCAAAAAAAGGGAAAAAAATAGATTTAGAAAACTACAGATCTATCAGCCTGACATCAATACCTGGGAAGATTCTGGAAAAGATAATCAAGCAATGAATCAGTGAACACCTAGAGGCAAACAAAGTCATAACCAAAAGCCAACATGGGTCTGTCAAAAACAGATCACGCCAGACAAATCTTATTGCATTCTTTGACCAGTTGACAAAATTAGTGGACCAGAGGAATGCTGTGGATATAATTTACTTGGATTTCAGTAAGGCATTTGATAAAGTACACCACAACCTACTAGTAGGTAAGACAGAAAAATGTGGGTTAGATAGCATCACCACCAGATGAATTTGTAACTGGCTGACCAACCGCACTCAATGTGCAATCCTCAATGGAACTGCATTTACATGGAGGGAAGTATGCAGTAGGGTACCTCAAGGCTCTGTTTTAGGCCCAGTACTCCTCAATATCTTCATCAATTATTTGGATGAGGGGATAGATGGGGAACTCATCAAATTTGCAAATGACACCAAGGTGGCAGGAATAGCCAACACTCCAGAAGATAGGGTTAAGATACAGAAGGATCTTGACAGACGTGAACATTGGACACTATCTAACAAAATGAAATTTAATGGTGAAAAAAGTAAGGATCTACATTCAGGCAAGAAAAACCAAACACACAGGTACAGTATAGTTGGTACCTCGCTTAATAGTAGTAACTGTGAGAGGGATCTTGGAGTCCTAGTGGACAATCACTTAAATATGAGCCAACAGTATGCTGCAGCTGTCAAAAAGCCAACACAGTTCTAGGCTGCATTAACAGAGGGATAGAATCAAGATCACATGAAGTGTTAATACCACATTATAACGCCTTGGTAAGGCCACACTTGGAATACTGCATCCAGTTTTGTTTATCACGATATAAATAGATGTTGAAACTCTAGAAAGAGTGCAGAGAAGAGCAACAAAGATGATTAGGGGACTGGAGGCTAAAACATATAAAGAACGGTTGCTGGAATTGGGTATGTCTAGTTTAATGAAAAGGAAGGACGGGGTGACATGATAACAGTGTTCTCAGGGGTTGCCACAAAGAAGAGGGAGTCAAGCTATTCTCCAAAGCACCTGAGGATAGGACAAGAAGCAATGGATGGAAACTAATCAAGGAGAAAAGCAACCTAGAACTAAGAAGAAATTTCCTGACACTTAGAACAATTAACCAGCGGAACAACTTGTCTCCAGAAGTTGGGAATGCTCTGACACTGGAAGTTTTTAAGAAGAGATTGGACAACCATTTGTCTGAAATGGTATAGTTTCCTGCTTGAGCAGGGGTTTGGACTAGAAGATCTCCAAGGTCCCTTCCAACT
The DNA here is from genome assembly GCA_023970755.1 of Azemiops feae. NCBI lineage: Eukaryota > Metazoa > Chordata > Lepidosauria > Squamata > Viperidae > Azemiops > Azemiops feae. The sequence goes on from JALGBA010000439.1 coordinate 393,574, forward strand.
CTGTTATTCTATTCTCATCCAAGAAGCTTCTTCAGCTTCTTGGATGAAAAGCGAAGCTTCTTCAAAGAAAAACTATGTCCAGTTGCCTCTTGAAAAAGCACCTTTGGGACAACCATGACCTGGATGACTGTGAATCTCCATGGATAGTGTTTCTCAACCTTAGTCATTTAAAGCCCTATAGACTTGAACTCCCTCTCGCCTCCGACTGGGGACTTGATATCCACAGGTCTTAAAATAGTCAAGGTTGAGAATCACAAGCGAAATAATTTTCAAATCCAACCAAGGATAGCCAGATAAGGAAGTTGGGAATTTAGAGAAAGCCGTGTTCTCAACCCTTGCCCTAGTAAATTGCCATTTGTCCACTGCCTTTCCCTCGTCGTTACAGATCGTACCCCGCTGATCTGTGCTGTGTATTAAAAAGAAGCTGTCTTCTCATGCCGCAACTGAACTCGAGTGTACTACAATTTTGCCATCTCCTTGGACGGTTCTAAATATTTTAGGATTCAAAGAGAGCTAACGCCACCTCCTATGAAGGCTGCATTCACCTGGAAAAGCGTTAACTTTACGGATTAATCTCACAAATACGTCGGGGGCGGGAGGGGAAGAGAATATCCCCACGTGACAAGCAGATTGCACCATTGTGGAAACGCCGTCCGACGCACCTAATCTAAAGGGAGGAAGGCAGTTCCATCTACTCGGGCCCTGGAGCGGCGGCGCATGCGCGGCTTTCCGAGTCGCCTGCTGTTTTCTTTAAGAGCGAAGCGGCTGCGCTGTTCCCTGTTGGTTTTCCGTAGAGCGGTAGGTAGCGGGCTGTGGGCTGCTTGTGGCTGAAGCCGGGGGCGAGAAATACTCTCGCTCAGGCTCTGGTCGGCCGCGCTGGCCAACCGTGGAAAGCGGGAAAGCCAAGAGTGCCCAGTAATTAGGAGCGCGGAAGGAAAAGCGGAAGCCCAGCGTCTTTGAAAGTTGAGAGAGAACGCCAGCAGCTGTTTTCTCTCCCCCTTCGCTGCCGCATCTCTCCGCCGACCAGCTGCTTCGGGAGAAGGGAACCGACGGAGGGAGCGACTGGCTTGGTCCTCGGTCTTCGAGACCTCCCCGCCTCCTTAAGCAACTCCCGTAGTCTTCCCAACCTGCCACCTGTTGTCGTTATTTTGTTCCTAGCGGATTTGTCGTGTACCACTTTGCTTCGCCCTCCTGACTGTCTTCTAGCCCCGGGCTAAGGATTCAGAGCTAAAGCTTATTTTTATAGAGTGCTCCCCGATCAGGGCTGCAAAATCCGGATGACCATTAGATGGCAGCAAAAAAGAAAATCCTGCCTTTTCTCTATCGCCTTAATAGTCTGCCGGATTTTTGCACCCTAGATCTGGTTTTGCTGGCTGCAGCTTCTCCTGCTCCCTGTTCTCCAAATACAATTTTGACAGTTGCTTCAAGTTCAGAAAGGAGAATTATTGATGCAGAAGACCATACCTCTTGAACTTCTGTTTAGTGAAAAATGATATTGAGGAAAGAGGAAGTGCAAAGCAAGGTTAGGCCTCTATTTCCTATTTTTACATAGGAAAAATATTCAATATTCAGGTATTTTATGCAGTGATCGAGTTTTTTTAGTCTGTCCAAATGAGCACAGGCATTATGAAAACTTTAGTAAGTTATCTGTAATACATACATATACTAAGACTGAAAATATTTCAGTCTCAATTCTTGGCAAATAAAAATGACTCTATTCTGCCATCTGCAGGAAATTTTGAAATTGTTTGAGAAACAATTTGAAATTTCAGAAAGGAAAAGTATTAAGCTATGTTTTATTTCTTGTGGAACTGTAAGGACTAAATTATTTTGCTTTATGTATTCCGACTTCCTGATGGAGCAATTAGAATCTTATGTTTCTATGACAGGGAAGAACTGCATTTTCTAATCACGTCACCAATCTATTTGCCTACAATTTATTTTGGGTGAACAGCCTTGCTCTAGTCTGATCTTATACGTTCTTTCAGAATTCACTGCATAAATGTCTTATTTGGATGATATGTTCTGTTGTATTCTTTCTTTGGCATCACAATGTTGGAAAAATGACTGAACCTTAGGTAAACACTGAATTGTAATTGCAACTGTAACATTGGCTTAAAGAAATGATACTTTATACCTCTTAGAAATATTTATTAATTTATTTTACTGGGCTTATAGGCCAGTCTAATTACAGTGTACATCTGCAATGGTATACATCCCAGTTGGTCTCAAAACAATATACACAAAGCAAAGTATATCTCTCTCTTCAACAGCAAATAATAAAACCAAAAATGGGAAGGGAGAACATTGTACTACCAGAAGAAATAAAATTCTAGCCCCCAAAGCCTCCTAAAATGACCATGCTTTAATGGTCCTTCTGAAACTCAGTAAGGAAAGTCACATTTGCCTATCTGCAAAATGCTGTTTTACATGTCAGCAACTGAGAAGGTTCACTTCTAAGATCCCTGGAGATAATATTTTCTAAGTGAAGGGTCACAGAGAGAGCACACTCAGCCAAATCTTAAGGGATTGATAGAAGCTATTGGGAATAAGTCCTCCAGATATTCTGATCATGAGCCATAAAGGACTTTAAATGTGACAAACGGGACCTTGCATTGTATCAAAGAGCAAATAGGAAATCAGTATAGCTTTTGAAACAGTGTATTATATAAGAAGACCAAAACACCTTTCAAGTCTCTGCATTCTGGACCAGATATAGATTCTGACTCTCTCCAAGGCTAGTCCCACATAGATTATATTCCAGTAATCCAGTCAGATGATGTCAAAAACATATATGACTCTGAGTAGACCCTTCTGTTCCAAGAGGGGTCATAACTGGCATACAAAATGGACCTGCGTAAAGGCTCCCCTGGTCACAGCTGACCCTGCTTATCAAGCATAATTTTAAAAATTTTAAGTGAATGACTCTTTTTCTGGAAGTGGTCTTTTACAGCTTTAAAGGCAATTTAATATTTGTAGATGGCTGGAAATGAGCAGGTTTCTTCCATGCTTGAAGGGCTATGAAGATTGACTACAAATAGGCAAAAAACTATTATGTCAAGATTTTTAGCCCTTCACTTAAATAGATTAGGTAATTACATTACTTACGTGTCAGAAAGCACACTGGATTAAAGATGCAGGGCTGGTTGTATAGCTAAAGTATAGAGATTCACTTACCTAGTCTGTCTCATCATGAGTATTATGTATCTTTGAAAATATTAAAAGTAAAATAAGAGATTCTGTATTTGCGCCTTCTTCCAGTCAATTCTTATTAGCTTTTATGCAGGAGTAGTATTAAAATGTTGCCATGCTAAAGGATGTTTATTTAGATCTGCTCAATGTTTTTTGAAATACTTAATGAAAACTGGTTGTTTTAAGTTTTAAGTTTTGCTTAAAGTTAAATAACTTTTGCTCAAGGTAATCTTGCTTTCCCCCCCTGAACTGTATAATATAAGATTCGCTTTAAAATGAGATAGGTAGCAAATAAATTTAATAAAATAAAACAAAAATAAATAATCTGTAAAAGTGTATTTTTCCTGCTATACAATTTCTTTTTCTAGGACATGATTCCATTCCCAACTTTCGATGCTGGTCATTCACATCTGGTTCATCTGTTAAGTAGAAGAAATGATACTCAATCTCCAAATGAGACCTACTGTTACAGTTCTGCGCGAGGAACTACTGTACTTCAAGGAGTAACCTTTGGTGGGATTCCTACTGTCCTGCTGCTTGATGTAATCTGCTTTTTGGTAGGCTTGATTTATTCTTTGTAGCTGGCTGATATTTTTTCTTCCACATTGTTGACTCATGGCAATTTGAAGAGTGAATAAGTAGTTTATTTCATTTTGCTGAAATATATGTAGCTTTGAAAAGAAGGGCTGCAATATTCCCCTTTTCCTGCTCCACTAGTGAACTGTGCTGGAAAATAGGACTTGCCCTGTTGATAGCGATTCTGCTTCATTCTCTTGAATCTGAAAACTTCCATTGTACTCTTTGCCAAGCTAAAGGTAGCATCTGTTTTGAGTTTTTTTCTAATGCAATTTAATACTATTCATTATATTTTTATAATATAATAATATCTCAGCAATTATAATATTACGTAAAAAGAGCATTCTTTTACCCTTTAACGCATCTTCATTACCAAATCTTAGATTACTTTGTGTTCATGTTCTACTTGATTTTGAAGCTTTTATATTGTCTAAACTAAAAGCAAGACAAAATGGAGGAAACGTATAATTCAACAGGAATATTGAACCTTTAATTGATCCCCTTTTTATTTTCTAGATGTTGATGTTGATATTTTCCTTTATTAGAAGAAGATTTTGGGATTATGGTCGTATTGCATTAGTATCAGAAAGGTAAAGTTGGTGTTCCATATCCTTGTGGGTTCTGTAGAACATGATAATACCATGCTTTTTGATTGTCTAGAAATTGATCAGGTACCATAACATTTTTTGAAATATTGAGAATATATGAGTGTTCGCTATAACAAATTTATCCCTGCTGAAGTTGTTACTAAAGAATCAAACTTGAGAGGGAGGGGTGGTCAATATGCCCATAATTGGAATTTATTAAAAAATAAATAGGCATCTATATCATTGCATGAATCACGAACAGTGACTGCTACTTAAAAAGATTTAATCTCTACTGTAGAGTATATTTGGCAGGGTAAAGGGCTGAACAGGAAGGGACAGTCTGGTACCTAAACCCTTTAAGATTAAAGAGTAAGAGGAATTTGAGAAGTGGATATAGAGATAAATAATTTTAAAATCTTACTCTGGTCCTTTCAGGTACTGTAGTGTGTGTGTATATTGCTTATTTTTGTCTTTTCTAAGCCTTAGCATTTTTTATTATGAAAAATATTTTTTACTTAAGGTATTTTTATAATTGAATGCCTTTTTAAATAAATATTTGAAGTTTTCAACAAATATTATATTAGTATAAAATTCTAACATTGAAGTCTGTTGTTTTGTTTCTACTGAATCTAGGTATTATGAAGTAATTGAGTCCGCTACTGTTCTTGAAGAATCTGATTCTGAAAAGGTCAGTTGCCTGTTGTATTAAGCATATGACATTTTGCTATTCATAAAATATTGCCACTTAGTATTTTTAGAAATATTTTAAAATGTAATATTTTTATAGCTCCTATCTTATTCTAATACTTTATAGACTAGTTTGTGGAAATACGGAGATTTTCTTTAAACTTTAATACTTTATAGATAAAGAACCAGTGTTGTAAAGAAATGTCACTCTGCAGTTATGTAATACTTTTAAACTAGGTAAATGTAGAACTTTTAGAACTTCATTTTAGGAATGGCATCCTCAGACTGTTCTGTTTGTTCTTATTGTATATCTTTGAGTATTTGTTTATCTCCAGGACATCTGTATGCCCATTCCCAGAGTAACCTATTACTTTTCTGGAAGCAAATCTTCTAAACTGGAAGCAATATTAAATGTTCTACAATGGTCTGCCCCCAAAACAGCTCTGTCTTAAGTAGACTACTGTGTCTGCAACAGCCCAAATTGCTTCCAGCCTGCAGGATTCACTTCTGAAAAATTGCTAGTATTTCTTTCCTTGAAAGGGCCAGATCATTGGTATCGAAAGGAGATTTGATGTGGTTCAGGAAAGGAATTGCATGTTCTGGAAGTGGAGATCCACTTATTTTAAATCACAAAATGGTTGAAATATTAAGTAAAATTAATACCATTTTATGATTTTCCTCTAAAATAATATAACTGATATAAATATATCTATCCAATAATGATCATGGCTGGTTCACATCATAATGGTGGCATTTGTAATTGATTTCTTCCCCAAGATCCTGTTGACTCTGAGGATTATGCATGATTAAAATGTGGAATAAAAGGCAATCTCTTTTCAGTTAGAGAAATGGGAGACACCATTATAGACTACATCTATCCAATTATTTTATTAAATTTACTGTGTAATTATTGGGGCAATCCTATCTCTTTGGTGTTTTCCATTTCACTGAAAATTGTAAATATGATGATCCATGAAACTTCCATTTGTCAACTTCTTTTAAATATTGGACAGGTAAGAATGATCCAAGAATATCCCTTCGCTTATTCCTAAATGGTCACAAAAGACATAATTACATTACAGGGATCCTTGGTGACACCAATTCATAAAATTTGTTTTTTTAAATTTCCTCATACTGGTTTGTTGGGTCACTTGCTTGAGAAGTGAAGAATTTAAATTGCCTAGCCCTAGAGCATACTACAATTGTAGCTGGAAAGAGGAGGTGAGAGTCACATTTTGCAACAGGATTACTGCTAATAATTTATTTGTAAAATTTATTGGCCACCCATCTTACCATGGAGTAACTCTGGGCAGCTTACAATATTAAAAAGATAAAACTGAGCCCTAACTAAAAAATGGGGAGGGAGGTAGTAGGATGAGAAGGGGTGAAGTGGGATCTGTTATTAATATATCAAGTACCCCCAATGTAAAACCCCTCCATTGGAGCCTCAAGTCAACTGGCAGAGCCAGGTCCTTAAGCTTTTGCAGAAGGTCAGGAGGGTTGGAGCTGACCTCACTCTGGGGGGGGGGAATGTTCCAAGGGGCAGGAGCAGAGAAGGCTCTTCTCCTGGATCCCTCCAGAATACCCTGGCTGATGGAGCATGCTGGATGCCTCCTCTGCTGGCATGGAAGGGGAAGGCAGGGCAATCCCAGTGGGGCGAGGCAATCCCTCAAGTAACCTGGACCCATGCCATGAAGGGCTTTAAAGGTGATTACGAACACCTTGAATTACATCAGGAAGCAAACCTGTAGCCAATGCAGTTCTTGGAGCAGTGGTGTTACATGGGCCGCCCTTGGGCTCCAAGAACTGCCTGAGCTGTTGCACTCTGTACCAGCTGTAGTTTTTGAATGCTCTTCAAGGGTAACCCCAAGTAGAGCGCTTCCAATAGTCCATCTGTGAGATAACTAGGGCTTCAATGACTGAGCACAGGACTTGGTGCACAACTTGAAGGCTGTCCTAGCTGTGATTGCTACCTGCTCTTTGAGCAGGTGTTGCAAGTCCAGGAGAATCCACAAGTTTCAGACTGGATCCATCTGGGGTGGTGCCACCCCATTCAGAACTGGAGATGACAAAGTCCCAGATTATGGAGCTCCCTATGCTCGGAGCCATTTGATCTTATCAGGGTTCAGCTGAAGCCTGTTGTTCTCCCATCCAGGCCTGCACAGCTTCCAGGCACTGTGAGAGGACAGCAACAGCATCATTTGGGTCACCAGGGCTAGAATATAGAGTTGGGTATTGTCAGCATATACTGCAGATACCTCAAGCCATGGTGATGGATGACCTCACCCAGCGGCTTTGTGTTAGATGTAAAAGACTGGTTTATTTTCAGAATAACAGTTCTGTAAATATTTATTTCTAGGGGGTTTGCTCTTGGATGATCTCTGCTTTTCGCATGCAGTAAGTATGCACTAAAGTTGTGATCGGAATATTTTGCTTAATATTGTTAAGAAAAATGGAAGATTATTTGCACTTTTCTCAATTTCATTGTCCCGTTTGCTGACTTTTTTATGCATTAGTGTTATACATTTAATAAATAAGAACTGTAATTATTAAGGAAACCATATTGCTCTTCATAGTTTTGATGTTAATTTTAAAATACCGTATTTTAGACTCTGGTTTTTCCCTTAAAAATATGAATCTGCTATGATTCCTCTCAGGTTAGAACATTATACTAATTTTTCAAGGAATGAATAATTAATGATCCAACGATCCAGTATTATGCATGCACTAAATTACTTGATTAGGATAAAACCTATGTGCAACTTTGTATTTTGTAGCAAGAAGTGCTGTTTTATGCTTGAGTACTTTGATTAATGCTGGTGACTGACTTGTCCTTTAATTTGTGGTGCAGTGATGACGAGATTTATGAACAGTGTGGGCATGATGCCATTACTTATCTCTCCTTTCAACGGCATCTCATCTGTCTCTTGACTGTGGTCAGCTTGTTGTCTTTGTGTATTATACTACCTGCAAACCTATCAGGTGACTTGCTTGGTAAGCAACTTTTTAAATTATTTGGATTCCACAGAGCAATCTGACTTAACTGTAAATGTGGTATATCAGTGACTTGGAGTGTTCTCTATTACCTAGAGTGCCCTGAAGATTAAGTGCTATGATTCATATGAGACTATTGAAATATCTAATGAGAATTATATCTTTAGAATCAAAATGCCCTATTCTGTAATTTCATTTGCTAGATTTTAATCTCTTGAAATGACTTCGGCATCTAATATACAGTCATTTAAATATAAAGTGTACTTACAATACATTCTGTATTGAATGATACATTTGTTTTGGTGATGGCATATTACTTTATTTCCAAGCTGTGGCAAGTGGACAACTGGACATGTACACTGACATTCAATAACTGGAGTGTTCTCCTGTATTTCAAAAATTAGATTTTAATATTACATTAAGTTTTTCATTGCTTGGGATGTTTAGTTCACCATCATTTGAAAGAACAAAACCTAGGCTGTAGGCTAACTATTGATAATTGAAAATAAGTGAATTCTGTCAATTTGTTCATTCCAAATACAGTAATTGTAGCAATTATTTTATTTTAGGACAATACTAAAATGGAAAAACTTTGAATTTAGAACAGTCCATATTTAGCTTTTTCAGTATATACACAGGTCTGGAATTAAGGTATTATATTTTCCTGGAAAAATATTATACTTGTTATAGTTCAGGAAAGAAACTGAAACTGCCAAAGTTAAAATATATGTTTCTCTTTTTCTGCAATGCATAACGATTGTGAAGGTTGTAAGTAAGAAATCAGTAAGTATACAAGATAGTTTGGTTAACAATATAATGTTCTAGATTGGGTTTTGTGAAATTGTTTTTTCAGTATTCCTGCATACAGTTGCTGAGATAGCATCATAGGAATTGAGATATTTACAGAATGTTATATGGTAATATATGTAGGTGTAATTCTTAATGGACAGAGAAAAAAATATTGTTTTTTGGTCCACAGTTTCTGCTCCTTCAAGGAGAGCTATAAAACTATAGAGACCTTGTGTTCTATATATTCCTGATATTTTGGGGAACAAAGTGGCAGAGTAAAGAAAAAAAAAACTTTTTTCCCTAATCACGTTGTTTCCAAGTTTCAAAATGTATTATGTATTATGTATTATGTTGTTGCAAAATTATTCAGCTTCCAAATAATTTCATCATTGTTCACTTGTCATAAAATTTGCCAAAGCAAGAAACACAACACTGAGAAGGAGAACCGTGTTTATTGTAATGATCATTAGGTGCTTGCTTTACAAGAAAGATGAACCCTGAACAATGGAAAAGCAAAGGTTTTTTATTGAAGTTGGGGGTCACAAAGCAGGAAAACTGGCCAGTTTGGAGAAGCTGGACAGATCTTTGTCTCTGTAATTGGAGTGAGTTCTCTTGGTAGGCAAAGTAGACTTTTCAGATGGACAGCAGAGATGAGGAAATTCATTGTAAGGAAGTGGAATGTTGAGGTCATCAGCTGATAAGAAGATGGAAGGTTGGGGTTTCTCTAGGTTGCAATTTTTTGTTGTTGGGCCATGCTGTGAGCTGATGGGGAGGCTTCTACTCTTTGGTCTAGATGGGACTGCAAGGGAACTTTGTCTGGGACAGAGAGGGTCAATTTGAGTCTGATGGGATTAGGCAAAAAGACATACTGGGTTTGACCTTGGTCATATCCAAAAGAGGGAGGGGAGATGGGACGGGAAGGAGGGTAGCCTCCATTCAATGTGCTGGGTTTACTTTTTCCACTACACAGATATGATTCTTTCCAGTGCCTAAAGGGAAGACCCAGCTGGTAGAAATTCAGTTACTTGTACTCTTTTCTTTCCAAGGAAAGAGCACAGAAGCGTAGGGCTAATGACATCAATAAATCTTAAGGGAAAAAATGGGTAGCAGGAAACTCCCTTATGTTTAATTCTGTGTTCTTTTCAACCTGAGCTTGGATGATATTGCTGCTGTTAGAAGAATCCTGAAACTTTAAAGTGCACATATTAATTGCCAGAAGGACAATTTATATGAAGATGATCCACTGTATCAGAATTTAGTTCCATTTTGTTTTCTAGATTTTACTGGTTGTAGAACATCGGCTTGGTTGCTGTATTTGTCACCAGCACTTTACTACTGTATATGTCAATAATTATAGTAATGAATTTCCTTTCCCATTGGGAAGCACTCTTTTTGCTTCCTTAAGTCAGCAAAAACTATACTGGCATGACATTTCCAGTCTGTATTGTTGCTTCTATTCTGCCTAGATTGTCTCTGTATAAAGTTACTGAATTCACTTGACGTCTATCCAGAACAATGGGTGTCAAAGTCTAGCATGTTTTCAATAACTTATGGCTACCCTTGCACAGGATAGAAATAAGGAAAAATGCTATTTTAATGCTGATATTGCTAAGGATGACTTGACTCTGTCTTGATCTTGGGTTGAAGACGAGATGAAAGTTAATGTAACAGTCATGTATAAAAAAAAAAAGTAGGTAGAAATGGATAACCAAAGAAAAAATAAACACGCAGAGGAACTAGTATTGCTGAATGAAAGTCAGCATGGATTCTGCAAAGGTTATCCTGCTTTTATCAATTTTCTAATTTTTTTTTTTAGAATGTCAACAGGCACCTGAATCAGAAGCTTGACTAACCTAGTGATCATAGGCTAATAGGGCTTGTCCTTTTATGAATGACTTGCTGGTTAGGGAGCAGAAAGGGAAGAATAGGCAGTTTTCTCACTGGAGGATAGAAAGAAGTAGAGTACTTCAATTATTGTGCAAGGACCAGCGCTTGATTCTGATCATAAGTGAACATAAGCAATGAGCTATCCGAGTGAACGGATGATACCAAACTATTCAGAATATTTTAAACCAAAAATGATTTTGAAGATCTTGTGCAATATCACTTTAAATGGACTTGATGAGTAGTCAAATGGCAAATTTGGCAAGTTCAGTTTCATTAAGTATAAAATTGAGGCATACTGCAACAAAAAACCCTAAACTTTGTATATACACTGATGGGACAGAGCTTTCATGAAACTACAGGTAGTCCTCGATTTACATCCACAATTGAGCCCAAAATTTCTGTTGCTAAGCAAGACAGAAATGAGTTTTGCCACATTTTATGCCCTTTCTTGCCACAGTTGTTAAGTGAATCACTGCAGTTATTAAATTAGTAACTTGGTTGTTAAGTAAATCTGACTTCCCCATTGACTTTGCTTATCAGAAGGTCACAACATGTGATCACATGACTCTGGGCCATTGCAGCCATCATAAATATGAGCCAGTTGTCAAGCATCCAAATTTTGATCATGTGACCATGTGGATGTTTCAACAGTCGTGAATGTGAAAAATGCTCATAAGTCACTTTTTTCAGTGGCGTTGTAACTTTGAATGGTCAGTAAATGAATGGTTGTATTCAAGGACTACCTGTAATCAGTAAGAAAATCTGGTAGTCACAGTGAGTAGTTCAATGAAGATATTGACAAGGGGTAGGGCTAATTATGAAAGGCAAATTCCATCCTAGGAATCATTACAAAAGAAATTGAAGATAGAAGTATTAACATTATAATTCTGTTACAGAAATGTAGTGAGCAATTGTGTCTGGAATACTATCTATAGTTCTCATAGTTTTGTTTAAACAATGTTATAATAGAGCTGGAACAAAATGTAGAAAAGGCCAACCAGTATGCCTGAGAGTTTGAATACCTTCCTTATGAGTAAAAGCTAGAATATCTGAATACACTTTGAAAAAAGGTGACAGGTGAGCATTTTTGAGCTGCATAAAATTGAGATTTTTTTTTTGTGTCTCTCTTTAAAAACACTAGGATTAGGAATCATCTGATGAAGCTAATTGAAAATAGATTTAGAACAAGTTTATAGAGGGCAGGTCTATCATGGGCTATTAGTCTCTGTATTGGAGACAAGGGGACAAGGGCAAAATAAGGGCCTGTATCCATTTTCTTCTTTTAGATGGATCTTGTTAGCCACTGTACTGGACTAAGATGACTCTTGATTTGATTCAGTGGAGCTATTTTATGTTACGTTTATCTTAAAAAGCAGCAGTTATAGGATAACCAAGCTGCTGTATTTGTATAATATTTAATTATTTTCAAATAGATGAATAAAACATACTTAAAATATTATTTTCTGCCTCTTAGATAAAGATCCATATAGCTTTGGAAGAACTACTATAGCAAATCTACGAATAGGGTAAGTAATCACAAGATGTTTGCATCCTTTATATACAGAATACTTTCCTTGAACATTCTTTACTTTTCAGTTTGGACCATATTTTTTAATCATGTAGTAGAAGAGAATGAGATGTGCTAGACACACACTGAAGACAAAAATGTAGTAACTACACAGTTATCAATGAGTTATCTTTGAGTCCTAGAATGTAACTGAAGTGTCATGAAATTGAGAAATGTAGTTCCCAAAGCCTAAGAGTAAAATGGAGACATATTTCCATCTCTTCCCAATAGATGTTTTTATAGGCAGTTTTGTCTGTATATGAAGAGTGTAGCTTAAGTGGACTACCAGTGGAGGAATAATATTTGAATCTGAGCTTAGCACTTTTGGAGTAAATTAAGGAATCAAATATATATAGGTAGTCCTTGATTTATAATCATTCTTTCAGTTACTGTTCAAAATTACAAACCTGCTGAAAAAAAATGGGCTTATGACTGATGTCCAAAATTATAGCCATTACAGCACCCCCACAGTCACATGATCAAAATTTGGGTGCCTCCCACCTGGCCCACCAACTGAACACAAAGCTGTTGTAAGCCTTAGCTCCCACCAGACCCACCAGCGTGGCCTAAAGCTGTCTTCTGCAAAGGCCTTGACTTCAGCTCTAGCTCTTCCACCAATGAGTGCAGTTGTGCAGGGCAGAAAAAAAGTATCAGTGCATGTGGGGGAAACATAGATGGGTGGGAGGAGGAGTTACATTGCTCCTGCAGTCATAAGTGGTGGTGGACTGAATGGGCAGCTGAGGCTTCCCAAGTTGTAGCAGCTTTGCACTGTGCTGATGGGCCAGGTGGCTGGCTGAGTGATAGTGACTCAGGCAGTGACCCTGGAGTCATAAGTGCAGGTGGGCTGATCCATGTGCTTGAACTTTGATCATGTGATCATGAGGGTGGTGCAACAGCCATAACTTAGGCACAGGTTGTGAGTCTATTTTTTCAACACATTTCAGTCAAGGACTACCTGTAGGGGCACTTGCTGAATGTGACTCAGAGATGAACAAGCAAGTGAGGCTATGATAAATGTAATCAATGCAAATATTTTGCTCCAATTATTTCATTTCTAATTTTCTGAAACATTCTACTTCACAGGAATAATCTTCTCTGGCTACATACAATTTTTGCTGTGATTTACTTGATTTTGACAGCTATCTTTATGAAACATCATGTGGGTTCCATTAAATACAAAAAAGAAAGCATAGTAAGTTTCTACAATTTAAAAAAATGCTTAATACTTGAAGAGTTAAATTAAAACCAGGAAGAGAATGGATTGTGAAAATTGCTTCTTGGCAGATGGTACTTATGCACCGGTTTCTTCATTGAGAGGGTGATGGGAGGAGGGCTCTCCAATATGGGACAAACTTAATTGCCTATTCCATGATTCAGCTTTGTAGAGTCTCTCAGTGGTGTAATAAAAGGTATATTCAAATTGAGAATAATGTTTCTTGCTCTCACTTCGATTTTTCCCTGTTAACAATTCACCTAGATTTTCTCTGAGACAACTGTTTCATAAAATTGTTGCTTTTAAAACAAAATGTAATTGGCGTTTTGCAAAACTGTGTATGTGTGGAGGACAGAGAGGTCACAATCCCCATCACCATCACTCTTTTTAGTTAATCTGTGCTTCTGATGGGGGACTAATTTTAAAATTATGACATAAACTTGTTGCCAATTAAACAAATATAAAAATAACCATAATAAAAGTGAGCTTAGATTGAGGACAGTTTGTTGGATTTTATTTGCACATATGTTAGTGTGGAGTTTTAGAGCATTTGTGTTTTTGTATTAATTATGTAGAGAAAAGTAAAAACAAGAGGTTCAAGCTGATTATAAAATCTGAATTTTCAAAGATTCCAAATTATTTGCTGAGATTACAAATTTGTACACAACTAACAATAGATAGAATTACATTTTAAATAATACTAACTTCTGACAATAGGATGAATTTACCTGAATTTGAGATATTAGATGTAAGTGTGCTATGTTTTAAATGTTTTTTTAAAAGGAAAAATGCTGTTGTTTTATTTTTTAGCAAAAGATAATGAAATTTTCATCCCAAATTGACACTTCCAAGGGAATGAAGCATGCTGAGCCTAATATGAATGAGTTTAGAGTTTTTTGTGCAAAACCATCCTTTCTCATTTGGGTGCTGCCCTATGTTTTTAATGTGCAGTTACTACAAGAATAGTGGTCTCAAAAGAGTCCAGCATGGCTGCATAAAGAACTCTCTGATAAATTGAAAGATAAAAAGGACAAGTATAGAAAGTGGAAAGAGGGGCACATAACAAAGTCAGAATATCAGCAAATAGCCTGAGCCTGCAAAGATGAAGTGAGGAAAGCTAAGGCTCATAATGAACTAAGGCTTGCGACCAAAGTCAAAAATAACAAAAAAAGCTTCTTTCAACATGTAAAAAAACAAGAAAAAAGTGAAAGAAATGATTGGACCATTAGTGGGTGAAAGTGGCAAGAAGGTGACAAGCAATAGGGAGAAAGCAGAACTATTTAACTCGTTTTTTGCATCTGTCTTTACACAAAGGAAAAAAACAGACCAACCTATCAAAAATAGTGCCATAAAAAACAGAATAGAAACACAAGTTAAGATAGGCAAGAAAATGGTAAGTGAGCACCTGTCCAGCCTAGACGAGTTCAAATCACCAGGACCAGATGGATTACACCCCAAGGTTCTCAAGGAACTGGCAGATGTGATCTCAGAACCACTGAACTATATTTTTCAAAGATCCTGGAGCACTGGGGAACTACCGGAGGACTGGAAAAGAGCTGATGTAGTTCCCATCTTCAAAAAAGGAAAAAAAATGGATCCAGGAAATTACAGACCTATCAGCCTGACATCAATACCTGGGAAGATTCTGGAAAAGATAATCAAACAATGAGTCAGCGAACACCTAGAGGCAAACAAAATCACTACTAAAAGCCAACATGGGTTTGTCAAAAACAGATCATGCCAGACAAAGCTTATTGCATTCTTTGACCAAGTGACAAAATTAGTGGATCAGAGGAATGCTGTGGATATAATTTACTTGGACTTCAGTAAGGCATTTGATAAAGTAGATCACAACCTACTACTCAATAAGATAGAAAAATGTGGGTTAGACAGCATCACCATCAGATGGATTCATAGCTGGCTGATGGCCGTACTCAGCGTGTGGTCCTCAATGGAACCGCATCTACATGGAGGGAAGAGTGCAGTGGGGTGCCCCAGGGCTCTGTTCTGGGCCCCAGTGCTCTTCAACATCTTCATCAATGATTTGGACGAGGGGATAGATGGGGAACTCATCAAATTTGCGGATGACACCAAGCTGGCAGGAATATCCAACACTCCAGAAGACAGGCTTAAGATACAGAAGGATCTGGACAGACTTGAACACTGGGCGCTATCTAACAAAATGAAATTCAATGGTGAAAAAAGTAAGGTTCTACATTTAGGCAAGAAAAACCAAATGTTTTGGTATAGGGGGTACCTTGCTCAATAGTAGTAACTGTGAGAGGGATCTCGGAGTCCTAGTGGACAATCACTTAAATATGAGCCAGCAGTGTGCTGCAGCTGCCAAAAAAGCCAACACAGTGCTGGGCTGCATTAACAGAGGGATAAAATCAAGATCACGTGAAGTATTAATACCCCTTTACAATGCCTTGGTAAGGCCACACTTGGAATACTGCATCCAGTTTTGGTCATCACGATGTAAAAAAGATGTTGAGACTCTAGAAAGAGTGCAGAGAAGGGCAACAAAGAGGATTAGGGGACTGGAGGCTAAAACATATAAGGAACGTTTGCTGGAATTGGGTATGTCTAGTTTAATGAAAAGAAGGACTAGGGGTGACATGATAGCAGTGTTCCAATATCTCAGGGGCTGCCACAAAGAAGAGGGAGTCAAGCTATTCTCCAAAGCACCTGAGGGCAGGACAAGAAGCAATGGATGGAAACTAGTCAAGGAGAGAAGCAACATGGAACTGAGGAGAAACTTCCTGACAGTTAGAACAATTAACCAGTGGAACAACCTGCCTTCAGAAACGGTGAATGCTCCAACACTGGAAGTTTTTAAGAAGAGACTGGACAGCCATTTATCCAAAATGGTGTAGGGTTTCCTGCCTGAGCAGGGGGTTGGACTCGATGACCTCCAAGGTCCCTTCCAACATTATTATTATTATTATTATTATTATTATTATTATTATTATTATTATTATTATTATTATTATTATTATTATTATTATTATTATTATTATTATTATTATTATTATTATTATTATTATTATACATATTGCTTAGAGAGGATATTGACCTAGAAGTCTACAAAATTTTACAAGAACAGATGCAGAGATAAGGATATGAAATAAAACACATAATTTTCAGTTTTTCTCAGTTGGCACTGAAGTCAATAACAGTATGCAGGAGTAGGGAGCCACATATGGAGCCAATAGTAATGGGACATGAAAATCCAGCACACTATCAACAAAAGTGTTTTTTTTTTTTTACTATAATCTAGTAATGGGGTTCGTAACCACCTATGGTTTGGTTAGTCCCAGTCAAATTTGTGGATATCTGGATTCTACCAAAATACTTTGAGCTGCTGCTTTTTCTGGAGAAAGATCTAACAAAAGGCAATTACAGGGCACAATCCAGTGAAGGAGTATTTTGACTTCTCTTCCCTAAAGCACCATGATGAGAAAATCCTACTAAAACTATTTACTGTGATTAGAATGTGGACTTTTTAGACACAAAATTAAATTGCTACTGCTTTTTTCCCTCTATAGAGCCAGTTTACTCTAGTAATTAAGGTACTAAGCTAGAAATTGGGAGACTCTGAGTTCTAGTCCCATCTTAGGCATGAACGGTGACTGGTTGACTTTGAGCCACTCACTCTCTTTCAGCCCAACCCACCTCACAAGGTTATTGTGGGGAAAATAAGAGAGGGAAGGATTATTAGGTATGTTCGCCACCTTGAGTTATTTATACAAATAATAAAGGTGGGATATAAATAAATAAATGTTGAAAATGTTTTTACATAACAAGACTGAGCAATTTTCCCCCAGGGCACCATATTTGCTATCATTATCATCATCTAGCTTCTGGGTGTCACATGGGATATATTAGATAATAGAATAACATTATGCACGAAGGGAAATATTTGTAATCTTTTTTTGTTTAACATGAAGTTTAAAGCTCAGAAATAGCTATATAAAGGCTTAATCACTTGCTTTTAAGCTTTAAATTGTCAAAAAGAAAGTCAAATAAATTGGGTTTTTGTTTTGTTTTTGCTACTGAATGTCAATATTATCTCTTTGTTCTCTAGGCACTGTAAAATGGGAGGTCAGAGCTGTGGGGGGCTGAAGTACTTCTGAAAAAAATACATAATTTTTCTGCGTTCATAGTAGCTTATTATCTGTGTCCCTCCAAATAACTTGAGGTAGGGTCAGATTCAGATCTGGTCTGCTTAGAAGGAATACTACTTTGCCTTACTTACCTCTTGGAGCCACATTAGTCTACATAGGTATAACATGCAATGAAATCTGATAAATATCCCTAGTAACAATTTAAAAACTGAAGCTAAATTTAATGAAATGTATAAATGTGTGTAGGTTAAAGAGACAACTGAATTGAAGTCAGTCATACAATCATACAAAGAAAGGGTTAGGAGGGACCTTGGAGATCATCTAGCACTTCGGTTTTCCTTTCAGTCTTTCTCTGTGATCAGTTCACTGAGAAACTCTTATTTTTTTATGTGTAGGTAAAGCGCACATTGTTCATAACCGGCCTTCCCAAAAATGCCAGTGCAACAACCATTGAAAATCACTTCAAGTAAGTTTTTTTAAAAAGAAAAACCTAAATTTCTTTTTTTATATAAAAAATATTTGCAAATATATGTTTTCTTAGTGGTAATAGTTCAGAGAGGCATATTGAGAAATGAATATTGTAATTCTTCTATTTTCCTTGAGGATATGGGCAATAGGCAGGTGCAATCCATGGGAAGGACCAGCTTCTGTATCCCAGGCTGGACCTCTGTGACATTGGCTCAGAAAATCAGAGCATAGCTCTGTGTGCTTATTTTAAAAGTAATGCCTGTTTTTAGTCAGAAACAAGAGTTGTACACATGGAAATAGGGAGGTAATTATCTTTTTCAAACACTCCTCTCACTCCTGAGATTGCCTACCTTACTAAAAACTTTTAGTAGACTATACCACCGTATTCTGATCAGAAACCTGTCCCCTAAAATTCTCACAACTTATTTTCTATTTTCCATATAGACAGAGGGTCCAGGGTGAAGAAGATTAATCTGGCTGAATGGAAAGTATTTGATTTGCTGATATACTAATTCTCAAAGACATTTGGGGAGATGTTCACTATGCCAGCAATCAATACTCTGGTTATAGTTCTCATATCACCACCTCCTCCAATATCAACAAAGCATAAAATCCTACCTTACTTGCCAAGAACAAGCCCATTCAACTCTTGGTAGTAAAGTAATATCTCATTGATCATATCATGTCCTGATTCCATCCCGTCGGAGCACATCTAGGAAACATGCCCAATATAATCTTTGTTAGGAAGATCTTCCATGGGACACCTAGACGCAAAGAAGGCTTTGATATTGTACACTGAAAATTTTGGAACAAATTTTACTAAATATGAATTTCTTCCATTATTATCAATGGGATCAACATTTGGTATTCCTTGTTGTTACAAATAGAATTAGCAATTAAAATATCCTCTGGAACTCATTATAAGTATTTTTTTCTCTATCTAATTTGGAATGAAAATCAAGTTGCCCAACTACACTGATGTTAGTTTAGATATATCTATGATTGGAATTAAGAATAAAATGCTTATGATATGAAGGGAGGCAAGAAAGGTAAATTATGGAAGCAAGCTTTTCCTCTTTTGTAAGTTTCATGAAGATATGAAAGGGGCAGAGTTCATGTCTGACGTTTCTTTCATCATTTTGATCAAAATTTTCAGTTTTGCACCTGTAGTCTTTTCTGCAAGTTGTATGCTTTTCTCTAGATGTCTATTGGTTGAGGTCTTAGGCCAGTTTCTTTCTCTTGTTTATGTTCAAATCTTCCCTTTAAGATTTAAACTTTGAGGGCATGTGTTAAATAAATCCAGTCTGTTTCAGGGAAAGAAAGATCCAACTTGACTGAGCCTATATGTTGGTGGGAGAGAGAGACTAACCTAAGAGCTTTGGAATGCTTTCCAAAGAGGACGGAAAACAAGAATTCATTAAAAAGGCTCTTTTTACCTCAAAATTATTTTTTTAAAAGAAATTAGCTTAAAGAGCTGAGTATTTGTATTTGCTTCAAAATTGGTTAACATTATACATGTTCTATCTGATATCTCAGTATCTACTATATTGAGGCAGCCATGGATAATCAAGTCAATTTAAAGAAAAACTATATCCATATTTTTGGAACTGGACAAGATTAATCATTCTTCAGGTACCTCAGATGCAGTCTGAGAAAAGCAATTTTGTAACATAAGGAAAGGTGTGAGATGCTATATCTTGACATAAATCTATGTCAAGCAATTTGTTTAGTTGAAAAATAACAAGAGTTAATAATATAAGCAGAGAAAATGTTTCCAGTGCTTGCGTAACATCAGTGGACAACATACATAACATTTGAGAAGATGGTTTTATGCTACAATGAAAATGGTTCTATACTAGTATTAATTGCTCTTGTTCTGGGCTGGCAACAATATTGTTTAAAATTATTTTATAATTTTCATGTGGCCAGGATATTCAGGTATAATAATTATTGATATATAGATTTGGTTGCTGTAAGGAAGGATATAATTCTCAGTGTTATAACTATGCAATAATAATAGTGGTGAACCAAACCTTCCTTTTTCAATTTTGGAAATGAATTTGATAAAATTTGAAATAATTCCACAACTTTTCCTTAATCTACGGCCCTCCACATTTTGAATTGCAATTCCCATAATTCACAGTGGGCACTGGTTTTGACTGGACTGATTGGAAATTTTGGGAAATGTAATACAATGCAGATGGAAGACACTGGGTTGGAAAATGCTGCCCTAGGAAATCAATCCTCAAATCTCATCCTTAGTAATATAATCCACAGTACAATTAGAACCACTGCAATTTCTGAGGTGCACTGTCCTCCCATTTACTATTTCTGCCATCAGGTTAGTTTTCACAGAGCTGGCAGAGGTAGCAGATAACAGTAAATCTATTCTGAAATATGTCAGATTTGGTCCTGTTCAAAATGGGCTTGGGGCTGAACCACTTGATTTTGTACTATAAGCATATTATTTTGAAACTTTGCTTATCCTCCTATAATTAATCTGTAGTAACTTAACTATTTTTTTCCTTTTGCAGAGAGGCCTATCCAACTTGCATTGTGCAGGAGGTGCAGATATGTTATGATGTAGCCAAACTCGCATACCTGTCCGATGAAAGGTACCTGTATTATGGAGAAAGCATCTTTAAGTTTAAGTTAAAATACAATATGTTAACTGAGGGGTCCTTGGTGCTCTCTGAGCTTGCTTGTTTTCTTGCAGACGTTTCATTACTCAAACTAGGTAACCTCATCAGTGCTACTGATGTTAGAACTGATGATGTTACCTAGTTTGGGTAATGAAACGTCTGCAAGAAAACAAGCAAGCTCAGAGAGCACCAAGGACCCCTCATGTCAACCCCGAACTACAAATGTTCTCCTTTATTAGTATGTTAACTACAATATGCTTTCTGTGCCATTGTCATAAATACTGGTTGTCTGTCACCAGACTTGTAGCATGAGACCCGAGTTGTAAAGCTTATTAAATACTATATATGCACAAACACTCTATAGAGAACACATTGGGAGGATGTCATAGTAATGCTCACAATAGAATTATTTCATTTGTTTAATGTCTGATTCTCTCAGTGAAATAATTCATACATTTTCTTTTGAATCAATTTGACTCTTGTTCTGAGAAGCTCCAATGGAGTGTATCTATTGTGGAAGCTGCATTGTGTGTACTGAATTTATTTAGATACAGGATGGCCTGGTGCATTAAATCCAGTGCTGTTTTAAACAAGAGTTTAAGATCGTATTTTAACTTATGGTTTGATTATTTTGAATCCTGATTTTTGAAGAGAATTGCTTTCATTCGTGTCCTGTAAAAGACCCTGTTTATGACCCAAAATGTTTAAGCATACTTTATAATATTAAAGATGATCTATTCTTAATAATTTCTAATACAATAAAAGTGTACATCCTTTCAAAAACTATTATGGTACTATAAGGACTTTGAAGGGTTTTCTTCCCTAATTAAGTTCCCCTAGTTAACAGAATTGACTGCAAAGCTTAAAAGTGAATCTTATATAAATACTATCTATATGATTATATGCATAATTAAAGAAGTAGAAATATTTGGAATACCTATTATATGTGTTATCCACTTAAGTATATTGTCTATCATGTGAATATTATTTGTGAAAATGAGTACATATTTTAGATATACACTTCATTTTAATAACAAATTCCTTGCCATATCACATTTATGTATGTATTTATACCAGAAAAAAGGCAGAGAAGAATGTGGCTTATTATACCCAACTGTTTGAGCAGACTGGTAAAAGATATCGCATAAATACAAAACCATGTGGTCAGTTCTTTTGCTGTAACACCAGAGCATGTGAAAGGGTAAGAAGCTGTTGTGTTTCTTAGTTAAAATGTTAAATCATTAGGTAAGGTTTAATGTTTAAAATGTTTAAAATTAGGTAAGGTTTGCCATACTTGCTTTTTAGGAAAAGACTAATAAGAATTTAAAACCGAACTGCTTTCTTAAGTTCATTCTCCCCAGCAATTATTGAATCAGATGCAGGGTCAAGTGACTTATATTTCCTAATGTTTGTCAGAGTTTATTTTTTCTAAATACACTTAGATGGTAACTTTTTTTAGAAGTTTGATTTATTATTATTGAAATAACTGAGCGTGAAACTACTAGTCACCTAGGGAAGAAAAATAAAAAGAAACAAATGGAACAGTGAAATAGGATTTTATATATAAACACTTGAATGTTAAAAGGTAACAGCACTCTGCTTTTCAAAAGGAAGATGCTATAGATTACTATACTGGAGTTACCCAAAAATGTATGGAAGAATACTTGAAAGAAGAGGAGCTAATTCATGATAAGCCATTGGGAATGGCTTTTGTAACATTCCAGAGGATAACTATGGCCTCTCTGTGAGTGTGTATTTTTTAAATTTATTATTACTGTTAATTATTTTAAATGAAATGAAACATCAGTCTATCCCTACTATTAATAGCAGTTCTATTAAATCCTATTTGAAGGCAATGCAAAGAAATCCCGGTGATGGTCCTGGTGACCAACCCAGATTAGATCCTGCAACATAGAAATCCTATTAAAAGGCATCTCTGTAGTGTATATCATTGATTAGTAAAATGGATGTCTTGATTGGGCTACATTGCTTTGAATAATAGATCAATCATTACATCTTTCAGATAGTAATATTGTAAACATTTTCTTATAATATACTTTATTTGTGTGTCTTTGACTTACAACAAACTCGACAAAAGTGCTTTATGACCCAAACAGCACTTCTGGCTGTCATAAAATGTCTCACTGTCTCCTTCCCTCTATGGTGATATGACCACATTTTGTGTGCTTGACAGCTGATTCACATTTATACTTGGTTGCAGCATCCCACAATCACATCATCAAATTTACAATATTTTTTGCTGGTTTTCAGCAAAAAAACATTTGGGGGAATGGATTTGGACTTCTAACCGCATGATTCACTTAATGTCTGCTGTAAAAACAGTCATAAAATTGAGGACAACCTGTATGTACAGTCTATAAAAAATATTGATTTATGCTGAGTCAACCATAAAAGCTAAAATGCTTAATTTTACTGTAGCATTCTTAAAGATTACAATGCCTGTAAATGTCAAGGCTTTAAGTGCAAAGGAGAACCTCAACCATCAGCCTATAGCAAAGATCTTCAGATTTCCAAATGGAATATTAAATACGCTACATATCCTCAGGATGTTTGTTGGTAATGTATCTTATTTTTCCCTCTTATTTCATGTGTAAAAGAAATGAAATTTGATGCCATTGTTTTTTCCAGAAGATGAATGAAATTTATCTTAGCTATTGTCTATATTATTGTCAGATTATTTAATTCTGAAGCTAGAAATTGATAGAGCATCTTGAAAATACAATCTCAAAACCATTGCATTGATGTCCAGAGTAAAAATATAAACTAATTTAGTGCATAGTTTTATAAATGGTTTAAGGTACAGTGTTGCTTAAAATATTTAAAATTCAAAAGGTTCACAAACGTTTAAGCACCACTGTATTTTGCAGGACTTCTATATTCTGCCTGACCAATACACATGTCTTACAGTCAAGACTGAGCATTCAAATCCTTATTTTAAACTAATGTGAAAGAAATCTAGCCAATTTTTATTTATGAGTCTAGATGAACTTTTTGTCTCTCATTTTGAACAAGCTCTGTTCCAGAGATAGAGGAATTTTTATCAGAGCTCTGTCACCTCTTGGTAAAAATTACTGCAATGGGGGCCTTGCTGGATTCTTCTGTAAAGGCAAACAAATGCTACATTGGGAAGAAACAATGTGTAGGGAGGGGAGGTAGATGGAGGGGAGGTAGATGATTAGTTTGCATTGGGGGAAGCAGCAGGCCAGGGAAAGACATAAGCAATCCCTTTGCCCATTTCATCTCCACTTCAGGTTTACCTGTAACTTTCTCATTTTTACATCTTTTTATTTTAAACAAAACAGGCCATATTCTTAATACCAGTTTGGAAAATAAGCACTGTTCACTGCTGTCTTCTCTATTTTTTCTTGACAGGAATAATCTCTCAACTCAAGGACGGAATTGGTGGGGTAGATGGCTTTTTATCAATTTACTCCTCTTTGTTGGCCTCTTTTTCTTGACAACCCCTTCTATCATTATTTCAACAATGGACAAGTTCTATGTAACCAAACCTATTCAATATCTTAATGTAAGTAATGCACTATATCTGATTTTAATCATCTCTGCTTCTCATAAAAGATTTAGCTCTGAGGTTAAACTTAAATATCATTTTAATTTATGTAAGGCAAAAAAAAATTAGATAAGGTGAAATACAATCACATTTAATAAACACTGACAGATATTTCTCAAATATAGGCAAGCAAACCTCATCCTTTAAGTCCCAAGTCCTATATTTGTGTTCCCTGGTATACTTTCTATTTTACTGCCAGAATTCATTCTTCTGCCATGTTGAGATAGGAAACACAAAATTATATCCTCAGTAAGTTTAACATCAATTAAAATTCTGCCTTCCCAAGAAGGAGATAATCCCAGCACCTTTCACTTTGCATCATGCCAATCTAAGTCCTTAGAGTGACACTTCAAGAATTTGTCATGTCGGTTCCTTGCCACCAAAAGTTGTTCATCTTGTTTTAAATGATCTTGTTTGGAAGTGGTAATTACCAAGTATTTTCTTTTTGAATTGTAATCTTTGTTTTTGGATTAAGCTGCTAAGAGATTTTGATCTCTTTCCAAATCCTACCTGTTACCATTATTCTTTTCATAAGACCAATTTTATTTCAGTGGTTGTTAAGCTGATATAATAAACATGTTTAGCTTGGTTGCATTCAAGGTAGTTCTACAGAACTGGTTATATTTCTCTCAATTCTTTCCTCAGAATCCTATTATTAGCCAATTCTTCCCAACACTCCTTTTGTGGTCCTTTACAGCTTTGCTACCAACAATCGTCTATTATTCAACAGTGTTTGAATCACACTGGACAACGTAAGAATATCTTTCTTTTGGCTCATCAAATTACATTGGAGGATTTAAAAGATAGGAAAGGCAAGGGAGAATATTCAGAATTTGTAGTAATGTCTATTTTCCCCGACATTTTTTTCTGCACAGTTCTGATTTTAACTTTACATAAACTACAAAATAATAGTTATATTAATTATTAATGTCTGTTCACATAATGTAAAGTCACAGCTGCCGTTTCTTTAGCTTGTGTTGGCCTTTATATATATTGAGTTCTTCCCTAGGATATCGTAATGTATCAGTATAGTTTATGTCAGATCCAAGCAGTGTGGTCTTTTGCAATTGACGGAATTATTATAATTATTTGTTTATTTATGGTCCAAGAGCAAGTCACAAAATTTAAAACACAGCACACCATTAATATATAAATACATAACAATACATACATATACAGATAGCCCTTGATTTATAACTGGTTGCTTAGCGAGCAGTTTCAAATTTTGGGTGCTCAGTAACCAGCCCACTTTTATGGCCATTTTCAGCACCCTGCAGTCATGTGACCGTGATTTACAATGTTTTCGCTAGAAACCAGTTTTTACTTGTCCGGTCTGGTCACATGATGCCTCACTTTAAAGTAATTGTGGGCTCAATTATGGTCATAACTTGAGGACTACCTGTATATACTTGCTTTAGGCATAGAAAAATCCTAGTGGAATTTAAGCAGAGGATAATCAGACTGAGCCAAGCTTTCTTATCTCTTACAGCCATGTTGTTCACTCCCCAATTATATATATATACTCAAACTTAGAGATTAAGTCTGTTTCATACATCCTTTTAAAATGCCCACTGTACTTGCACTGATAATCAGAGCTAATATACCCCCTCTTCAATCTGACTCTATTCATCGTGAAAGGATTGAGGTTTTCTTACTAAATGATCAATATCCAGGTGTTTTGAAGGCAATAAATTATTTATTTATTTATTTATTTATTTATTTTATTTATAGCCTTAGCTTATAGAAACTGCTAAACACCTTCAACGAATTGTTAATTCTATAGGTTTTCCCCCCCTTTTATATGTATTGTTATGCTTGTTTGGCTATATGCATCATATTTTTACGGTTGCTCATCTCACAAAATGTGTTTCATGTCCTGGCTTCAGAGAGGGGAAAAAATAGCCATGCAGTTGGCAGGCAAAATGTGGATGTGATGCAGGTGCTTGGGGGCGAAGCTTGCAGAGGCGCTGGGCAGGAATACACACACACTGTGGAAGGAGTGAAGTATTTAGGAGCAATACATTTCCAGTGAGGTTTGTAAAAACATCAGGAAAACTTGTCTGGAGAGATGGCAACAGAAGGGCATGCGGAGGCAACAGAGGAAGAGTTGGAAGAGTTGGGGAAGCAAGAGATAGGGTGTGTATGTGCATGATGGCTTAGCAGAGGCTGAGGAGAAGGCATAATCTGAATCAGACCATCCATAAATCAAATACCACACAGTAGTTTGACAAGTACAAAGGGATGAATAAGAGACTTGATCAGGAACATATCAAAATCAAAACGAAGTAGGAATCAAGAGCAGGAATTCATGAAGCACAAAGCCAGATGACAAAGTGCTCCCAGCAAAGGAAAGTAGTCTTTGTGCAGCTTAAATCCTGTGCAGTAGTGGATCAATCTCAACAACTCACCATTGCCTTGAGATCTCCAGGTCAATTGACACATCCACATTTTAAGGGACTTATGGAAAGTTAACAGTTGGTGAGGGCCAACCTCACCTTGTGGGGGATGATGTTTCACAGGGTGGACGCCACAGCAGAAAAGACCTATATCCTGGGTTATCCTAGATGCAACTTCTCAGAAGATAGAACTTGCAACATACTTCTTCTGCCGAATCTGATGGGATTGGCAGATGTAATCAGGAACAAGTGGTCCCTCAGATAATCTGGCCCCATGTCTTGAAGGGTTTGTCAAAGGGCTAAAGTCAAAACCAGCACCTTGAATTGGATATGGAAGTAAACTCTGAACCAATGTAGCTCACAGAGCTGAGGTGTGACATACGCTATTCTAGGACCACACATAAGTGTCTGTGCTGCTACATTCTGTACCGACTGAAGCTTTCAGGTGCTTCTCAAGGGCAGCCTCATGTACAGTGCATTATAGAATCTAAATAGGAGGTGACCACGGTGTGAGTGACAATGAGCGGAGCCTTCCTATCCAGGAGATGTGCTGTATTTTGTGACTTGGTCTTGGATCATAAATAAAGAGATTATTTTTATACTTAACATGTTGCCATTTCACTGAAAACTGTCAACTAAATGAATGAGCAAATAATATTCAATGTATAGCTTCTTGGATCCAGTTCAGTATTTGACTTATGGATGCTTGCACTAAAGGATTTTTTTTTTAGGTAGAGCTGACAGAAACCAGTATAAAAACAGCACTGTATATAGCAAATACCGCCAACTCCAGAGTAATCCAAAATCAATTTATTTCCAAATTTTAATTTTAAGCATTTCCATTTGTAACTATCAAACCTAATAATGTTTGACAACTATTGATCAATCATTTTCTTCTTTTTTAATAGGTCTGATGAAAACAGAATAATGATGCACAAGATTTATTCATTTTTGATCTTCATGGTACTAATATTACCTTCGCTTGGTTTGACTAGGTAAAAGCTATCTTAAATTCTAGCTTTCTGAGTATGAGAGGATTTCTTTTCTTTTAATGTTTTTTAAAAATATACAGCCTTTAAATATCTGAAACAATCTTTGCCATGCCAAAGAAATATTTTCTTTTTCTTCCTAATTATTTTTTCCTCCATTTTTTATGTCCACTTTGCAGTACAAAATTTTCATAAACTATGTAGGAGTAATCAGCAGCTCTCTACATTTAAGTGTTTGAGAGGTAGAATTCTTTTCACTTGCTTACCTTATACACATTTTGGTCTATGTCTATTGTTTTTATATCGTATGTTTTCTGGATGGCTGAAATCCAGAATTGCCCACAGGGCTTGCCTTTTTGTTTCCCACACCTTAGAAATCTTCTCTGGGAGGAATATAGTGAGTGGACAATTCATTCATAAACATTTAGGTTCTGTTTACGGAACTATAGCAACATAACCATCTGACATTTCATCTAATAGTTTTTTTTTCCTTTCCCAGGGATACAGATATAGGGACAGGGGAATCGTTTCTAAACACTCATGGCATTTCAAAGGTCACTGTTAGTTCTGATCCAGTGAGCCTTCAGCCCTAATTGATTTTTTTGCCATGTCCATCTTGGGGAGGGGAGTGGGCTGATCTGGTGTTATTTTTACTTTTTACACCATCTGAATAATTCCACCAAGAGCAGAATTTCATTGGATTTTATCCAAAACCCTTTCCTATTTTTATTTTATTTTAAAATTAAAGACATTTTAATTGATTTTCATTGACTGAAAAGTTCAAATCAAACACGATACAGGTAGTTCTCTGTTGTAAAGCACAATTATTACATGGTTGTGTTGCTTAGTGATAGCAGTTTTGGCAGTCCCAATTGCTGCTGTTAAGTGAATCATCATGAGTGGTTGTCATATGCTCATCACTTGCAACTTCTTGCTGGTTTCCCCAATGACTTTACTTGTCGGAAATCAACAAAGGTTGCAAATAGTGACCAAAGAATATTGTGATGGCTGAAATTCTGAGGACCAGTAAGTACCACTCATTCAGTGCTGTCAAATGTTTGAATAACGGCTGAAGGAATGATTGTTAAACATGGACCATCTGTAGCTTGGGTTTTTTTTTATAACTTTTATGCTTTCATAATAAGTGTGGTGATAGTAACATATGACAATGAAATTATATGCAAGACAAATGAAACTATTACATTTGTTGCACTTAATTTTTCTCTTCTATTTGATGTTGTAGTAAATTGAAGAAATTAACACCAAATATTTCTTTCAGTCTGGATTTCTTCTTTCGCTGGGTATTTGATAAAGCATCTGAATCTAAAATTAGATTAGAGTAAGTATCTAAAAATAAGCTTTCATCCTTTTGCTAACTGGCCCAGGATATGCACGTGTCTTTAACTACTATTTTACTTATTAATCATAAATTGGAGCTACCCAGTGGGAAGCCACAGATTCTTATGTGATAATTTGTTTGTCTTGGGAAATGATTTTGAATAAGTAGGAAACATTGTTCTTTGTGTCTTCAGAAACACTGCTCCTCAAAAGCGTGTGACCTTAAATTATTCCATTGAAAAGGGAGGCATTATGAAGTCAAAAGAGCTGTATAAGCCCTGTATGGCTTTTATGCAACATAAGAAAGACTGTTATAGCTTTCTAAAAATTAAAATGCCTTTTAAACATATCCTAAAACCCCGGAAAAACTGGAGGTATCCACATTTATACGTTGTCTCTTCTACTTAGAAACATTGTTCCAGTCACTGCAGCCTTTCTGTTTTAGTGCAGCCCTTGGCCCCAAATACATCACTCACAACAATCTATCAGAGATGTTCAAAGCTCAAGCACTGAAGTCTTCACAAGGGATTTATATCTGAGAAAAATCACAGTATGACTTTGGGCCGGTCATTCTGCCTCAACCAAGTCTATCTCAGCCTGTGGGGAAAATTGGGGAAAGGACTGCTATGTGAATGAGACATCAATGTAATTAAACAATAGATTTTATTTTTGGAAAATTTTGTATCTCCTTTTCTATGATGCTCACCCTTGACTGATACCTTGTAGAATATATTTCATGAGAGCTACTGACTCCTCAGAATAAGTCAGGGCAACTTTTTTGAGGAGGCATGAGTGGTAAGGAGAACAATAGTTAGATTAAGCCTTACAAACGCAAAACAGATACCTTAAGCCTCTGCAAATCTCATTCACAGCAGAAAAGCAAAGTATACCCCCCAGATTGAAAAAAATGCTTTGTTTTTCCCAAGTTCATCTCAGAACTTCCTTTGTCCTCAGAGTAATTTGAAGTATTTTTAAAGTTCATCAGTTTTTTGTATTTTAAAATTCTTCCAGTTGTCTTAAAATAAAAGAGTATATGGCAAAACCGTGGGCATGTGAACATCTAAGACAATACTGGTCCCTGTTTTCACTGCTTCCATTCAAGACAGATGTCCAGGAGAGAAAGAAAATGCTCACTGTTCACCATGGTATCCAGATAGGTGAAATGAGATTGCATGCCTATTTTTTCATTGCAGATGTGTATTTTTGCCTGATCAGGGAGCTTTCTTTGTGAACTATGTAATTGCCTCAGCTTTTATTGGCAACGGAACACAACTGTTGCGTTTCCCAGGGCTTATTATGTACACCATTCGCATGATGATGGCCAAATCTTCTGCTGAGAGAAGAAATGTTAAGCAGGTATCAAATCTTTCTATCATATAATACATGTTATATTTAATTCTTCCATTGGAGTTTTACATCTCTGCCCGTTGGTTGCTGCCCTTCATTCTGAGACTCTTTGGCCTCTTATTAGTGCATGAAACATCGCTACTTATCATGAAAGTTTCTTACCTTTACTGAATAGAAGGTATCCTTTATTGAATTTGTTCTTTCCACTTAAATCAGAAGACAGAGCTTTATATATAGTTATGGCAGGATGCATTAGCTCTTAGCTACTGTATGTCACCTAAAGACAGAAAAATGAATATCAGCAACAGTAACCTACTCAGAGAAATAACATACAATGATATATCTTCCTCTGCCTTCCATACCAGAAGCAACACTTAGCTCAAGGACAGTTGGATGCCAACCGTCCACTGTAGAAAGGAAATTGTATGATAAATACTAACATTTCACTTTCCTATAATGGTGGAGGTTACCCTTCACAGCAAGCAAACCAGACTGGTCTCCATATTTACCATGGGAGAGGAACATGCTGAATGTGACATGCAGCTAGAAGGAAGGAACCATCCCTTTAGCCATCTTCCCATAGAAAAAGGCTTGAGCTAAAGCAAAAGTAACTACATTGTACAGAAAAATTAAGAAATATACAGACAATATGGCCATCCTGAATATCACCTCTCAATGACATATTGCTGTCCTGACAGAATGGTCTGATTAGCCATCTTCTTAGTAGAATCAGCAGTGGCCATGTCTGGAATAGTAGCCCACTGAGATTCATATGCCAAAGATAAGCAACTCCTAATTTACCTGGAAATAGGGAGTATGTCCGAGCCTATCCACCATTCTATTGTCAAATTTTACAGTGAAGGATTCCAGATGCTATGTGCCATTTTCTTGGATGATGAGCTTCTCAGCTGTTACCTGCAGAATGTTTAATTGGTTCTTCAAGAGCCTCCAGCCTAAGAGCTGGGTATAGCCACCATCAAAGAGATATCTTCACCACCATTGGGGGTTTCCTGAGCAATGATGGCCTAATAAGTTTAGGAAATGAGGGAGTCAGCCTTTGCCCATGAAATGGTATATGTGCAAGCAATGTTTAGTCCTTAAAGTCTGGGGAATATTGCAGTGTGTACAAAATTTTCCCATCTTAAGAGTCTGAAATTTTCATTACCAGCCTAGATTTTTGCATATAATTATATAGGTGAGGAGTTGATTGTTTCTGGTGTTGATATATATCTACAAAAATCAGTGTCCTTAGAAATTTATGTGAATTATTTTCATGTTTAATGTATTTTGATTTCCTTGTAGCAACAAGCTTATCAATTTGAATTTGGAGCAATGTATGCTGGGATGTTATGTGTATTCACGGTCATCATGGCATACAGTATTACATGTCCTATTATTGTCCCATTTGGTAAGTTGATAAATGAGTTGGGATTGTATTTTGGGGTAGACTGAAGTGCCAGATACTTGGCTTGGGAATAACATTGAAATGAATGCATTAGTTATTTAATACTTGTATGCTTTTGTTTTTGATGAAGTGAATATTTCATTGCATAGATGCTTAAAAAGGCTGTTTAGTCTAAGTTGGTAGGAAGCCTTGAAAAAAACAAAAAGAGTTATAGGGCATCAAATCTATATAAGAGAAACGGAATGAGCCACTGGCTTACTAATATCCATGAATCTGAAGCCATATCTAGTAGTTCCACTGATAGAAAAAGAAAGTGTCAATTATCATTTTACATTAAACATTTATGTTTTAAGTGATCTGAAAGAAGTTGGGGGTTTTAATTATTCAACAATAACATTTGGTGGTGCAGTGGTTAGAATTCAGTATTGCAGGCAATCTGCCCAGAACCTGTTCGATTTTGACAGGGCTCGAAGTTGAGTCAGCCTTCCATCCTTCAGGGGTCAGTAAAATGAGCACCCAGAGTGTTGGGGGCAATATGTTGACTCTGTAAACTGTGCCCAGAGAGTGCTATAAAGCACTTTGGGGCGGTATGTAAGTCTAAGCGCTATTGCTTTTGCTATTGCTATATATCCAGTTGTATTCTCCTGCTGATGTTTTTTTTCTCCTTCATGCATGCCTCCATCTTCTGTAAACCTGGGTATATAAGAATGTGAGGTAGAAATCTACTGAAGTAATGTTGGGCATAGACTAAAAAAGCAAGCCAGGATTTTAAAGAAAGAATCTAGATTGTGTATTTTACATTTCTGGAAAAAATATTAAAAAGCATTACAGCATATTACAGTGATGGTGAGCCTATGACATGCGTGTCAAAGGTCTCATGCCACAACTTTTTGGGTGACATGCCAGTGTTTATCAACATCCAACAACAGCTATTCTAGAAATCGCACCCCATTCTTGTGTGATTTTTGAAGGCTCTAGAGACTGCACAATTTTCAGAGGCCACAGAAGAGCACACCCGATTTTCACATGGTTTCTGCAGTCAACAAAAATTGATTTTCGGAGGCTGCTGAGACCATGTGAGAATGGAGTATGCTCTTGCACACCTACAAGAAGTCATGCAACCTCCAGAGCCTCCAAAAATAGTGCAAGAACAGGGCATGCTTTTGCAAAAATTTTAAAGGCTGCAGAGGCCACACAAAAATCAGCTGTGCTCTCACATGGCTTTTGGAAGCCACACAAGGAGGCTGTGCTCTTGTACAGCTTCTGAAGCCTCCAAAAATTGCTTGAGAATTGGATGTGCTTTTGTGAGGTTTGGGGAGGCTGCAGAAGCCACAGAAGAATATTCCTTGAAGCTGCTTCAAGAACGAAGGCCTGTGTGAGCCTGAGCTGCCTTGCGTAGGCCACAGGGGCCTGTCAACAGAAAGAGAACACCACCTGAATGTAAGCAGATTCTAAGAATCACATACATGATTGGAGAATAATTTTAAAAAATAAATTAATATGTAAAGAATTGCTTCCCTTTTGTTCAAGGGTGGAGAAGTGACACGCCAGCAGAGTCAACTTAGGCATTTTCTGAATTTTTCACACACCAAGCCCAGAAAGTTCACCATCACTGACCTATTTAAAGAAATAGCATTAAAAAAAAGAAATTGAAGATATTTGGTAGATTTTAGATAATATTTGTAATGTAAGTACAGATGTGTGTTATGGCTACTGCTTATAATTAGAAAATAAATCCAGAAACCATGCTTTGTGTGTTTTTCCTGCCTTGTTTTTTTCCCCTTAAGAACACAGGCTTTGGGAGGCAAAAAATGCCTTTTTTAAGTGCTAATAATAAGAAGTTGAATTCGCCTTTTTATACCTTTTAGTGTATTATATCATGCACTCATCTTTCATACCCATACTCAGAACATCTCAATAGCATGCCATAGATAATGGGAACATATATCCAAAAGCTGTCTGTAATGCTTGTGTAGGTAGTGGGGAAAGATACCCATGGTGTCAGTTTTTTGCATTAGTTGTTAAATTACCTTTCAACATTGTGGACTATTTATGTGCAATATATTGAGTTTTAAATAGTAATATGTGTTAAGAAAACAAGACAATGTTATAACCATTAATTATACCTTTGTATTTTTGAGAGTTATTTTATCAGTGGGAGTGAAGGTTGATTTGAGGGAGTCTTTTGGATGTTGATAGAATTTTTTGCTAAACTTTTTAATAGTCCTTCTTAGTAATTCTGTCGTATTTTTCTTATTTTCAGGGTTAATTTATCTCTTGCTGAAACATACAGTTGATCGCCACAACCTCTATTATGCATACCTTCCTACCAAACTAGAGAAGCAGATTCATATTGCAGCTGTGAGTCAGGCATTAGCAGCTCCCATCCTCTGCCTTTTCTGGCTGTTTTTCTTCTCATTTTTAAGATTAGGTAAATATCTGTGGTTCTTGAAAAAGAATGCAGACATTGCAGCAGATAAATATGTTTCATTGTTTATCATGGGTGTTCTGTGAATCCGTTGATATGCATTTGGATAAGAGAACAATACTATAAAATGTAAAGATTCAGGAGTAACCAAAGGGCTGGTCTTTTGTTTCTGTGGTCCTTGGAGTCAATGCAGGAGCAAGCCCATGTAGGTTTTCTGGCAACATTTGTTTCAGAAATGGCTTGCCAATACCGTCTGCATAGAGGTAGCAAAGATAGAGATGGGTAAGCAACTCTTTGAGTGTATGCTCTCCATTTTTACCTTTTATTTTAGTAGTTTTACTCTCCATTTCTAATTTTTAATATTTTTTTTTAAACTGTACTGCCTAAGAGGTCACCTATCTGGTCCAGCCATAACTTAATACTTTTTAATCTGGGATTTAAGAATGGCGAAAAGGAAAAAGAGACAGTGTATCTCCACTTCAACACAGATTTCAACCAGGCCTCTGAAGCAGCAGAAAATGAATGAATACACAATAAATAAGCGGACAACTTCAGTGAGTTAAAAAGGTTACAAAAAGGGCACCTGAGGCCAGCCTGCTAATTATAGGCCTATCACCTCTTAAGTATAATAAGTTAACTCTGTGCTAGACATTTATACAACAAACTAATCAATTGGATTGACTTAGAGCATTTATTGGCAGAGGAGCAGGTGGGCTTCAGGTCTGGATATTCTATTTACGGTAAAGGTAAAGATTTCCCCTTTCCGTCATGTCTGACTCTAGGGGGTGGTGCTCATTTCCATTTCTTAGTCAAGGGAACCAGTGTTGTCTGAAGGCATTTCCATGATCATGTGGTCAACATGACTGTACACCAAGGCGCATGGAACGCTGTTACCTTCCCACCGAAATGGTACCTATTTATCTATTCGCATTTGCATGCTTCCAAACTGCTAGGTGGGCAGGAGCTGGGGCAAGTAATGGGAGCTCACCCCGTGCTACGGCGCTCAGGCCTCGAACCTGGGCTTTCAGCTCTCCAGCTGACAAGCTCAGTGTCTTAACTGCTGAACCATTAGCGCTCCCTTTCTATTTATACCCTTATATTTCAATACCCAATCAAAAAATATATATCCAAACCAAGTTCATTGTATACTGCATTCATTGATTTTAGGTCTGCATTTGATTCCCAGAGAAAGACTGTGATCTAAGCTTCTGCTAATTGTTTTTGCACAATCTTTATAAGAATTCCAGAATCAACATTCGATGCAGTATGCAAGGCCACTACACCAATGAGAGTCTAAGCTAGAGGGGAGTAAGGCACGGATGCATTTT
This sequence comes from Azemiops feae, assembly GCA_023970755.1. Classification (NCBI taxonomy): domain Eukaryota; kingdom Metazoa; phylum Chordata; class Lepidosauria; order Squamata; family Viperidae; genus Azemiops; species Azemiops feae. Next base: position 429,123 of record JALGBA010000439.1, read on the forward strand.
AGCTCCTCTGCTGTTTAATCTCAATATAAAACTACTTGTGGCCCAAATTAAAACATCACCCCCAAAAATTAGCTAATAGACATATTGCATCTATGTTGTATGCAGATGATATAGTTCTTTTATCAAACACAAATTGGATTTATATGAGCCCTGAATGCTCTGGCTAGCTATTGCTCCAAAGAAACTTGAAATCAATTATAGTAAAACGATCATGATCTTTGCAAAAAGACTGAAATTGCATGCCTGGAAGATAAATGGCAGAACATCAAGCAAGTTAAATGCTTTAAATATTTGGGCATGGTTTTCCATAGCTTTACTAAATACAGTACACATCAAAACTATGTTATTCAAATGATCAAAAAACAGAGGCAGCAATTGAATCATTTCAATTCTCCAGAGGAGCACAGTATACTCCAGCAGCACTGAAGCTATATTTAGCTAAGGCTGCACAACTACTCGCTGGGACCTTGCTCTTCTTTTACTTCTCTGGAAAGTGTGCAGTCCAAATTCCTAAGAGCCTATATTTCAGGTAGCTCACTATGTCCCAAATGTACTAAAGAGGGAGGCAGGGTTGTCTAAAGCCGAAACAGGTACATGGACTTACATTATAGCACATTGGTTAAAATTACTCTTTTTCCCCACAGGTTTGAGTTCTTTCCTTTTAGAGGACAATTATGAATCAGTATGGTTCAGGACCATCTCCCAAAAACTTCAGTATCTTGGCTTCTCTAAGGAAGTGCTCTTAATGATGGGGTACGAGTGTGCACTTAAACCTGTTAAAGACCTGGAAGCCCAACAATAACTTTTTTTTTTTTTTAGCAAACTCCTCTTTTCAAAGCAGCGAGATATTTACATTGTATAACTGTCCCCAAACTCCAAAGGGTACTAACTTGAGCTGCTGCAATGTACCTCCCAAAGCACTTTTGGAGTGCCAATATTAAAATATTCCATGCGAGCTGAGATTGTGCCCCTCTCGACAAGGGGTTATCAAAACTGCAGCGCATGTCCTACTATACTGTACCTTCTGTAAGGACTCAGACCCATCTCATAACACCTCACCTGATGAAATACTGGGAAACACTGATCATTTTTATGTACAGTTGCTTTTATTGGATCAGTCTGATGTAGTTTCTTTGAATGTAGGTAAATTTTGTCTGCAAAATTTACCAGACTTTGACTGCCCATTGCTCACTAACAATCCATCACTAATGTATATTGTCTTTTTTTTAATGCTTTTTGTTTGTAATGCTGGTCTGTGACCGTAATAAAAAATATTATTATTACCTAGCATAGTGAGCTTGTATGCCTTCAACAGTTGAAACTAAAGGCAAATACAGAACTATTTGCATTATTGAGTTTCAAGTCTGATGTATTTATTTGTTAATCCATTCAAATAGTGGCTACTAGCATTTACTGTCTTCACTCCCCTATGTCACTGCTACAATTGTACCACCGCCTAGTCTATCATGCTTTTAACTTTAAGTTGACAATTTTTTTCTCTCTCTCTCTTTTAGGATTTAATGCACCTACAACATTACTTACATTTTTAGTTGTATGCATAACAATTGTTGTTTGCGTAACATATACCTGTTTTAGCTTGTTCTGGTATCTGACCCCCATGCAATACAAGGTAAATGAATCAAAACTTCATTTAATTTTAAAATAGCTGTATTTTAAATATTAATATTAAACACATAAATGATGCATTAAAGAAAAGCAGTTTCTATATGTTGATAAATATAGTTATTTGTAGAATTTTAAATATTGTATTGTGCATATATTTTGAAAATTATTTCAATTACCATTCTTTCATTGATATTTATAGGAAGAAAAATATCTGTCTAGGGATAAAGAAAATAAAACTGATTTTGCACCAGGTCCAAAATCTTCTGTAAGTATCAGAATATAAAATAAATATTCTAAGAAAGAGCTTGTGCCTATTAGAGAGTTCTGAAGTTACAAAACATTTTCATTAATGATTTCAGTATTAAGAATTTGTGTTCTGAATTCTGACCTATTGACAAAACATTTCTTCGCAGATAAAATGTTATGGGCAACTGAAACAGGTTAAGACAACTGTTTGCTACATAATAACAGTATATATGCCATGCTCAGTTTTGTTAATGTTTCACTTGGCAGTCATACCAATTCTTGATTTGTGTAATATTAGAAAATAGTTATATACAAGAACAAGTAGCTAGGTAGATGCCAATGAATCAGATGTAACCTCTAGTGACTATACAGTGATAGACACTTGCTATATGTGGTGATAATCCATAGTCCTTGCAAGGAATTTCTTTGATCACTTCATAATCTTCCACCTTATCTACTGTCTGCCTCTCAGTTTCCCTCAATCTTGCCAAGTATAGAGTCTTTTTCTAATCTACCATCTGCTTTCATCAAGAATGTTAGTTTCTGCTTGTTGGTTACTGCCCTGAGACAGTAGTCTTTATTTGCTACTTTCTGCAGTTCATGGGATTTTTACTAGCTGACTATTGATTTGTAATTCAAAAGTGGCTGTCTTCTTTCTCTTGCTCTTAGTGTCTTTTCCGTAGCTGTACATTAGCACTTGGAAGAATTACTTTTAACTTTAGTTTTTTATTATTGTCTTTATACAGTACTTTTTCCTGATAGTCCTGCTGTAATTAATAAATTATCCAAGAAATGTCCAAATACAATATCTCTATATTGGGAGTGAGTGAAATGCGCTGGCCTGAAAATGGAATGTGTAGAATAGGAAATTATACTATCTACTACTCTGGTGAGAACAGCAAACACCATCGAAATGGAGTAGCTATAATCGTAAACAATCGTGTAAATAAATGCATCAAGTCCTTTATTCCTGTATCCGATAGAGTGATGATGATCCAAATAAATAGTACTCCAGTAAATATGAATGTTATACAAGTTTATGCTCCCACAGCTGACAGTGATGAGGAGGATTTAGAGAAGTTCTACGAAGATATAAGCAGTGTACTGAAAACCCTAAAAAGTAATGATATCACAATACTCATGGGGGACTTCAATGCAAAAGTGGGAGAAGGAAGTGATGCTCCTGTAGTTGGAAACTTTGGCTTAGGAACCAGAAATGGTAGAGGTGACAGATTTGTAGACTTCTGCAAGGAACATAGGCAATGTGTGATGAATACTTTTTTCAAGTTGCCAAAAAGACGCCTCTACACTTGGAGATCACCAGCAGATACACGAAATAATGTAGTAAGGAACCAAATTGACTATTTTACAATAAACAAAAGATTTAGAAACTCAGTAAAATCAGTAAAGACATACCCAGGTGCAGATGTACCATCCGATCATAATCTACTACTTGCTGAAGTCCAGCTGAAACTAAAAAGGATGAAAAACCCAAACCCTGCTAAACCAAGAATCAACAGAGACTTCATCATTAAACATGGAGGGAAGATTAAAGAAGAACTAGAAAATCATTTAAGGGAAACCAACAACCTGAATGATGATGATGTAGAAGTGAACTGGAATAAATTTAAAAATGCAATAGTAGAGGTAACAAACTCAAAACAGAGAGAGGGGTACCACAAGAAACAACAGTGGATGACGGAGGAAATTCTTCATCTCATGGATGAAAGAAGATCTTATAAAAATAAAAACAAAGAAAAATACAATGAATTGCAGAAAACAATTAGAAGAAAAATTCGACTGGCAAAAGAAAAGTGGTTTGCAAAGAGATGCAAGGAAATAGAAGAGACAGAACGTATGCATGATAATTTCAATTTACACAAAAAAGTGAAAGAAGCAGCAGGCCTCTATAAAAAGAAAACCAACAACTTAGTTGACAAAGAGGATGAGGATGAAAAACTAAAAAGATGGAAGGAATATATTGAAGAACTTTTTGAGGACACTAGGGATGATATAGATATGGGAAGTATAACAACTGGACCAAACATCACTATGGAGGAGGTTGAACATGCAATAAAAATAGCAAAAACAAGAAAAGCCACAGGACCTGATGATATCCCAGTAGAAATTTTAAAATTGCTGGAAGACAATGGGAAAATTTTTTTACTGCAGCTCTTCAATCAGATATACGAAACAGGAAAGATACCAAATGATTGGCTAAAATCAACCTTTGTGACAATCCCCAAAAAAATAAATGCAAAGAAGTGTACCGAATACAGAACAATAAGCTTAATGAGTCATGCCCTGAAAATATTCCTGAGAATAATTCACAAAAGAATATACAACAAAATTGAAGAGCGTCTAGGTAACACACAATTTGGTTTCAGAAACAATCTTGGTACACGAGATGCGCTATTCAGCATTCAAGTTCTTGTACAGCGTTGTAGAGATGTCAATCACAGTGTTTACATGTGCTTCATTGATTTTGAAAAAGCTTTTGATAAAATAAGACACAGCAAACTATTAGAAATCCTGAAACAAGGGGGACTAGATGACAAAGACATCCAAATAATAAAGAATCTGTATTGGCATCAGGTAGCAAATGTGAGACTAGGCCAAAAATACTCAGCTGATGCAGAAATAAGAAGAGGGGTCAGACAGGGATGTATTCTGTCTCCACTGTTGTTCAATATCTACTCTGAGTCAATCTTCAACGAGGCACTGGAGAACATCGATGCTGGCATCAAAGTAAACGGTGTTTGGATCAACAACTTAAGATATGCTGACGATACAGTTCTGCTTGCCAGTAAGTATGAAGACCTTCAGCTCCTCATCAACAGAGTCACCGAAATATCTGGAAAATACGGCTTGAAGCTTAACACCTCAAAAACCAAGATCATGGTCGTCAGCAAACAACCCGTTAACTTACCACCAATAAATTCAGAAGGAATACCACTAGAAAAAGTTGAAAGGATCACGCACCTCGGTTCTAATTTACATGAAAGCTGGGACATGACCGCTGAAGTAAAGACAAGGATAGAGAAAGCTCGAACAGCATTCTTCAAAATGAAAAAGGTCTTCTGCAGTCACGACATAAGCCTAAGACTGAAAATCAGGCTTGTCAGATGCTATATTTTTTCTATCCTGCTCTATGGAGTAGAGAGTTGGTCTCTGACAGAAGGCCACCTGAAGAGACTAGAAGCATTTGAAATGTGGATTTACAGGCGGCTGTTACGTATAAGCTGGGTGGACAAGATCAGAAATGAGGAGGTTTTAAGCGCCTGGGAAAGCCAAGGGAAATCATCAAAACAATTAAAAACGAAAGTTAGAATATTTCGGACATGTGATGCGACACCCAGAAAAATACGGCATACTCCATTTAATCCTCCAGGGAAAGATTGAAGGCAAACGAGGTCCAGGCAGAAGAAGAACATCATGGCTTCAAAATCTAAGGGACTGGTTTGGACAAAACTTTTTTCGTGCGGCTGCTGATAAAAACAGGATCGCCAACATGATCGCCAACGTCCGATAACGGATATGGCACAAGAAGAAGAAGAAGAATTAATAAATAATAAGTAAATCTCGATACATTTTTCTTTTCTCCATTCTTCATTTTATATTAACTATGTGGTCTCATGTCCATCTACATTTTCTGCAACTGTCCTATTCATTTGGCATTTTTCCCCATTTACAGCTGCATCTATGAGTGCAAGATCAGAAAACTTTGCCTGCATGAAGAATTAATAAGGCAATCATTTGAATATTCTCTTGCAATCCTACCTCTTCTATATTCAGAACATAGTTAAATATAACTGTTTTTTCCCATCACTAGGCCACATTGATTTCTTCCATATTTGTTGACATAGACCTGTTGTTACTTTAAAAGGCTTCTTTTGCAGCCAAAAACAGCTCAGTGAATATTTCATCTGCACCTGCTGCTTTCCTATTTCACAACTGGCCTTTTGTTTGTTGCATCTCAGTTTCTATTTTTATTGGTTCTTGAATATACTTTCTCTCTGCAAGTGCTTTTCATTCATAATTTCTTTCTTAAAAATTTAACTATAGCCATGAGAACCAGTTTGACGTAGTGGTTAAAGCATCAAAGTAGAAAATAGGAGACCATGAGTTATTCAGGGCATAAGTGCCTATGTAAAGATGGGGTGGTAGTAATCCTTGAAAAGCATGTAGTTTATATAGTTGGTTAGAACCTACTGAGATGTATACTTAACTACATCCTTTTTGAAGATCATTACCACCCCTTCTCTATATATGGACTTTGTGTTTGGCACTCATGCTTGTCTAAATATTTCAGACATGTCCAATACAATTTTGGGACATACAATTTTACAAACTTATTCTAAGTTTGATTCTAGAGTTTCTGCTAGGTGGAATAACTTTCCTCATTTTTGCAGAATCTTACCTGCTTTCATACATGTTATGATCTTAGCTTCACTTCTCCCTTTTCAACCCTTCCAGTGAGCATGACCCTGTCATGCTTCTCCCCACATCACTCTCAGGATTACTGATGCTACTGAGTTCTCCCACCATATCAAGTTGGTAACTTCATGAGATGGAGAAAAATAGGAATAGGGCTTAAATATGTTTGGCTTAAGATTTGTGAGACATAAATGTACATTTAGCCTGTAGAATTGGAGTAATTCAATTTATATGTGTTTGTTTTATTCCTGTAGACAATGCTTGGAAGTAAAGTATGGAGTGAGTTAAGATTAAAATCTTAGGTAATTTAGAATTATAATTGCCTTGTTATTTAATTATGGGAAAACCTTTTATCATTTCAGATCTATGTTCCTCGTGTTCTGCAGAGTGTTTCTACCGAAAAAAGTGTTTTATCTTCTACAGGTCAGATATCCTATGGAGCTATATCAGGAATAGGTACAGGGGGGGAAGAAGATGTCATCCGTGTCTCTTATGCTGAGGAACCAGGTGTTGAAGAGATGTGAAAAATGTGTATCTTGGTATCATGAACTAACACAAGATGGCACACTTAGCCCTGTTTCAAAAGAGCAGATTTCACAAACGGATTCCTGTGTTGTAGCGCATTTTTATTGAGAAACATTACCTCTTCATGTAGAGGACCAGAATTTATGAAGCTACATTCAGGGATTTTCACAAAGATACTATCTTGGAAGTAGGTAATTTTTATGGGTAATCACTTCTGTTATGCTTTGCACGCTGAATAAGAATGCTTAGAAAACAAATTTGAGCGTATTTAATTATTTGCCTTTATAGAAATATTTATGGGCAAGTGCCAGAGCACTGGTTGCTAAACACTTGAGGATTTATGTCTGAAGAAACATCTGTTTCTATTAAATGTAGAAAAAACGGGTAAATTATAAGCTGGGGAGTATTCTGATTTCCTTCTATTAACCCCATAGCTTATCAAATCAAAAGTATTTTCTTTCTTGTAAAAGAATTTTTCTACAAAAAGTAGAGAAAATATGTGTCAAAACCTAAATGACTTGGAGACGACAGACTATATGTGGCCGAGAACTGTTATTTATGGGACTACTTAATTTAATTTTCTAGTCACAGTTTTAAGGGCCTCACACAAAATAAGCTAATGTGTCAAACAATAAAGGATGTAAACATTTTATTATTTTTAATCTCTAAGGTTTATTTTTTTTAAGAATCTTTAAATCTGCTAAAGTATCACAAATATGTTACACTGTTTTTGAATTATGAGATAGATAAAATTTTTGGAAGAAGTAATGTTAAATTTAAATGTAATTAAACAATCACTTTCAATAAAACACTGAATTCAAATGCACATTTATCATTGTTCTTATTGAATTTTGAAACTACCTTTTATAAAATATTACCAAAACGTACATTGTTGAGATTGACTCCGGAGGTGTTCATGGACTTACCCCTTAATTTTTTGGTAACAATATGGAAATTATGTATTGTTGCCTTCTTTCATGATTTTGGAGATAAGGGACATTAGGGGTTTCTGTACTATGGACTTTTAATTTTGTAAGCTACCCGGAGTCACCATTTGTGAGTTGGGCAGTCACATAAATATGTTTAAGAAAAAATAAAATTCATATTGAACACAGGATTAACAGCACAATGCAATTTATATAGTATTTATTTATATTTATTTATTTGTTAAATTTATGTGCTGCCCATCTCACTCTAGGTGGCTTACAACAATAAGACAGAAAAGGAAAATGATTAAAAAGTATAAACATAACAAGGAATAAAACAATCAAAATAAAGAATGGAAGTACAATCACAACAAATTAAAAAGATAGGCAGAGGTAGAGCTGGAAGCACAGGAGGGAGTGGGACCAGCTAATAAATCCAGTAGCCATCTCCCCTGTGAGGTCCCCAGGCAACCAGCAGAGCCAGGTCTTTAGGCCCTTGCAGAAGGATAGGAGGATGGGGGCAAACCTCACCCTATGGGGCAGGATGTTTCAGAGGACCAAAACTACAGCAGAGAAGGCTTTTCTCCTGGATCCTGTCATTTGGAGTTCCTTGGCAGACAGGATCCTCAGCTGACTTCCTTTGCCAGCACCATTAGGGCGGGTTTGTCTTAGCAGAAGGAGATGTTTATCAAGTAATCTGGACCTATGCAATGGAGGCTTTAAAGGTTATAACCAACACCTCGAACTGCATCTAGAAGCAAACCAGCAACCAGTGTAGCTTGCAAAGAAGTGGTGTAACGTGGGCCACTCTAGGGGCCCTAAGAACTGCCCATACAGCTGCACTCTGCGCCAGCTGTATCTTCCAAATGCTTTTCATGGGTAGCCCATGTGGAGCGCTTTTCAGTAATCCAAATGTGAGATGATTTAGGGCTTGAGTGACTGAGTGCAGGGAAAGGCCACAGCTGGTGCACAAACTGAAATTCTGTAATGGTTCTCCTAGTCACAACTGCTGCCTGATCTTTGAGCAAGTCCAGGAGAACCCCTAATTTGCAAACTGGGTCTGAATAGGGTGGTGCAACCCCATCTAGAACTAAAGATGTCAAAGACCCAGATCTTGAAGCTCCATGCAGCCAAAGCCACTCAGCCTTGCCAGGGTTCAATCATAGCCCATTGCCACTCATCCAGGCCCCTACAGCCTCCAGGCACTGATTATAGAGTATATAGTATACTCTATTTCTCTCTGGGAAACTGATTTTTATGAATTTTTCCAATTCCCTTTTATGGTCATCTAAGCTACTGACCATCCCAATATCTTGTGGTAATAAATTTCACAGCCTACCTATGTGCTGTGTGAACAAGGGTTTCTGTTGTTCAGCTTGATTGATGACTCCTGGTCTGAGCATTAGAGCAAAGGAAAAAATCTCCCTGTCCTCTCTTTCCACACTAAGCAATATTTTATACATGAAGACATCAGTCTTCCCTTAGCCTTTTGTTCCAAAAATAGGAATCTGAACATTTTAGACTTTTCTGGTAGGGAAGGGGTTCAAGTGGACCAGAGAAATGCTGTGGATATAATTTACTTGGACTTCAATAAGGCATTTGATAAAGTAGATCACAACCTACTACTTGATAAGATAGAAAAATGTGGGTTAGACAGCATCACCACCAGATGGATTCGTAGCTGGCTGACCGGCCGTACTCAGTGTGTGGTCCTCAATGGAACTGCATCTACACGGAGGGAAGTGTGTAGTGGGGTGCCCCAGAGCTCTGTTCTAGGCCCAGTGCTCTTCAACATCTTCATCAACGACGTGGATGAGGGGATAGATGGGGAACTCATCAAATTTGCAGACGACACCAAGCTGGCAGGAATAGCCAACACTCCAGAAGATAGGCTTAAGATACAGGAGGATCTGGACAGACTTGAACACTGGGCGCTATCTAACAAAATGAAATTCAATGGTGAAAAAAGTAAGGTTCTACATTTAGGCAAGAAAAACCAAATGTACAGGTATAATATAGGGAGTACCTTGCTCAATAGTAGTAACTGTGAGAGGGATCTTTGAGTCCTAGTGGACAATCACTTAAATATGAGCAAGCAGTGTGCTGCAGCTGCCAAAAAAGCCAACACAGTGCTAGGCTGCATTAACAGAGGGATAGAATCAAGATCACGTGAAGTATTAATACCACTTTACAATGCCTTGGTAAGGCCACACCTGGAATACTGCATCCAGTTTTGGTCACCACGATGTAAAAAAGATGTTGAGACTCTAGAAAGAGTATAGAGAAGAGCAACAAAGATGATTAGGGGACTGGAGGCTAAAACATATAAGGAACGGTTGCTGGAATTGGGTATGTCTAGTTTAATGAAGAGAAAGACGAGGGGAGACATGATAACAGTGTTCCAATATCTCAGGGGCTGCCACAAAGAAGAGGGAGTCAAGCTATTCTCCAAAGCGCCTGAAGGCAGGACAAGAAGCAACGGATGGAAACTAATCAAGGAGAGAAGCAACCTAGAACTAAGGAGAAACTTCCTGGCAGTTAGAACAATTAACCAGTGGAACAACTTGTCTTCATAAGTGGTGAATGCTCCAACACTGGAAGTTTTTAAGAAAAGACTGGACAGCCATTTGTCTGAAATGGTATAGGGTTTCCTTCCTGAGCAGGGAGTTGGACTAGATGACCTACAAGGTCCCTTTCATTATTATTATTATTATTATTATTATTATTATTATTATTATTATTATTATTATTATTATTATTATTATTATTATTATTATTATTATTATTATTATTATTATTATTATTATTATTATTATTATTATTATTATTATTTCTTTGGTTTACTATGGTTGTCATTCCGGTAAATACATTCCGGCAAATAAACTGCAATTTATCACTGGTAATTTCCATTCCAAATGTTGGGGAGTGTTCTACAGTTAAATCTTTAAAAAGTTATTTGATAAGTAAATTGGACCAGAAGCCTTTTTTTTAAAAGAAGTACACAATTGGCTAGAAGGTATGTCTAATATTTTGTAACAGCTGCCCCGCAACTGTTTTGAATAGTTTGGGCCAGCTGCAAAGAAGTAAAGCTGAGACAGCAAATACCCAGAAAGGCAACTGCCCTGAAAACTGTCTTCTGATTTTGATACATCAAAAGTATCCATCCTTGTGTAATTATTCTACTTATTTCAGACATGTCAAGTAGCTGTTGCAGAGGACAATCCCAGATCAGTCTATGTTGGATGCAAAGTTCTCCGGGGCAAATGCAGCCCTCCCAATTTCTCTTACACAGGCCTAGCAATAGATCTGGGCCTCATTTCCGTCCAGCCCGTAAAGGGATCTCTTTGGAAGCATCTGAATGTAAACCAGCTGTCTTTCGACTGCCTATACAGAGACATATTGAATCTTTATGATTGGAATGGTGATGTGAAGGGTATGTGCAAGGGTGTGTGCATGTCTATAAATGAGCTGCCAATGTGTAAAAAAGACTCTTTAGCTTATCTCTGTTTCTAATTTGTCTCAAATATGAATGGACTCATCTGTTGCATTAATGTCAACTAATTCAGTTGGACTTGGGGTTTTTTTTCACTTGATGACAAGGACTGCTATGAAGATTTGGAATGGCTCCTTTAAGCCCCTTTTAGTTCCAAGTGATCTTCAGGGAGGGGATTAAAAAAAAATCAAGATGGCAGCCACAACTATGTAATCAAAGCCATGCCCTTTTCTTAATCACGTATGACATGTTAAAAAGAGGTGAGGTTTTGATTGCATGGGGTCTGGCCTCTTGACTATTTTTTACTCCCCTGTGGCTCTCTCTCCAAGTGATTCTGGAAAGTGCTATTTTTAGAGCAAGGCTAGGATTTCTGAAGAATACAGTATGCATACAGCTGTTTTTCTAACAGAAGTTTTGATACAGTGCACAGATCAAACTACAATTTCTTCTTTGAGAAAAATTCACCAATATATAGAGAAGTAGAGAATTACATCCTCTTTAATAATCTTGATATTATAAGACCTATTTATCTGAATGCAAGGCAGATAAAGTGGCTTTCCCTCTCTATGGTACTAAATAAATACATTTCTGGATGGTTCATCTGTTAGTGAAATAGTCCTAATCCTGGTCTGGAGGAAATTGAATTTCTCCTGTAACTGGGATTGGGAATTTCCAGAGGCTGTTGAATACAATTGCCACTATCCCTCACTATTGGACATGGTGATCCTAAATATTAGAAGATACAGTTGAACAAGTTACCAACTAAAGACTTCTTCTTCCTACTCTAAAGGATCAGGTGCCTAGCTTGAGGATTTATTATTGGTAGAAGCACAATTATGGCTAGTGGCAAAAAGAAGTTCCTATCTTTAGTTTCTGGCACCCCAAGTGGTTTTACCTTAGGAAGTGTAATCCCATCACAGTTGAAGGACATCAGATTGGGATGGCTGAATTAGCCCATTCCTCCTCAGTGTCATAAATACTTAAGATGGTCTTTGCCAACCTTTCTCTCTTTCAACTCCCATAGATTCCTAGCCAATTAGAGCAGTTGTAGCCCAATGTACTCTGGAGGCCACTGCCTTAAAATCTTAAGGGCAAAGGCTGAACTTCTGTTGATTCAGCTATAGTAATAGTATTGAGTCAAGGTTAGCATGTCTTTCTCCTTACAGGTAGTTCATCCCAACAACTACATAGAGGAAGATAATGCAACATTCTGTTGGGAGAATAGCTTCAACTGTTTCTGACAGGATTTACCCACAGTAGCCAAACAGCATCAGCCAAAAACTAAGTGAAATGGAGAACAAAACATGGGAGAAAACATCTTGAATGGATTTGTCAATTCTCTAAGGAGCAAGCAACCAAAGTTTAGAATTAGAAAAGAAATCAGAGGCAGACAACTTTTATGCAGGCAAAGAATGCAAGAATGGAGCAATTAAAAATGATCTATTATGTCACAGGGATGGTTTTTTCTCTTGATTATCTCCTACACTTAAAAAAGCACTTTATGGTATGTTAAATTATGATAGCTTAAAACACACATTTTGACATGGAATTGTCTGATGTTTAGAATTTCTAAATGAAAGGCACTGAGGGGTCAAAAAAATTCAAGAACTTGACTGCAACCACATAATTGAAACCCCACATCATTTCAGATGCCTCACATGACAGATATAAAATGGGGCAGTTCTTAAACCACATAGTCACAGCCACCATCAACTACTTATACTTATTTTTTGCTTTTGGAAAAACACACATCTTTAGATTGCTAGACAGAAGAAATAAAAATAACATTTTTTTAAAAAATAGCTCAACTCTTTCTTGTGGCAAATCTGATTTATGAGATAGTGACCTTGAGCAGGACATTCTTGTTGTCTCCATCCCATATTCACAATACTCTTGGCAGCTGAGGCAGCATTTAAGTGGAAAGTCAATATTGTAAAATGGGGCCTCTCTTGCTGGTCTCTTTTAGAGGCAGAAGACCTTTAAATCACAAAAAAAAATTAAGTAGAGCCCGGTAGCCAAATGTAAGCATGTCTTCATGCTAAAAATCACCTGGTTCTGCAAAGATCACATGCCGACAAAGCTAATTAAATATGAAAAGGATAGAAGAAGCATTCCATAATGAATGGCAAAAGCATGATCTTTTTATGAGAAAGTTTTTTTCTCTCCATGTTTCGATTTTGGGTACTGTGAAGCATGCCCTTGAAAGAATCAGTCCAGAATTTACAGAAAATGTGACTCAATTAAACATAGCTCCACATGCCCCAAATTATATACGTATCTTTTTGACACCTTGGCCTCACACATAAAAAGGGGACTCTGCCACTTCTTCCTTTCTATGGAACTTGCTTAAAGCAAAAATCATTACAGAGTGCAATTACAGCCTTGGGTTTGATTAGCCTTGAAAAGAACAAAGATGATTTTGTCACTCATCTACTGCTTTAGCCCCTTACACTTTCTTTTCTAATTTGTCAAAGGCTGAGATGGGATCCTGCCAGGGTTCCAGTTTGGTCTTTAAGCGTTAAACCAGTTGTGCAGAAAGCAATATAACTAAATGAGGAAGCCATTAGAAATAGGATTGAGCTTCTTGATCTTATAACTTGTTTCTTCATACTGGTTGGGGAGGATAGAGGTTGTAGTTTGGAATAAAGGGGAGAGCCTCAACTGGACAGTGAGGCTCTGGCCAGTCATTTGCTCACTGTTTGAACACTGGCTTGACTCAAACTAGTTGGCCAAAAAACATTTCTCCATCTTTTCCTTGGCGGATGTCACATAGGAGCAATGACTGAGTTTTAGTGAAAAGAGATTCATCTGTATATGGCTTTAGGCAGCCACCCCACCTTTTTGCCACCCCCACCCCCCAGTTATTTGAGAATCAAACTCCCCAGGTTCATCAGAAAACAGGATGGTAACCTCAGTGATATCCACATTTCTAACCACAATTAAAACATTAATACCGGTAGTCATCCATTTGGTTGTACTAATTTTAGATACATAAAATTAAAAAAAATGGAATGATAGCTCAATCTTATCCATATTTATGTTGAAGTTCTTTTATTGTATCATTTGAAGCACTACAGACTGGATGGAGTTATTATGTTCAAACAAAGTTTGTTCCCTTCTGTGCTTATCTGGGATTGTAGATGTTGTAGGACAGGAGACCCCAACCCTCGGGCCTGTTAGGAACCGGGCTGTACAGCTGGAGGTGAGCGGCAGGTGAATGTGCAAAGCTTCATCTGTATTTGTAGACATTCCCTAGTGCTAGCATCACTGCCTCAGCTCCACCTCAGACATGAGGCATTAGATTCTCATAGGAGTGTGAATCCTACTGTAAACTGCACATGTGAGGGATCTAGGTTGCACACACCTCCTCTTCCCCTCCCCCCCCGCCCCCAAGTCCATGGAAAAATTGTCTTCCATGAAACCAGTCCCTGGTGTCAAAAAGGTTGGGGACCACTGTTATAGGCGATCTATGTTAGCCTGCAGAAGCAAAAATCAGGAGGAGTTTGGTAACATCTTTTCAGAGTAACCAATTCATTAAGAGGCAAACGTTTTTTTGAACCATAGCTTGTTTCATCAAATGTTTCATCTGATGAAGTGAGCTGTAGCTCACAAAAGCTTATGCCTTTCTGATTCTGATGCTAGCACAAGGTGGAAAACTTTATTTCTGGCACCAGTTAGATGATTTTCGAGGATTTAGAAATGATCAAAACTCTGTCAAAGAGAAAGATGCAATACCTGCCCAACCGTATAATATTTGCCACAATTATTTTCAAGGGCATTTTTAAAGGATAAATCATTTTAAACTCTTAAACTTCTAACTGGATTCAGAATGGCCAAATATTTGAATCAATAGGATTTGTACATTATGATTAATGCCTCATGAATTTCAGTGAGTCTATATACTATCTTGTGGTAGTAAACATATACATGCCATCTTTTAATTACTACCAGCCCATCTATTGTTTAGGGTCTCCTCCTCCTCCTCCTCCTCCTCTAAAAGCATCCAGTGAATGTGCAGTGTATCTCCCCCTATTCTGGGACTCCCTCACATCCAAAGAGGTTGCTGCTGAAGGCATAAGCCAAAAAGAAAGCCTCCCACACTTCACTAGAGAGCAAGTCTGGCAACCATCAGTAAACCTCCTTTCTACTTATTTTGTCTGTAACGTGACAGATCTGTCTAGTAGGAAACATTAATTTCATTTATGCTGTGGCTCTGCCACATAGCCTTAGCACATGTTGACGTGTTTCAGGAAGGTGACCTCATGCCTGAAACAGGAGATCACGTATAGTAGATGGAGCCAAAGAAGGGCAAATTAAGGTTGTGGGAAAGTCAAGAACAGAAAACAAGACATAAATACTGTAGAACAAGCAATCTCAGATTATCAGAATTTATTGCTTTATTAATTTGTCATATCAGCTACTATGACAGAACAGTGGGAAGACTACAGGAGAAATGATACAAACAGAATGCTGTTTGATATTAAACATGTTCATTAGTTCATTTAACTCAGTATTATCACCACTGATGGCAGAGACTCAAGTGTTTTTCCCAACCCCAACTATAAAAGTTTGGGACTGGAATAAAGTAATGAAATTACTTTAGTTTCACCAAATTAATACAAATTCCTTTAAAAAAATACTACTAAGAACTTAAAAGATTTTATAACACAGCTATAGTGGGATGGGACTTCAATAAACAGATGCCATCTAGATGTTTTTACCTCCCCACCAGCTTTCCTGAAAGCTTTCCCATTTTTAAAATGCCTACTGCCTTCTAGAATTTATTCTCCTTTATGTTTAGGAATTACATTTATTGCCACGGGCATGTATTAATTATCCTTCAAGAACAAATAAAAAAGCCCAGATTTTGAGTTGCTCCCCCCCCAAAGTACACATGAATAAGATTTATTTACACTTATTCACATATAAAACTGCCTTTCATTCATCAAAAAGCACCTCCAACAACCACCTTATTCTCTGATCCTGGATGATTATACTAAAATCACATATTTATAACAGTGACTGGAACAACAGAAATATTAACCTCTGAAAATAATATAATTCAAAATCTTTCTTCTTTGGCTGTTTGGATGTGACTCAAAAGGCCCTATAACCAAGATCAGAAATATAAAACATTGAAGATGGAAAATATAAACCTGACACCTTAACTGTTCCCTGAGTCTGTAGGATAATCCTCAACATCACTTATCTATAGCACACCAGATGCTACTTCTTGAAATAGTTCATCCTCACTCTTCTGGGATAAAAGGCCTTAATGAAAGAGGAGGAGGAGGTGGCAGGTGCAGCAGAATGGGCTAACCCAGGGGAAGTTCCTCCTCTCTGTTTTAACACCTGTCTTTTTGTTTAGTCTGCTTCATCAACACATACACAGATGCAGTTGAAATGAAATGCACAACAGTGCTAGTTAGGATCTTTGGCTGCCAGAAGTTTCCATTAAAAGCTTCTTTAGGTTAACACCATGTTATCTGTTATTTTTGCATGTCACTTCTGGCAGCCTTACAGTTTACTAGAGCACACCACTAAAAATTCTAAAATCTGCAAAATTTCTTTCTATTTCATCAAGAGCCAGGATCTGTAGAAATTCACTTTGATCTCTCTTGAGCTTCTGAATGGAAAGACTTGTCTGTCCTTCTCTAAATTTGGCTTGCATATGATTTGAAGTCGTCATATCAGGTTTGAACAATGTAGATAATCGCACACAATAATTCAATCCTTCTTTTCCCCATTTTATCATCACAAACTTGTGACACAGAATGGAATGAAAGAAATTTCATTTTTAGAAAACAAAATGTAGAACTTGGATAACAAAAAAAGAACACAAAGCTACAAAATAGGAAAATATAATAGTTGGGAATAGATGTACATGAATTTATATGTGATCTTGGAAATACAATGAACTTATTATTTTTGTTAATTCAAAAGAATATTTAAACATCCAGAACTAATCTTATAGGGAAAATATTATTAATATTGCTTTCATAGTTTGCTATTTTTAACCTGCATTGAACCATCATTATTTTATTATCTTAATTTTTCTACCCACAGAAAACAGGTTTTTGCTCACTTTTGAATATCACTTTAGTGATATTAATGAAAGATTAACTTTATATTTTCAGTGTTTTCTATAACATCCAAACAGCTAATTGATTGTGTTACCTCAATTTATATGCATAGGGAATTTGAACACAGAATTACTGAAAAAAAAGATTGTTGAGCAATCTTCTAATTTCTTCAAAAGTTTTCCACTTAAAACACTGCCCTCTGAGCTTTGCCGCTAAAGTTGGTAATATGGACCAATTTGTTTACACCTCCCACTAAGACAATCTAAAAAGATTACAATTAATACAATTTAATGTTAATTGAATATGCTATCTATAGATTATTGTCCATAGTTAATTCTTGATGATTTGTTGAAATAGTTTTAAAAGGAATTCAATTGCACAGAATGTTGTAATAAGATTCATGAAGATCAAACCCACATTATCCTTCCTGAAATATTTAAGATTTTCAAGGGGCCCTCTTGTTTTATAAAAGTGTTATGAGATTCATTTTCTATTTTAAAAAAGTAGACATACATTATTCTCTGAACATTTTAAGTGGATTTATTCAATTACCTACATATTTTATGAAGGATGCAACTATTACATTTGGAAAAACCACTCATTAGTCAAAAAATTGGCATTTATTATTAAAGCATAACTGTATAAAATATTCTATCTTTAAATTCCATGATTTTTAGCAATTTATAAACCTGAAACTTTTAAACTAGTAAAGGATATAAGTTTGAAGGCAAACATTGCCTTAATTTTTTCCAACCTCTAGAGTAAATTTTAAATATGGTTTAGATGGCAGAAATTTTCTTTTTTACTGTTGGAAAGAAACAAATGCATTCAGGAAGCTAACAAACTGGTTTGGAGACTGATAGCTTCTTCTGCTTTTTCTTTGTTTCATTTAGTATATTTCAATATACTCTAGCCATAATAACACAGTGACCTGCACTGATTCTTCCCTCATTCTTCAATGCCCTATAATATTATCATCAAATCTGCTTTATTGTTTGAGGAACTTTTGGAAATGTCTGAAGGTGCTAGTAAGATATACTTTTCCACTGGGGAACTTTTAGAATCGTAATCAAGAAATGCTCTTGGTTAGTGAAAAATAAATGAGATCCAAGTCAATCAGCAAAAGATTGTATCAGCTGCAATTGAATTCTAAACAAAAATATACATGTGAGAATAATAAAAATAAAATCAGAAATACTTAGGTAGTATTTGATCTCTGTTCAGAAGCAAGGCAGAAGTTCTAGAAGATATGGTTTGAGACTAAAAAATATCTTTAAAGCTTGAGTATTGTACAATTTCACTACTCCATCCTTACACCACCCTTTTAGTTCCTTCATTCTCTACTAAGCTCATTCTTCACTGCCTCTATCTTTGACTATTTTTTTTAAAAAAAAGTTTGACTCCTGGTGACATCAGGCATCAATTATCTTGGTAACAGTGAAAAAGTGGTTTGTCGTTGCCCTCTTCCATTATATAATTTTTAAAATATCCATTGAAAACCTTCTCTTGGAGGTTAGAATTGTTCCAGAGAGATGTAATTTATTCCTCAAAGTCAGTAAACACAATATACATCCATTTGCATAATTTATTCTGGGGCCAGAACTGAAAGTGTGGACCATAAAATTGATTTTATATGCCTTCAAAAATGCACAAACTTGTCTTATTGGCTTTCAGTTCATAATTTTGACAAAGCACAGAATCATTAAATCAAAGCTGAGGATATGAGTTATTCCATCAGTCTATCATGTCTTCAGTTTATCAGCTGGGAGGAACTTTAAGTAACTGACAGAAGTATCAGACAATTGGTTTAATAACCTTAATAACTATTCTTAGTATTTTATGCAAAGCAAGGATATACATCATGCAATCCCTCTAACAGATCCAGCTAAATCATAATTTTTTAATGTGACAAAAGGAGAAATTATTAGGAATTACAAGAGAAATAATTATATTAATTAGTTTTATTTATCTACATAAAATTTTAAGTTCAGCGACTTTGCTCAGCCCCTGCCTACTTTTTTAGAGCATAGTCCAGTCAGGCCATTAAGTGTGGCTTATAGTAGGGGCATCCACAGAGAGCTCAAAAAAGTCAAAATGGCAGGTGTGACTGCACAGTCAAAGACTCAACCCTTAACATGCATCACACAGGCATTAAAAAGCAATGGGATTTTGAGTGCATGGTCATGCCTGCCATCTTGATATTTTTTGACACCCCTCGATGCCCCTGCTCAGCGTGAAACAGATTGTGTGCTCCTGGAATTTTGCATTTTGCATATCCAGGGTGTACCACCTACCGGTATATTATCTGAGTAAGGTATTGTAAGGTAGGCCAGTGTTATCAACCCAGGAGTTTTTTAAAAAAAGAGGGAAGAGTGACTAGGGAAGAGCTATTCACTGAGCTCATACGATGATATTTCCTTTCACTTCATCTGCTTTCTCTTTGTTTCTAGATTGTTAGCAAGGATTTATTTACCCTCTTATTGTTGAAGTAGCCCATCTACATGGGTGATGCTGTATAATAATAATAATACAAAAAATAGGGCCAGGTCTTCATTCGCTGTTCAATCATTCAGTCACAGCACTGTACTAGCTCATTATGGGTTCAGCTTGAATGGAGTATCTGATTTTAATCAATTAACATAAGAAAAAGCAGAACTACAAAGTACCTAAGAACAATTGTTAATAGTTTAACCCAAATCACGTTTTCCCCATATTTAATCTCAATAGTCCTGTGCTGAAGGTAAAACTATTCCCATCACCCAATCAGAAACTTTCTTCTTCATTGGTCAAAAGTGGCTTTTTCTACTTTATCTACAAACTGTAGGATGTCTGCTACAAGGAGCTCTGGTTCCTCAAAAGCTGCAAAATGACCTCCTCGAGGCATGAAGTTGAATGAAACGATGTTAGCATACTTCTTTCGAGCCCATGACCGAGGAATGTGCAAGACTTCATTGGGAAATGCGGCAATTCCTGTGGGAACTTTCACAGGGAACCTGCAAAGCAATGACATAATTGAATAATGAAAGCATGCCCTTCTCCCAACAATATTGCTTTCTTAAATCACAAGCAAAAAATAAAGAGGCACAGAACATAACCCTGTCTACACTAAGACAACTGAACTGAAATCAGTAGGATTTATTTCCAGGAAAATGTGCCTTAGTGAAGTGAAGTGAACAAACTGCAGTTTCCAGATGCTCTTCAAGTTCAGTTCCATGTAGAGGGCATTATAGTAATCCCTGGGGATGACTAGGACATGAGTAACTGTGAATGGAGCCTTATGGTCCAAGAAGAGGTGCAACTAGCACATAAGACAAAGTTGTGCAATAACTTTGCAGTTGTGCAATAACCTGTTCCTTAAGCAGGAGTTAGAAAGACCTCCAGTCTGTGCAGTGGATCTGGCAGTGCCAGACCCCACCCCAGTACCAAAAATGATAAAGTCTCAGAAGGCCCCAAAACCCAGAGTCACTTAGTCTTGCCAGGGTTCAGCTGAAGCCTGTTGTTTCTCATGTTGTTTCTGAGCTCCTCAGTGATTACAGCAAGGAGTTTTTTTAGAGTCACACATAAGATAGCTGGCACATATATGGTAGAGGAACAGACTTCAGACATTGTACTAGTATGCTGGCTAAATTAGGAATGCCTGCTCTAGAGCAAGAACTCCAAAACAGAAATATGGGAATCACTTACGTCTCATGTTTTTCTATGCCAATACCCTTCCCAAAAAGTTCTTTGTAGAAGCGCATTGAAGAAACCACACAACCTGAAGTCCAATAGATCATTATATTCGTGAGAAGGTCATCCAGAGTGAACTTCCTGAAAAAATACAATTGATGTATTGCAATTAATCTCTTTTCACAAGCTGTAGCTAGTACAGCTCACAGGAAATGTTGCCTTCTGACTTTACTCTGACTCATAATAACAGGCTCCTATTGGGTTTTGTCAGCCTTTTCAGGCAGTACAATTGATATTCCTCTTTGTCTCCTGGCATTCAAGGCACCACTAGCCATCACACTCTTCCTTAATTGCTGTACTCTTGAGTTGTTAGATTTAGCAGAGATGGCCAAATTTGATCAAAGAAAAAAATACAATTACTTTTGTTTCTACTTGGAAACCTCTTCTGGACTTTGTGCTTGAGGTGGAAAAAAATTAAAATTTGATTTTGGGTTTTACCGATTAATAAGTTTGTTGTAATAGAAATGGCTAGTTTATATTATTATGTAGAAGTAAAAAGTTGAGGTTTGATGCTATTATCTGATTCTACTGCACCAAAAGGAGTCGGAAGTCAATGCCTTTTCTTGTTTTTTTCCCTTTGCCCCACACTTTTCCCTTCTCTTTTCCCTCCCTTATTTTCCTATTATTTTCTTTCATATTTTTGTATTTTATATTATAACCTAATAAACAATAAACAGAAAAAGAGCTGTTAGATTTCAGCTCCCATAATTTCAGGCCAATATACTAATAGAATTGAAGTCCAAAATTACCGGAGCATCCCAAATTGGGAATGGCATTTTCAATATGAAAATGAAACATGTTGAGGGCTTCTGTCTTCTAAATATCCTAAGGCTGCTTTTATGTCTTTGGAATCTATTTGGGGTTTGTTGCCTTTTATGTTAGCATAGCAGCTGTATACAATGGGGAAACCTTCTTCAACTTCCCATCTGGGTGTTACATTTATCTTGCTTGCAAATCTTGTCACTTCATTCATTTGTGATCTTTAAAAGTTATCTTCCCTGAGAGAGTAAAATTATTATATGGCTAAGCCTTTAGGTGGAATGCCTTCTCCCATCTATTTATCCTCTGAGAACTTCATATTCCAATTTCCTATTTGATTGTACAGACCAACAAAATATATCTTAACTTGGCTTCCTCTAGATGGGCAGGAATACAGCTCCCATCATCCATACTTAAGATCGCTAACTGGCAACTAGCTATTGTAGTCCAACACATCTTTGGAGTCCTGGAGTGGAAAAGGCTGCTATGCAAACCTATCTGGGAATAAATCCCAGTGATTCTACTTCAGGTGTGGATGTCCATAGTATTTGGTATAAAAGAAACGAGAGGGCAGAAATGTCACTTATAATGATTTTGACAATCACATTACTCTTTTGGGCTGTGATTTGCAACATCATTTTAGTCACTGCTGTTTTCTCTCCAGAATGATAAGAGCAAATGAGTAGTTTGTGACATTTATTATTCATGAACTGAATCTCATCATATGCAATTAATAATATATTAGCTAAGAAGATGACAAAAACATGAGCAATTACTGTCTATTAATGCTGCATCTGTCATTCAATGCAAGGAAAATGCATTCAAATATTTCTGAACTGTACTCACTTTTAATAAACACCCTAATAAACCTCATCCCCTGGTACCCCATTGCTTTCAAGGCAAACTACAAGCTACTACCATCCCAACCATTTTAAGGTTTGAATGAAATGAAATCATTTCATTTCATTTAAATCAATTCATTTGAAACAAAATCATAAGATTTTAAAAAGAGAGTCATAATCTTTTTGCTTTCAAGTGCTCTGGGTGGGTTCTAGCAACAACAGAATGGAATGGAACGGAACGGAACGGAACAGAGTAGAATAACTTGTCACTTTGAATGTACACTAATCGGCATACATTAATGTGTTAATAAGAAGTTGTCAGATAAATTATTTGTTGGCATCCAAAATTAATTTGACCCTTTAGGATCTGGAATCATGACCTATGGGCAAACATGATTTCCTCATGATTTTTTGTATAGCTTTCAACCCTATGTCAGCAGATCTCTTTATTTTAAATAAATAAAATTGAACCCTAATATTGGTTGTTGTAGAATACAGGTCAGAGGGACTCATTCCCTTTCTGTGAGCATATAGTTGACCAGATTAGAATGGAACACTAGATTATATGGGCCTATAATTTGATATAACACAAATCATAGTATCTCAATTACCTTATTTTGTTAAAATAATGTTTTAAAATGTTTAAAAAATATCATAGATCCTTCTCCTTTGCAAGAAGATTTAAGCGGAGAGATTCCAAGAGGATTTTGTGCAATGTACCTGATCTATTGCTAAACCAAAGTTTCATCTATCTCACCATGCTGTAATATTATTAGCTCTATAATTTGCAAGCGAGTGCACAATTTATAAACAGCTTTATAGTAGGGGTGAGCAATCTGTATTAGCCCCGAGACAATCAATGTCCCTTATTGAATTTCATGGGGCATCAACTTGGAAGCTGCTGAAGCAATGCTTCCTATTCATTAATTATTTATAATTAACCATATTTTAAAAATTAGCCAAGTAGGGCAGCGATACAGTGCACAGATATCTTATAGCTATCCCTGACTCCACAGCTTATGCCCCAGGAAAGCTGCCCCACAAATGAAAACTAGGTTTTGCACACTCTTAAGAGTCAAGTTCAACTTAGAATTAAGTTGGAACATGGGAGAGCCAAGTATTTCTGTTCTATAGAAGCTCTTTTTTTCCAGTTCAATAAAATTACAGTCATCAGCAGAACTCATTGCATAATTAGTCCTTGGAGGAGCATTGTGGAGCTGCTAAGCCTTCGGCTTTTAAGCGTCTGAACACGTAGCAGAACAGCATAAAATAAATAGATACTATATTATTTGGGGCAATTAAAGTCAGCTAAGGTACACTGGGGGTGAGGTGGTAAATAACACCTACTTTTCTAGTCCTCCATCTTCTAGCTTTTTAAAACTGCGATCAGTCCATACAGAAAATTTCTCCAAGATGTATGCAGTCAATCCCACAGGCGAGTCATTCAAGCCACAGCCTAGAAAAAAGAGAAAGTGGTGAGTTTCAATTTAGATAACTCTCAGATCCTACTTTTCCTGATATTATAATGGAAAGTTTTCCTTTAAAGGTATGTGTGTGTGTGTGTGTGGGGGGGGGAGATTGCTGCCTAGGAATTTATTAGATAAAAGAGTGAGAAGCCCACAACTGAATAACAGGCAGAAAAAGAAACTTAGAAAGGATTCACTCTAACTTATCAGGTGGTAAAAAGACACAGTGGGAGATGTGTACTTTCAAATCATTAACATTAACAGAATCTTACAAATCTGAAAGGAGAAATCTTCCACTATCTCTTTTTACCATCTGATTTCATTACTAATTAAGCAAAATTAGTAGTAGCATCATCTTGTCATGTTTCCTGTTACTCTACTTGGGAGACTGATGGATACAATTTACTGTCTTCACATGCCATTGAATAAAGAGATCCGTGACAAGGAACATTATGGGAGCAAGAGCATATATCAAATACTCCAAAAGAATTAAGATACTGCAACATTAGCAGTTCACCATATAATCTAAGGTTTTAATAAAGGGAAAAGCACCCCACCCCCAGTTTAAGAATGTTCCTTGCAACCCACTTGGATCATATTAACTATAAAGCTAAGTCAAGACTTGCCCCTGCCTTGTCTGGCTGCCAGCTTTCCCCTGAAGGCAGAACTACTACCATGAGGAAAAGAAGCTCATTGTGTAATATAAAGAACGGTTGCTGGAATTGGGTATGTCTAGTTTAATGAAGAGAAGGACGAGGGATAACATGATAGCAGTGTTCCAATATCTCAGGGGTTGTCACAAAGAAGAGGGAGTCAAGCTATTCTCCAAAGCACCTGAAGGCAGGACAAGAAACAATGGATGGAAACTAATCAAGGAGAGATGCAACCTAGAACTAAGGAGAAATGTCCTGACAGTTAGAACAATTAATCAGTGGAACAACCCGCCTCCAGAAGCGGTGGATGCTCCAACACTGGAAGTTTTTAAGGAGAGACTGGATAACCATTTGTCTGAAATGGGTTTCCTGCCTGAGCAGGGGGTTGGACTAGAAGACCTCAACTCTATTATAGACCTCCAACTCTATTATTGTTATGTTATGTGTTTCTCATCTGTTTCAAAGAATGCTTCAATTGGATGGATGGCAGTGCTTCTACTCATATATACTAGCACAGATTCCACAATTCATGGCTAATTAATCACTGGAAGCCCCAGTAGTTATCCCCAGAGCTCAATAATCACTGGAGGTTCCCTAGCCTCTTTTGTGGGGTCCTTAGAATAGATTCATCTATGGAGAAGGCCAAAACAATCATGGTAGCAGACACAATGATGCATTTGAAGGCCCACCTCAGCATGTCAAAAGGACAGGGCTTTGATTGCACCATTGCAGACATTTTGGGGATCACCCCCTAGCAATCATCCATTTGTCAGAACCCCCAAGACCACATTTCTTTTATTTAATGTCAAATCTCTGAATTACAATGATGCAATTTTCCAGTTAGTTATAAATATCGAAATAGGCTTAAGATGTTTATTTTACTATTTTTAAGTCCTTCAAAAGTAGGAGAAGGGGTAGGCTAGGGTCTTGAGAAATCCCAGGGCAGATGTAAGGACATAAACAAATATATATGTGCACAAGCCAAATCCTCTTTAGTTTTCTAAGGAATCACAGCCAAGAGTCAAAGAAAAATTGTAAAGGTTCTTCACAGAAAGAAATGATTTCAAACAACTTATAATAAAAGTATCATAGAAGAATGTTAGCATGATACAGGATGAACTTCAGAAGTTTTACCTTAGAAACAAAGTAAGGAGTGGGAAAAATAGGTTAACTGAACCCACAGAAATTAACAATCTGACAATATCTAAAGATGGTAAAGGCTATCAATTGATATTTTCACTTCATGCTATGAACGTGCACATCATTATCAGCTTCATGCACAGCTATGCAAAAGCACACTATAAATTGCATGTACAGTGTTAAGGTAGAAGCACGGGCAACTGAATTTGGAGAGGCAAAAATAGAAGAAGAAACCGTAATTATCAAACTAGGCCAGCCATATTTTTTGCTAGGAAAATACTTGTTTAATGGCTCAGACAATTATGAATTATCTCTATTTTCTTTCTTGATTGCCAGAGGTATGTGAGAGGCATTTGAGAAATGTGACTCATCATCCTCTCTGCTATCAACACATGAATATGACCATATTTATACAAGTCTGGACGTGTCCTGACGATTTGGAGAGAAGCGAGGGCACCCAGTGATGTGCAGATGTGTACTTGTCCCTTTTGCTGAGAATCATATTTCTTTATTTCACTGATTTTGTCATCAGCCCCAATCTTCATACTCTGGGCAACAGTCAACAGAGTGAAAATACAGAATACAGATAGTCCTTGACTTACAACCACAACTGAGCCCCAAATTTCTGTTGCTAAGTGAAACAGTTAAGTGAGTTTTGCCCTATTTTACGACCTTTCTTTCCATAGTTGTTAAGTGAATCACTGCATTTGTTAAGTCAGTAGGATAGTTGCTAAGTCAATCTGCCTTCCCCATTGACTTTGCTTGTCAGAAGGTCTCAAAAGGTGATCACATGACCACGGGACACTGCAACCGTCATAAATATGAGTCAGTTGCCAAGCATATGAATTTTGATCACGTGACCATGGGGATGCTACAATGATCGTAAGGGTGAAAAATGGTCATAAGTCACTTTTTCAGTGCCGTTGTAACTTTGAATGGTCACTAAATGAAGTGTTGTAAGTTGAAGACTACCTGTACAAGAAGGCAGACATTACAATGAATAGAAATCCTCCAGCTGGTTAAAAGCACAGTGAATCAGTGTTGCTTCCCATGAGGAAGGAACAGATCATACAGGGCCACACAGGACTTTTGCTTCTTATCAATGCTAACATTGTGAGCCTTCATCTTCATTCACATATTTGCAAATAAATCAAATATTACCAGAAACTTTTAAGACTCCAGGGCTACTACTTCACTACTAAGTCCAAGTATCCCAAAGGTGCTTTTTTCAAGAGGCAACTGGACTTTCTTGTTTTTCTTTGAAGATGTTTCGCTTCTCATCCAAAAAGCCTCTTCAGCTCTGACTGGATGGTGGGGAATGGAAGGACTTATACTCCTTGCAGACAATTGGTCATTTGCATTCTTTTAATGCTTTTTTAAAGTTTCTTGGATGAAAAGTGAAATGTCTTCAAAGAAAAACAAGAAAGTCCATTTGCCTCGTGAAAAAGCACCTTTGGGATAACTATGACTTGGATGACTGAGAATCTCCATACACATTAAGTCCAAGTAACAATTTCCTGGAGGCGTCTTGTTGCTTAGGAAAACATACAGGTAACACAGTAACATCAAGTCTCCTTTTGAGTGAACTTTGACTCTGCAAATATGCAGAAATTATTCTGTTTTCTCCCTGGTTTTTTTTTAAAACCTCTCAATCTAAACTACACACCTGGGATTTTACCTACCTTCTAACTAGCTTTGACCCTGTTTAGCTTTTTGGTTCAGCCAAAAAGCTAAACTGTAATTAAAAAAACCCAAAGTGCATTTCCTGATTCTATAAAGGCTTATTTGCAAAAACAAGCACATGCAATGTTCAAAGCAAAAACTTCCCTTACCCACAGTGTCTGGCTTTGTAGCTTGAAGGTGGAGATAGCCACTCTCCAGAAGAATTCTATTGAACACCTTTTTTTTGAAAGGAAAGATCTGTTGAACATCTTCTGCCTGGAAGCCAAATAGTCCTGGGAAATATTGTCCCAATAGAATGGAGAGTAGCTGCTTGAAGCCCATAGTGCTCAGAAATACTATATTTATGTGAATGCCTTTCACGTGGCTAAAACAATTGTTTAGAAAGAAGTCAGGCACTTTAACAATAACATTGTGGTTTGTTCAAATTCATACATTTATGTCTTATAATTATTCACACATAATAAGGCACATTTGATTTTTTGGGATATTAGTAATTACAGATGGAAAATAAATCTTCCACAACTGAAGATTTTTGGGGACATACTCATGTGACTCTCAGCAATCCTTCTTTAGGGTGGTACCTCCAGATGTGATAAGTTACAATATCTATCAACCCTACATAGCATGACCATTGGCTGAAGAAGATGGCCCCTGTAATTCAAAAGCTTGAGATGATGACTTGGAAAGGCTCGTTGTTTAAGAAATCAGATGTTCAGTTTATTGGCAGGCCCTTATTGTTCTCAGTAATGCTTTTTCTTAGACCACATCCATTGACAGATCACTGCCTCTATGGCCAACTCCTCCTTTTAATCAAAAGTATATCCCAGAGAAAAGAGGCTCTCTTACTCTGCAGGGACCTCTTGAACTGACAGCTGTGTGCTAGAATGTTAATGGGGGTGAGGTAAGAAGCCCCATGGATATTTCGGTTTCTGTTCTCATTATTGACCACATCCCTCCAGTGCAACATCTGGCAAATTCTATCCTCTGTGTATTCTTGTCTTTATACAATCATTGACAGTTAAGGTTTTCCGAAGTCAGCATTAACAAGGTGCACCAAGGACCTTGTTAAGGGATATTAAAAATACAATGCCAGTAGATACCCATGCATGGTCATAAAGGGGCAGAAGACAATAAAGGAACTAATATATATATTTTTAACATACAGATAATCCTTGACTTATGACCCATCACTTAGGATTGAATTGTGGTTGTTTTGAAAATGGCAGCCCAGGAATGAAGAGGCTTGCTCTGTTTCCCTAACGTGAGCTCCAGAAAAATCCGCAGTGGTTTGCAGACTTCCGGAGCTTTTTGGAGCTCTCTTTAAGGCAGCAGAGTAAGTCCCTCCATTGCTGGGCTATGTGGCCTGATCCCAGAAGCAGCTGCTATTTTCATAGCGCCCACAATTCAATGAAGCCGCCATGAAAATGGCCGCCGCTTCTGCGATTGCACCATGTGTACCAGAAACAGAGTGGCCTGCTCTCCTTTCCTAACCCATCCTCCAGAGATCTTCAAAAGGTAAGGGCACAATGAGGAGGAAGGTGCAAGGCCCAGTGAGATGGGAAGCAGACTCAAGTGATGGGTTATCTCAGGGAGTGCAGGTGGTCTCTGGGGGCCTGGGGCAGAACCTCCACTAGGCCTCCCAGGAACTTCCCCAGGCTCTTGAGGCGCTCTGTGCTCTGCCTAATGAACTGCTTAACCACCACATTGGGAAGAGCAAGGAAGGGGAGGCTCATAAGTGAGGTGATCATGTGGGTGCTCCACTTAACGACCATCATGACTTTTGACTATAATAGTCAGGCTCCATTATGGTCATTGGTTGAGGACTAGCTGTACTATGTATTGGGAGGGTTAGCCTTTTTATTCTGAATTACCTTTGGAAGGCAGAAAATTGCTTGCTTGTGAGTGCCACCTTTGAGTACAACTGTTATAGTGCAGCATGAGTATAGTACTGCAACTTCAATTACCATTTAGATGGAAATAATATAAAGAATAATTTTAAGAATAATTTTAACAACAGCTATTAATGAGAAAGGAAAACAAGAGAGAGCTTTCCATAAACTTATTCAGTAAGATACAAAGTGTAACTTGCGAAAGATACTAATAATCAATCCAGTGCTACCTCTGCATCCAAGAAACATAGCATTTACATTTCATGACCAAATTTTGATCTGATAAGACCCTTTTTTCATACTCATTTTTAGCAAGAAAAATAAGTTCAAATATCTTGATGACCAAAAATCTGTTGTTCTTTCCAGTGGGGCTCTGTAAAATGAATTTGTCTACAGTAGAATGATACAAGTGATACTCAACAGTCTAAAGCAGAATAAAGACACTTCATGTTTATGCACTGCTTAGATAAATCTGATTTGAATTTAACTGTTAGAAAGATAAAATCTCACCGTGGAGCAATCTGAGCCAGATTTGTGCTTATCAGAGACCCATAGTCCCCTCCCTGAACGTAGAATTTATGAAAGCCCAGTTTGAGCATTAGCTTATAGAAGACACGGGCAGCACACATAGTATTAAAGCCTAGGGAGGGAAAAGGAAAAAACAAGTAAGACCATTTTTGCTAAATTCAAATATAAGCTGTCCTTGCAATTGTTCATTCACTCATATTTAAGACTGTTAACATTTTTCCTAGCTAATATTTTACCAGAACACAATTACCAATACAGTATTTCATAGGAGAATCCTTCCCTCTGTTAAGTCTTGCCAGAAGACTCAATAAACTCTGTGAAATTTTTGCCTAAAGCAGAATTATAAGAAGACCTCTCCTCTGCTTTTAAATAAATTCATGCAGATAACAACACAGGATGTTTATTGAACGGGGGGGGGGGACCCTGCTACATGTGATTGGTGGCTGGTATTGAATAAAGGTGGTATAATTCACAGCATCTTGGATTTAGACAAGAGACCCATTGTTCAAATCCCACTCAGTCACTACAAGGCTGGCTAGAATACAGGTAGTCCTCGACTTACAATAGTTCATTTAATGACTGTTTGAAGATACATCACCGAAAAAAGTGACATGACCATTTTTTACACTTATAACCATTACAGCATCCCCACAGTCGTGTGATCAAAATTCAGATGCTTGGCAACTGACTCATGACGGTTGCAGTGTCCCGGGGTCATGTGATTGCCGTTTGCAACCTTCTGACAAGCAGAGTCAATGGGGAATCCAGATTTACTTAACTACTGTGTTATTAATTTAACAAGTGCAGTGAATCCCTTAACAACTGTGGCAAGAAAGATCGTAAAATGAGGCAAAACTCACTTAACAAATGTCTCACTTAGCAACAGAAATTTTGGGCTCAACTGTGGTCCTAAGTCGAAGACTATCTGTACATTGGGCCTTTCATTTTTACTTCTTTCTTTTTTCACCTTTTTTGTGAGGAGCCTCCGAGAAGCCAAAGCCAGGAATGGAAGGGCAAATCATTTCAAAAACATGGTCACCATTCAGGCCATGGTTTACAGGGTCAGTCAAAAAAGGGATAATTTTGTATAGTTCATACACTGAGCCAGGCCAACCATGGATCATCAATAAAGGCTTAGCAGACTGCCCTTCAGGCAAGTGTGGAGGTTTTATATGAAGAAAATGGACATCAATTCCTACAGGAAGAAAACATAAACACAGAATCTTCAGAAAATAACTAAATAGATATGTCAACATAATATAATTTTCTGAGAGCCAATAGAGTGCTGGTTTGTGCCCTGTAAAATTCAAATTAGTATCTGTAATTCTCAAAATGAAATTCACTGCAGCCTGAAGCAATGGCCTCTCACTCTCAAAGGTTGCTGGAGAGCAAAAATGTGGTTTTAGTTTCTTGAAAGAACACGGATACAAAATATAGCAAGATTTTAAAATGATGGCAAAAATGTGTAATTTGTAATTTTAGAAACTGAACACACAAAGAAAGCATAGCTGATGGGGGGGGGGACGACATGTATCTCTAACTGTCTAATATAAATGAACATGCCATAAAATCTGCTTGCTAATGTTAGCAAGGTACTAGATCAGGTTAATTCAAGACAGAGTTTCCAAAATAAATTTCTCTATATTAATTCATACTAATTGTGCCTGGCTTCAATATCAAATCATAATCATAGCAAGTGGGTGGCCTACAAGACTACAAGATCTGGTCTGCACAAAAATACGAGCTCACTCATGCCATCTAGTGCTCCACTGGAGTCTTGCAACTCAGTTCTGATGTCCCAATCACACATTATTGTGTGCAGTAATTAAGTAACTAAGTCTCTATTTCATTTCAGTTCAATTCAGTCATATATAGATAGTCCTCACTTAATGACTGGTCATATAGTGACCATTTGAAGTTATGGTGGGCCACCCAAAAGCTACTTATAACCCAGTTCCAAAATAATTGTTTTGCTGCAGCAACCCTGCAGTCATTGGCCCTTACGACTGACCGCAGGGACACTGCAGCACCTCCCCCCACACACCTATCTTCCCAGACACTGGGTCCCTGCAGACCTTAGGCCTGCTTCCCACCTTACCAGTCACCTTACCACAACCTTGTTCTCACGTAGATCTTTCGTAGATCTCTGGAGCTCAGAAAGTCTGGATAGAGAAAGAGGGCAGGTCATTCCATTGCTCGGCCATATGGCATGATACTGAAATAGACGGCCATTTTTCAAGCAGTGGCACTGAACTGTGGCCACTCATAAAATGGAAGCCACATCTTAGGGTGCACTGTGTGGCCCAGCAATGGAGCATCTTGCTTTGCTTCACTAATGCAAGCTCTGCAACATTATGCAGCTTCTAGTACTGCAGAATACTGCACAGCTCATGTTAGCAAAGCAAAACAAGGCACTCTGCTGCTGGGATCGTGGTGCGATTCCATACGAAGCTCTCATTTTCTCATCAGGTGCTTCCTGGGTTGTGCTATGCAACCCAGCAGCAAAACAGTTTGTGGCTGCTTGGCACAATCCCGTCATTGGTAAATGAGGGCCACTTGTGGGATTGCACTGTGATTCCAGCAACGGAGCACCTTGCTTTGCTTGAAAAAAAAATCTGCTTTTAAATGAATTCAAAATAAAACAAGCTAAGATAAAATATAATCCAATGAGATGGTGCTGGCTGGCTACAATTGTTCCAAGTCTCTGTAACAATAAAGAGATGGGATGGTGAGTTCCACTTTAATTTTAGTTCATAAGTGATCTGAAAAAAATGAAAATACCCTCATGCACAACCAGATATACTGCATGTTAGAATATTCAATCACTGAGCTTGAACAAAGAAATAAAGAATATTAACCTTACAAAACACAAATATATAAAATATCAAAGGCAAATTGCACGTGTGCCCTCTACTTGTCAATTTATCTGGATTTCTCTACAGATTCCTGGAGACTCCAGACTTCTATCAGAGGCAAGAGCATTCCAGCCTCAGTCCAACCACTTATTTTTAAAAGTAATCTCTATTTTCCTACTCCAGTAAAAAATGGGAGTTGGGGATATCCCTCTGAGTCTATGTTTAAAAACATTAAAATAAACATATCTCCCTCATGTATGTTTATTGGGGATGTTCTGAAGATGTTTTATCTGAACATAGGTGCAGGAAAAGAGCCACGTGCTTGAAAGTATCCCTGTGTGCGAGGGAGACAACACTAAAACTGTCTGGCTAGGCAGAAATACCACCCTTCCCGTCTTAAGCCAAGTTGAGTTTAGTTCCCCCACCATCCCAAAAGGGATGTAAGAGTTATTCCAGGAAGCTCAGAGACAGAGTTCTCAATTGTCCCAGTCTGCAAAGAGGCAAACTGATTGGCCCTTTTCACCACACATATATATCCAGGCCATTGTTTCACATAGCCAGTTGGTCACACTTATTTCCTTGATGAGCATAACAACATTCACAGCTGACCACATCCTTTTTCAAGGACGTGCCGATATCCATGGCTATCCAGGTTAATCCATCTTGTTCTCTCCGTGTCCTCGGCACAGAAAAGGGAAAGATAACAAAGAGGGGAATGTTGACAATCGAGAGAACAAGAGGAGGAAACTCTTGTATTGGGGAAAGTATGAAATATAATAAAGTTTTGTGTAAAGGCTCCATCTAACTGTTGTGTGTTCACTCATAACTGAAAGAAGTACCAGAGTGCATTGACTGGCAAAAAGGGTATAGCAAAGTTTATGCATGGATGCTAAGAACACAAGTGGCTTAAAATGCTCAGATCAGACATACTATAGTAATTATTAGTGGCAAACCTTCAATCTTTGTTTTGAATTGTGGGAATTGGTTGAGAATTTCCACTTGTTTCTTCCAGTTGAACTGGTTTCTCCAATAAGAGACAATTTTCTTAAGGTAAGTTGCATTAAACCCATAATGAAAATAACTGTCCTCTAATGGCTCTACAAATCTGGCTTTGTCAAGTCTTTGATGTAAATCCTAGAACACAAGCAAAGTGTAGACAGGAAAAAGAAGATAACATGAAAAAAGCAAAATTGGATATCACGTAATGTCCTGTTAATGACTGCAATAAAGTTAAGTAATTATATCATGTAAGTTATATATAAAACATGAAAAAGGAACACAGTGAAGTACAACCGAGATGCAAGTCTCCACAAGGTTGCTGTAACCTAGGTAGAGATTATAATCTTTTCAGATTGGGTAGTGTAATCAAGAAATCCCTCTTGGCTTGGAGACTGAATGAATGAAAATGACAAGACTTTCAGTAATGTTTTTACTTCGGCTGTGGCAGCCCTACTTTTTTTCACCCCAGTGCTGGCTCAAGGTTGTATGGTGTCTGAGCCCACACTGACTACTGGCACTGCCTCCTGCTGGTGTGAACATTTAACATTTTTATAATAGCCTTTGTTTTCAGAAGAAGGGTGATGTTGGTGCCCCTAATCTTTGGTGTCATGGGCCAGTGTCTACTTGGCCTTAACATAAAGCCAGCCGTGCACATGCCATCATTAATGTGGGGACAAAATGAAAAAAAATCCATGTAAGTCACTCTCAGTTGTTGGATAAAAACTGAGGTACAAATATAATAAATATATTATAAAACCCTGCACTGGGATTATTCTTAATGAGAAATGGGCCAAAAGCCAAACCAAATTAGACATACTGTATCTAGCTTCTGGTTGATATTTCCCCCTTTCTTCAATTTATTCTCTTCCTGAGAACTGGAAAAAATATCACTACTTTTTTCCTGTATTTTGATGGGGTACAACTTTATCCTACACATGTAAATAATAACTCTTTATTCATGATTATTTCCATTTTAATTAAAAGTTATAGATTATACTTCATCTCACTAAAAAGCTTTTGTTAATATTTGCTGTCTCCGTCAACAATATGCCATTATCTGCATATCATATACTCAACTGATACATTTTTAATATTGCCCCAACAAACCTATACATTTACTATAAGTACATTCAATAAGGACATCACCCATTCTCCCCTTATTGCTTGATTAATGTTGCTACACTTTCAAACTTTTTTCTCTACTTGCATCATATATTCCATTCAAGAAACTTCCAATTATTCAGACAAAACTTGTCCCAATTCAAGTTATTTGTATTTTATCCCTAAATCTACAAATCTGCAATCTGCAATATACTTTTTTACATTCATATATTTCTCAATAACCTATTAAAGAACAAAAATCTGATCTGCATACTCTGCCCGACTTAAACTTTTATTCTTAAATTTAAATTTAAATTTTATTCAGTCACTTCTGCCCTCTCAGTTAGTTTGCCATGAATTCGCTCTGTATAAGTTGTCATTTTAACGTAATTGTGATTTAG
Source organism: Azemiops feae (assembly GCA_023970755.1). Taxonomy (NCBI): domain Eukaryota; kingdom Metazoa; phylum Chordata; class Lepidosauria; order Squamata; family Viperidae; genus Azemiops; species Azemiops feae. The sequence goes on from JALGBA010000439.1 coordinate 464,504, forward strand.
TGTCAATCTTGCCGGAGTTTCCTATACATTCCTGTAGGGCTTTCCCACATAATCGTATTGTTGAAGAATAAAGCGCATCCACTCCTCACGCATCATGCACTTAGCCACTACTATGGCTGGGGAATTATTTTTTATTAATAGTGTATTAAATGCTTTGTACAATGTGACCAAGAATGAAAAGAGCATCATGAAACCCTGTTGATTATGATATGCCATGTGGCAAGTAACATTTTTGGAAATGGAAGGATTCCTTCTTTTGGGTCAAAAGGAATGTCTTCTGCGGTATAAAGAGTTACGGTTAGGGCATTGATGTCTCTTCATTGTGTACTTCCTTTAACATGTCTTTCTCCTCCCATTCAGCAGAGCCTATGCTGTCTCCCATTTTCTAGAGATTAAACAGGGCCTTGCATGGTCTCATGTTTTTTTCAACGAAGACAGCAACTTTCTATGCTTCTTATATCAGTTATTCAAATTAAAGCCAAGAGATAGTAGTGAGATTAATCTGAAATACTTTACACGTACTTTAATGTTTTTCCTGCAGTTCTAAGAAGTATTTGAGTAGAAATGCTACTGCATTATCTCTCAGACAGCATGGACAGATTTGTACAACTAGTCAAGCATGTTCTGCTGTATGTCAATATGAAAGAGTTTCTTACCTTGATCTCCTCCTCTGAGGTGACCACTTTAAAAGGACATATCGTTGTATCTTCTTCAGAGTCAGGCTTCTGTCCTGCAGCCCACCACCCATCTCCCATAGGCAGAGCTTCCTCCTTTCTCTTAGTCAGGAACAGGTAGATAATGGTCCCCAAAACAGCAGCCAGTATCACTTCAAGCAACATCATGACTACAAAGTCATAATCAAAGACATTGGATTAAAGAACATTTTCATCATAGAAAAGATTGACTATTTTTCCCAGAAAGGAGCAAATAACAAATTTTCCAGTTTTAAGAACAAGGCTTATATAATTTTACTCTGAACATGGAGATCAGTAATATTCCAGGATTATCTGAAATAGGATTGAAATATATCCTGTATGCAAGGAGCAATCAACTAAGATTTTGGAGTATACTTGCAATTATCCATTGTATATTAGTACATTATTTATTTTATTTATAGCCCACCTTTATTATTTTTATAAACAACTCAAAGCAGCAAATATATCTAATACTCCCTCCTATTTCTCCCATAACAACAGCCCTGTGAGATGAGTTGGGCTGAGACAGTGACTAGCCCAAAGTCACCCATTGGCTTTCATGACTAAGGCAGGATTAGAACTCATAATCTCCTGGAGTCTAGCCTGGTGCCTTAACAACTAGACAAAACTGGCTCTCTGCCTCACATACATACATGTATAGTGCATGTAGCCATTTGAATTGATGGTAAGGCTAAGTAGGAGCATTCATTTATAATTAACTAGGAAGTATTTGTTTACCACAGTCTTTACCAATTTAATCCCATGTAAACTGTGAATGATGAGACTTAATACTAACAGAGATAAGTCAGAATTCATCAAGCAAGAACAAACCCTTTTCTGTAATTTCAAGGTACATAGCGTACCTTTATAAGAAGTCAGAATCAGATCTTTTCATGGTAGCACTATATAGAATTTGTGCTAAAAACCTAATAACGCCTAAAGTACCAGTCTTGTGAATCAAGGAAACATCCTACAGATGTTTGTATGAAAAAATAAAATATTGTAAATAAAATGAAATAATCTTTATTTACCCTAGTGTTTAATTAAAATATGACACTGAACTTCTTGGCCATTGTTTGCCATTGTTTCTAATCTTTTGGGTATTTAATAAATAGATAAATACATTTCATAAATAAATAAATAAGACATAAAAGCTATTTTATTCTCATGTAAGATGTTGCATATTATCAGTTGCTTTCTTATTATAACTTTATTTCTGTTAGATGTTTCAAAGTTGTGAATAAAATGTTGTAAATATAAAAAATGAAATACAGAAAACAAATCCAAAACAGGACTAAAATGAAATATACAAGTTATTGTCTAGCAGAAATCACATAACTACAAATCAAATAACCCACACCACATCTACCCACACAGACTCTGACAGTTAGAGGAATTTGCAGGGAATAGCCTCACCAGTTTGCCTTCTGGGCAATACCTATAATAATCATCAAAGTAGTTACTCTATGTACAGGCCAAGGGAGAACCATGATAAGAGTATGGCCAACAACATAATGAGTAACCAGAGAAGGTTTATTCAATATTTGCGCGCATGCACGCATGCGCACACACAAACACACACACACATCTTTTGAAGTTTTGGTATTTAAAACAGTGATATGGATACAACAGGCTTTAGAAAACATTAAGACACCCTTTTTGTTACTTGTTGTTGAATAAAGAACTGAGAAAAATTAGTTGGTGAATTTTTGGTACGTTAAAAAAGAGCATAGGCTGCCTTAAATAGCAATAACTGCTTTGTTCACAGATATTTGGAACAAACTGCAGTGATGAAAAAAATGTTTGGCACGACACTCTAATACACATGCCAGGAGACGGTAATACTGAAAACTTTAGGTGTTTGTACATTAGAACACAGAGTGTGGGAAATAAATAGGGAGGATTAGAAATGGAAAACAAATATGATGCAATAGCAAACACAGAAACCTGATGTGATGATACTCACATTTGATACTCAGCACTGGAAAGCTATTATATTCAGATGAACCAATAGAAAGGATGCTGTTACCCTCTTTCAGGATAGTTTTTGAACTTGCAGGCTACTTCCCTCTAAAATAAGGGAAAGCAATACATAATTTGCAAAAACATCTCACTTATTAGGAATTTATCCTAGATTCTGCCTGGCTTTCCCAATAAAACTACAGTTTCTAGCCTTAGAAACAGGTTGGAAATTTTAAGTACTTGTGGTTTGCTGTCTTTTCCTCTTACAAATCAATCATCTTCTCCTTATATGATTTAAATATCAGAACTGTGAAATGCTTCAAACTTGAGATTGTGTAAACATAATCTGTCTTTAATATATGCACAAAGAATGGGTTTCCTTAATATTAATTGTTCTGAGATTTTTAAAATATAAGCAAAGTGAAGATTATATTTTAAAGAATTTTGGTTTAAATAATCACTACTATCTTGGGAATTATGAATTATTACTATTTCAAATTTCAAATAAATATTCTTCAGAGAAGGCATTATTCAAAAGGTATTTTGGTGTACAGGCTTTCTTCAGTTAGTCTTCCCAGAATTATTTCACAGAGTGGTTTGATTTTGCATTGTTGGTAAATATGATGATCTAAAAAAGAAAAGAAAAAGAAAATACTGCATTTTTTACTGTTTTAAAGAATACCAACTTTTTGTTTTTACTCTTTTTTGCACTCATGGTCAAAATATGGCCAGCTTGCACTTTAGACAGTATAGGAAAAGTCAGTGCTAGCAAATTTGAGAACTCAAGCTGAAAGGTTAATTAAACAAGAATCTCAGCTTGCTTTTGCTGTTCGCTGCAGGTAATGTAACAAAGATCTTCACACAACAGATTTAGTCTCAGATTGGAACAACTATTATGAATAATGCATCAGTAAAAAAAGGAAGGTCATTCCATTTTCCACATGGAAACCAAGTGTAGGTCCCTTCTCCCACTTCTCTTTCAGAGAAATCTGGAGTGCCCTTCCCTGATTATTTGGGAATTGGGCTGACCCAAGGAGCTCAATGCAATTCTTTCTGCCCAGTTGCTATTTTTCTTCCAATAAATATGGTGCCATGGAGTCTTCCACCTGGATGCAAAGGGCAATGTTTATTGGGTGTCGAGATTTTCAGTCATGGTTGTCCCAAAGGTGCTTTTTCAAAAGGCAACTGGACTTTCTTTGTTTTTTCCTTGAAGATGTTTTACATCTCATCCAAGAAGCTTCTTCAGTTCTGAGTGAATGGTGGAGAATGGAAGGCTTTATATTCCTTGCAGTCATCTGGTCGTTAGCATTCTCTCTGAGTCATTAAGGCCACTTGGAGGTTTATCTATGCCCTGAGGGTCACCTAAATAGTGCAAATGGGTATGGAACCTTCTTGTAATTGTTGAAAGGACTGGGTTGTAAACAGAAGATAAGTGGCATCATGTTCCTTCCCCTCCGTTGAGAGAGGGCTGTTCAGTTTTTATGTAGATGGCCTCTTTGACCCCTCTTTTAATCTAGAGGTCCTCTCTGTCCAGAATGTGAACTTTGCTGTCTACAAGATAGTGACTTTTTTCTTTCAAATGCAGATGGATTGCTGAATCTGGTTCTGATGGGTTTGTTCTTCTATGTTATGCCATGTGTTTATTTGGTTGTTTTGTTTCTCCAATGTATAGATCTGCACATCTTACTGCATTGTACTACATACATGACATTGCTTAGTTTGTGTCTGGTGTTTTATCCTTGGGATGGACAAGCTTCTGCCTTAAGTGTATTTTTGGGTTTAAAGTATGTACGTATGTTGTGTTAGGTGCTTGCTTTCTCTGATACACTGTCCCCTCCACCCAATAATAACAGGAAAAAAAAATATCCAATGGTATTTTGGAGCATTTTCTTAAAACCTAACCCTGAAAACTTTATTAACTTTGATCATGTCATAATATCCTCCTGGACTGTTCCGTTCCCATTTTTTTTAAGAGCTTGATTTTTTTTTAGTCCCACAGGAAATGATCCCTCTGTTCCCGTCTCACTCCAAATTCCTTCTTTTTACATGCCTCAACAGCTAAACCCTCTGGCTTGACATTTTTTCTTTCTACTTCTCAAACGTATCAAATTTGTCATTTTCAACTCTGATTCTACTTTTCTTTTTTCAAAATATTATCTTCCTACTTTTTGCTCTCAGGTCATTAAAAGATTGCTTGTCAATAGGAACTCCAGAAGCCTAACCAGCATTTCTCAGTGAGGAATTAGTGTCTCTTAGACCCTTTCCCTCAGTTGGGAACTTATCTACAGCATTTTATTTGACAGATTAATTCCTCCCTCCTTTTTTTAAATGTTGCTATTCAAGACATTCATAACAGAACCTAATGTCTTCCCAAGAAAGGAGAGAAAAATGACTGATGGAAAAAGGAAAATTAGTTCCCCTAGAAGTGGAAGCTGGAAAGTAGAAAACCAAAATTATTATTTTTCTTTTTAATATGTTTTGTTCTCTATCAAAAAGAACCTATTTAAGCTAGCACTGCACATAGTAATCACATAAATGAACAATATATTCAGAAAACCAGAGAACAAAATGAGCCGAAGGTTGGACTTACCCAGTGGGCTCTCTGACTTGTTTTTCTCTTCAAGGGAGAACTCATGCAATATCGAAACTCTTTTTAAAGCCTCCTTGCTATGTGTCGTGGGAAGATAATTTTGGAAAATGCCAATACTCTTAGGAACCTGACCAATTTATTTGTTTGATGTTAAATTTCATGCAATAATATCATGTGCCAATTGTTACAACAAAATGATGAGAAGGATTAACAGCGGCATGTAGGAGCCTGTTCACTGAAGTAATTGGGTATGTCCAATAACATGTTCTGAGCTTTCTAAAAGCTAAGCTTTTTTGTTGAATTGCTCTTGAGGATTTAATCACTCAAAAAATAAAAATAAGGAAGGAAGGAAGGAAGGAAGGAAGGAAGGAAGGAAGGAAGGAAGGAAGGAAGGAAGGAAGGAAGGATTGTAATTCAAAACTCATGGATTTGGATGAAATTAGATGAAGTTTCAATTTAATGGAATTAACAAATTCAGATTAGTTTTGCCCATTGATTTAAACGGGATTTCAGTTCTAGTAATTTAGCTGATGTAATCCATTACAAAGTCTATTTATTTTGCCCTTTGTCTACAGAGTGAAGTACATAATTCTTCCATAATCCATCCTGACGACAACTCAGTGAAGTGGATTAGATTGAGAAGAGGTGGTAAGACTAACTTCTTCCATTCCATACATAGCACTGGTCTTTGAACCAAGGACTTTTTGATCTTGGGTAAAAATGCCTGCATTTAATAGCTCATGAAAAAAAACCCTCTGCTATACTCCTATATCTGCCACTCTTTTCTACAGAAGCATGAAACACACTCCTTCATACTCTGCTTTTGCCAGTAAGATCTTGTTCTGTTTCTTTTCCTGGCTTCTCTTCTCAACATAGTTTGATCCCACTCTGTTCAGTTTTGGGAGAGTTATTATGTTTATAGACAGAATAGTGAGGCCTTTTCCTTCATTTTTTTCCAGCATTCCATTCAGTAGGAAAGAATACCAAGTCACACAGGGAAAATATGCAAACCATGGCTTTTGGAATCCTTTCCAGCCCCTTTGCCAGTGGCCATAGAAGGCATCTATATTTTCCCACTTTGAATCAATGGCCCCTGTAGGTGTGTGCATACAAAACATGGCAAGGTTGGGGTCACAGCAGATGATCAAAGCTCCTTCTCTATGTATGCATCAGACACTGATGCATGTACTGTATATTAAAGCAGATACATTAACCATTGGACAATAACAGATTAGGAGAAAAGAGAAAAAGGCATGGTATTAAGAGTGAACATGTCCTAAAAGGCTCCTCTAAAAAGTTATTACAGACTTCCATACTTAATGGAATAATTTCCTTCTATAGGTATGGTTGGCCCTAATCTTGCTGGCTTTTTGTGAGCAGCCCAAACCAATCTTCAGTGAGCATTCAGCCCATTGCTTTAGTTATTTTAGTTTCATGGGCACCTGTGATGTTTACTGTTGACTTGGAGATAGATTGTGGTTATAATTTTCATTTTGCATACTTAAAATGCTGTTTACTTTTCCTTTGTTACATCCCACTCAGATTGAATTATAAATGGATGTGCAAGAAATACTGCAAAATAAATCAAGAGTAATTTTTCTGGTTAAGAAATGTTTAATCACATCCCCTGCAACAAAAAATTGTATATACAGGTGTCACAATCCACTATACATCTATGAACTGATTGAAAACAATATCATGCTATAAGAGCAAATATTCTATTATACCTGCATCCAAATATTATTATCACAACTACAGTAATTTAGGAGTAATCAGCATGGGATTTTGAAGACCTGCTTCTCTGTTAATAGTAATATTCAGATTAAATTTTAACTGGAGTCCTACAGTGGAAAAAACACAAAATATAACACAATAAATCTCAAGAATTGTGTACCTCATACTGAGAGTGTACATTGGAAAACCTCCTCAATTAGGCCACAAAATCACTAAACCCTAAACCTTATTATCCACAAGTTAATAAAGCACATTGAGAAAGAAAAGGATATAAGTAGCAAAAGAAGATGTCAGTTTTTTTGAGTATTGCTTTATATGCTACCGTCTGTAAAGTTGATTTATTCTTTATGTATTCATATACAAGTTGGTTTCTGTTAATCTGTGTTCAGAGAAATGGATGCAATAGTAACACAAAACCTTCCCCACCTGACATTCTTGGGGATCTGACTACAATAACCATAATCTGCAATGACTGTGGAGATTCTCAGTTATCCAGGTCATGGTTGTCCCAAAGGTGCTTTTTCAATAGGCAACTGGACTTTCTTTGTTTGAAGATGTTTCACTTCTCATCTAAGAAGCTTCTTCAGTTCAGAACTGAACTGCTTCTTGAATGAGAAGCGAACCATCTTCAAGGAAAAAACAAAGGAAGTCTGGTTGCCTTTTGAAAAAGTACCTTTGGAATAATCTGCAAAGGCAGACAGAAGTTTGGGATACTGAGATTTATGATCCAACCCATTCAAAAGTTCGTTTGTTGGGGAAAGTGGTGTTAGTGGAAATAAATAAGAAAACAATAAATATTCTAGCAGCAAAGCACAATGAACTGAGCTATAATCAAATGTTAGATTACAACATGCTAGTAATAAATAGCTTATATTGATAAAATAGTATAAAACACAAAGGGATCCAGTACGATATTCTCAGCTTGGATATAAAATTTGCAAAATACATTACTTTGTATTAAGATCATCGCTGGGCAAAGACATGCCCATAAGTAATTGAATATAGATAGTTCTCGACTTACAACAGTTTGGTTAGTGACCGTTCAAAGTTACAATGGCATTGAAAAATGTGAGTTATGACCGTTTTTCAAAGTTATGACCTTTGCAGCTTCCCCATGATCATATGATCAAAATTCAGATGCTTGGCAACTGGTTCATTTTTATGACCATTGCTATGTGCCAAGATCACGTGATCATCTTTTGTGACCTTCTGACAAACAAAGTCAATGGAGAAGCCAGATTCACTTAACAACTGAGTTACTAACTTATTAACTGCAGTGATTCACTTAACAACTGTCACAAGAAAGGTTGCAAAATGGGGCAAAATTCACTTAAATGTCTCACTTAACAACAGAAATTTTGGACTCAATTTTGGTCGTAAGTCGAGGACTATCTGTAGCTGAAAAAACACAGGCAACCATACTATATTACAATAAGAGATTTAAGAAGAAACAAAATGTAAACAGAAAAAAATATAAAATAACAAATTCCTTAAGTAACCCAGAACAAGAATGGAGAGCAGTTTCTCTCTCTTTAAAGACGCATATATGCACACATTCACACATACACAAACCTGTATCCCAGTTTTCTGCTCCTTTTTGCAAATGAATACAAAGAGACAAATCAGTGTCACTAATTTAGATGTTCTATATATTCTTTTTAAGTCCTGGGTTATCTGTTTCTGTTTCCCTCAGTATGGATTGTCTCTGTGTATAGTACCTTCGTTTTTGGAATGTCAGGGATATTCAGGGAATGTCTCCTCAGTGGAAAGTTTAAGCTGAGGTATCCATGAGAGCTTCTACTGTCTGTGCTCACAATTCAACAGGGTGTGATCACTGTGTTGCAATTGGTTAGTGTGATGGTATCAAAATAATTGTTATACTCCATTAGCATAACTGATATCATCATAGTAGCATTTGAGGCAGAAAGAAATGTGAGAAAAACCACAATTATTTAATTATTTTACTTTGTCAGTGTTTCTCAACTTTGTTATGTTTAAGATGCCTGGACTGGAATTCTGAGAGTTGAAGTCCAGGCATCTTAAAGTTACCAAGATCGAGAAAGTCATCTTCACACAGTAGGTTCAGAAATATATGGAGGAGGAAAGCTAGGCTGCCATTGCCATCAGCTGACTCCAAGAACAAAATACTCTACAGCTGAGTAATTTAAGACGTGTGCAACAGAAAAAACAGGATTAATTTCAACCAAACTCAATGCTATTTACATATTCTATTATGTTCTCTGAATGTACCCTACCAGTTCCCTGAATGTTATACATAAACATGGATTTAACTTGGCCTCTTACATTGTCCTCATAATAGCATTTGAGGCAGAAAGTGTGACACAGATTTTCATCAAAATTTTGGGGCAGTTTACAAGGTTAAGAGTGTTTGTCCTTGTGTAAATAATTTAGCCATATATATGATTTTAGCTTTTTAGCTGAATAAGTGTTCAGAGCCAGTTTGGTCTAGTCACTAGTGATTAATGTACCAGGCTAGAAACCAGGAGTCTCTGAGTTCTAGTCCTGCCTTAGGCATGAAAGCCAACTGGGTGACCTTGGGCCAGTCACTCTTTCTCAGCCAAAATCACCTCAAAAGGTTGTTGTTGTCAGGAAAATAGGAAGAAGTAGGAGTATTAGGTATGTTTGCCACCTTGAATTATTTATAAAAATAATAAAGGTAGAATAACTTTTCAAAATTGCATTTTTATATCTTCATAATTATTGAATTGTTTAATATTTAGATTGTGAGAGAGTAGCTAGTATTGCACATGATATAAACCATTTTTGCAACAGAATAAATTATTCAATAACGTATATAAGATCCCAAAAAGCAGCCAAAAATGATTTTAAATATTTCCTTTCACTTTGTCTAAATGTCTTACAGTTGCAGACAAGGGACTGTTGTCTGTTTCTATGGAAACTGAACACCTGCATCTTATTTCAGAGATAACTTGATTCAGATAATCAAAACCTGGGAACAGAGGATGGAACAGATCAGTTTGGACTACAACCTTCATCAGACAGACATCTTTATTTTGGGGGAACTGCTAAGGCTCTATTGTCACCTGGATTCACAAGCTTTGACGATCCTTCTTGTCGTTGCTGCCTGATCTCTGCTCTCTCTGAACAGCTAAAAGCAGTAGGTCATGGGTGTCAAACTCACCGCGTCACGTGACGTATCGCGACTTTTTTTGCATTGCCGGACCTGGGGTGGGCATGGCCTCTGTAGGATGCAACCGGCCTGTGGGCCGGCAATTTGACACCCCTGCGAGTAGGTGCACACTCCCTATTTCATTTTCGAAACAACCTTACAAGGCAAGTTAGGTTGAAAAGTAATGATCACAGTTCTTCAATGAGATTCAGAGCTTCTGAATCCCTCAGTCTTAAAACTGACGTAACTATGCCATGCCAAGTCATGCTATACCACGTTATCCCATGCCAAGTCATTTTCAGACAGTAGGTTCAGAAACTCATGGAGAAGAAAAGCTAGGTTGCCATCAGCTGAGTCCAAGAACAAAGAAGTGCAAAAGCTCAGCCTAAAAGTCTTAGTGAAAATACACAAAAGCAAAAGTGCTAAAAATTGTTCTGAGCTGCCATCAGAGCCTTAGCAGGTCCCAGAAAATAAAGATGTCTAATGAAGGTTGTAGTCCAGGCTGATCTGTTCCATTCTCTGTTCTCAGGATTTGATTGTCTGAATCAAGTTGTCTTTGGAATAAGATGCTGTCATCCAAGTCTGGTTAAATCAAGAAACATAAGCGAGGGTCTCTTTTTGACATTTTTGTGTGGTGGAATTGCTGTTGTCAGGGATCAAGAATACATCTTGAAAAACGGCAGTATTTCACAGGCTATGAAGGCAACATTTTAATTCTCCTTTCAATCTGTGGGGAAAGAGGAATATTCTCCCTCCCTCTCTTTTCCTATGCTTCCTCAAATGGGGAGATTTCTCAAAACCACTGAATTTGGGGGTGGCAGGGTTAAAACTGAACATCAAAAAATAACAGCCTTAATAGGAACTGTAGTGACCTAATTAATAAAATAGAGGTTCGGGTTGATGCTTAGCTGATGTTGGCTACTTATCTATTTCCAACTTGAGATCCTCACCGACAATGTAAAGGTTTTAAAATTGCCACTGGGGCCTACATCTTGTTGTTTTGTGTTTAAAAAAATATTCGTCTCAACACCCTGAATCCCCACATCGTGAAACTTTCCTGAGATTTCTTAAGCAAATCTTAAATCTCAATGATCGTAAAGAACGAGGCTGCGACTTTTCAACCCTTAAGTTCTCCTGCGATTGCTTTACAAGTTGCATACAATACAGTACTTGCTTGCACAGGTTGTGGAATTCAAGAGCATAAACTTAAACACAAAATCGTGTAAATGCAGGAACACGTATCGGAAGGAAAAGGACAATCTTTTCAGACCGGATCATGACGCGGCTCAGACACCTACGCCACGCTTCATTTTCTCCCAATTATAGTACTGCGTTAGGAAACGCTAGCGGGAAATGGGCTATCCCACCCATATGCCGAAGTTTTTTCCCCGGTCCCCCTTGCCTGAGCAAGATATGAAGCTGATTTCCACGATCGAAAAGATTCCCCTGCGGCTGCTTAGGCTGTTGGCGAGCGGTGTGAATGTTGTCAAGTGAGGAAGGAATCAACACAGAAGAGACAGAATGCACAATATATGGAAGGCTTAAATTTTCATTACAAACGGAGAGCTCTGTAAAAACCCGCAATTTCATCGACCCCTCAGCCTTCCAAAAACAGGTCAGAACCTCCCACCAGCACTTCCAGCCCACGCCCGTCGCGGTGAAGACGGGGAACGGAAGCTTAAATCTAAAGAAGCCTGGGAAATGTAGTTCTTAAGAAACTCCTGCTTCGGTCCGCGTTATAGACGGCAGCCAAAGTCTTCTTCCCTTTTCTCCCAAGCTCCGTGAGGTTGAAGGGACTGAACTGCAGCTCCCTATATTACCGCGCAGTACTGTCCGAACGACTGCCCAGTTCACATCAGTACGTAAAGCGGGAAATTAGTACCATTTTATCCTTCACCGCAGGCAGCCAAATATCTTGGGGCAGCTTTGATGAGAAGATGGAAAAAAGGAGGAGAAAAAGCAAGGCCTGGAAGAACTGGAAGAGACAAAACAAGAGATCTAAAATAGATCTTGTGTTTGTTTTGCTAAATCTTATAGATTCTCATTCAGCATTGGGCCTCAAGTCATTACCTTGTGCAGATATAAGAAAAGGTAAAGAAGCACATTTACATGTTACCAATATTCCAAATTTGGCCTATAAATTACATTGGAAAACTAGGAATAATCTACTATAACTATGCCAGATTGGGGGCAAAAAGGACGAGGAGAAATGTCTGAATGTGAGATGTTTTGAATATTTTTTTTCCAAAATCGTATTTTCTAAGCAGAAGTAATCACATGAAATAAGTATTCATCAACAAATAAACTGACTACATGGTGGTCTGAAGTATTCAGAAGACTATTCCTTCTCAACATTTAAATTTGTTGCTTTCTAGATACATTGAATTTCAGCAGAAGTGGTCATTTTTTGGTGCCAAAATCCATAAAAAGGATCAAGACTTCAGTATAGTATGTGTGTATGTATGGAAACCAGTCCTGGAAATTCCCTGCTAGGAAGCAATTTTTCTTGTGGTGGCGAACACTCTAGTCCAGGGGTAGGCAACCTTGGCTCTTTTATGACTCGTGGACTTCAACTCCCAGAATTCCTGAGCCAGCCATGCTGAGGGAAAAGGGAGAGGTTTCCAAGCTGAGCCATGCTGGCTCAGGAATTCTGGGAGTTGAAGTCCACTTGTCTTAAAGTTGCTAAGGTTGAGAAACATTGCTCTCGAGAACGCTCCAGGATTTCTTAAGTATGCTCAGTGGGCACAGAATGCAGACTGACAGGCAAGGGAGGAAATAAAGGTGAATGGAGCATCCTGGGAGATAGCATAGGTGGTACCCTGATTAGAAGCATTACATAGTGCAGGTTCCGCTTACTGTAAGGTTTTTAAATTAGTGCAGTACCCAAACTCTAAAACAGACTAGTTAAGAAATACTTTGACCACTGTGAAGCTATGGGATTTTTTTTCTCAACTGGAAAGGTAATTGAAACTAGTATATTCCTGCTCATTTCCCAATTTGAATTTAATTTCTAAAGGGCAGTTTATTAGTTCAAGTATGAAGAGTGTTTTTCTAGATTATATTTCTTCACAAGATTATAACAGCATAGTTTAGTTAAAGAAAACATCACAGATCACTTATATACCATGTTCTGAAATTACAAAATTGATTGTATGGCCAACCAGCTCAAGCAGAGCTTACTATATCTTAGGGATTAAACTAAGAACTAGTTTCTTATAACAATTTAATCAATCTTTGCATAATAAACTAAGCCCTGCCCCATATAATTAAATTTGAAGTAATTGAACGAATTGTATAAAGTTATGAGAAGCATTTGATATTAGTTCTGATGTCTATATATATCTTCCTACTGTATATTCAAAGCAGCAATTCACTCAGCATCAGTTTCTGGGAACCTGAATAGGAAGATGTTGCTGCTGCACTTGTGTTGCAGGTTTTGTTTGCAATTGGAAGTCACAGAGACATAAAATATTGGGATAGATGAAAACAAAATGAAGATCCAAACAATATCCTCAAGCTCTCTCTCATTTTCACCTACCTTATTTCTTGTCTTCAATCACCACAATGCAGTTATCCTTATATGCAGGACAAGATAGTGTACAAGATAATCTGCATTCTTGATAGCTATGACTTATGTTAGTTAGCCTTTAAATTGGATATTTGCACATTCATGGATCCCATCTCAGCTGAAAATTCTTGCACAAGGAACTTGCAAAAAGCAAGCATTCCATATCCTGAAAATGAAAGTATATAACACTCGCAGAGCTGAAAAGTGGTTCATGGGTTTTCAGAGTGGTCTACTTCAAGAGAAATGGACCACAAATTCAGCTGGATTGGTATAATTCAGAGTTTAAAAATTTCCACATTTTGTAAAACATTTCATCCCTGGAACAATAAGCTTTGCATGTCTCTGATCATTACAATTCCCCAGAGAAGGTGATAACTCTGTAATAAAACATTTGAGCATTATTTTCTTAGTGAACATTTCCTTGTTTCAGAAAAACCATTTAAGATGAATTTTATTATTGGCAAGCTATGCATACCATTTTATACTTTGTGATTGGGAGGCTTTTGTTGTCATTAGCTGTATTTACTACATAATCCCATGTGTAGACCACCACTTAATTTAGCATTTGATAGTGAGAACTTCATATGAAAAGAAATTATAAGACACTTGAGCGCTGGTTTCAGTAAGTTATTTAAAAGTTCTACACACAATTTTATTCATACACCTTGGGGGCTTCTACAAGTAAAACATTTGGTTTCAAACCATTTTAACGTGATATTTTGCAAAGTGTCTCATTCAAGCGTGAAACAGGTGTTTCGAGCATTGCAGAAGTGTTTCAGTTTTGTACTAGAAGCAGGATGACTCCTGAAATTTTACATCTGGAGCAGTTCAAGATCAAATGTTCTGCACATCTTTCTATCATTCAAAATCAAAGCCAGTTTGAATTATTTATCAAACTTGTATGCTGCCCATCTCACCTAAGGTGTCTTTGCCAGCAATCTTAAATACAATGCAGAAATAGCTGTTTTTAGCATTACCTGTTCACAAACAGAAAATGTTTTTCAGTTTATATGGTTATGAAGCAAGAATCAGTTCTGAATTGTTAAGTCTAGACACATGAATTGATTCACGAGCATCCTTGTTTTTCCAGTAGAACATTTTATCAATGTTATTTGCCAACTAAATAATACACCTATAAAGATTATACACTGCTAATTTAACAGAACATAAAATTCCACAATCCCCCCTTCTATATAACAGCATTCTTCAACCCATCAGAGAACCCCTTCCATTTTTAAGCAATGTCCTAAAGATTTAAGAAAGGAAGTCATAAATATATGACTGAGTATATTTTAACCTTTAAGAATTCCAGGAAAGAACATATATATTCCCTCACTCAAATTGAAAGAAAAATAAATAGAAGCTTTCAATGAAAGCATATAGTCTACTAGCCACTCTGAAGTGGAGCCCCCAAATCCTTATAAAAACTCAGTTTAAATTTTAATAGTCCACTTGATGCCATCGTGTGTCCATTCCAAAATATGCCCAAATCCAACAGATATATTCCTCCTGTGATACGTGACTGGAACATTCATTTTATTTCCAGATATTCAGTCTGTTTCCATAGCAACACTGCGGGATTCTTTGGCTACCATCAGTCGCATTAATTGACTGTGGAATTTCTCAATTTTCTTTACATCTTGAGCCTGATCTGTCCTATAGAGTAGACACTGAAAGAAAAAAAAAGCATAGGGAAAAGACTAATCAGGATTTATCTGAACATAATTTTAAAGATACACACACCTGCTATGCTGTTTCATTGTGGCAGTGGGGGAATGTTTCTGGGAAGGATACATAAGGAATGCCAGGATTATGTCAATAGTATATGTTCCCAGCAGAGTCACCCATGGCATTAATATCTTCCACCTGCTCCCCAAAAAGAAGCACCTTTTTGGGCAACAACAATGTAGGGAGATGTTGGAGGTACAAGAACAATTTAGCAAAGGCACCATTCAACACTATGCTGGAAAAAGCAATGATACAAGCACTCCTGTATTTTGTCAAAAATAAAAACCATCTGGATAAACAATAAAAAGTGATTGATGATCCAATGCTGTGTGATAAGCTCTCAGGTTCGATTGCATTCAACATGCCAGATGAATAAAGCCAACCACTTTCTATATTGTGATTTTAAAAATATACCCACCATTTTTAAGAACATCCGGAATCATTTTAAAACCCTGAACCTCATTGACAACCAGAGGAACTGTGGAATTAAATTTTATTGTACACTGCCCAGCTCCCTCTGTGAGAGATGGGTGGGTGTTAAATATGATAAACAAAATAAAATAAATAAGTTAATTTGAAAGGAAATCGCCAAGAACCAAGAAACAGAAAAAATCAAAACGGATATCACAATAGATGACAGAAATTGTCAAGAAGTGAAGTTAAAGCCAAGAATATCAAAGATCTCAACAATTTCAGAGAACTATTTTTTTTAAAAAAACAAGAAACTATGTTACAATGACATCTATAAAGATACTAAAGATTTAAGCAGTCATGGGATAAAGAAAAGTCTTCCAAAAGAACCTCAAACTCAGGAGATTGCAATCTCAAACTGATATGCTCAAGGATATCAATGGATGGACAGTAACAGATTCAAAGAGGTCAAATTTATATAGAAGAAATACAGGAACTCCTTGATTTACAACTGGTCATTTACCGACCATTTGAAGTTCCAATGGACACCCCCCCAAAAGCTGCTTATGACACAGTTTCAAAGTTCCAACATCATCTCCCCTTCCCACATGATTACATTTTGAGCATTCAGCAAGCAGCCCACATTTACAGCCGTTTGCAGTGCCCAGTGGGCATATGATTACGATTTACAATGGTTTTGCTGAAAGCCAGTATTTACTTCCTGTTTCCAGCAAAAACTGCTCCATAGTAAACAATGAATAATTGCAGCATTTGCTTAATGACTGCACAATTTTCTTAACCACCACCATGAAAAAGGTTGCAGAATCGGTTAAGTTCACATGGTGACCCACTTTCTGACCATCACAATTTAGAACTCTAATTGCCAGGCCCAAGTTACGACTGTCAATTTGGGGACTACTGTATACAGTACTGAAATTCTGTACATATTTCAGACAACTAAAGGACTTAAGAAGATACTCCCTGTTCACATGAAGCAACAGAAGACAAATCAGCTGATTCCAACTCAACTATACCAGCAAATCTGGAAACTGACATAGCGGTCAATATATTGGAGCTTAGTCTATATACCACAATCAAAGAAGACTTAACAGAATATGCAAATTATCATAAATACACGTTAGCAAAATAACACTCTCTGCAGGTTACAGCCATACATGGAAATGTGGGATGATGAAGCTGGTTTTAGAAAAGAACAACAGAAAGGAAGAATAGACATCATTGCTGATGCACCCTGGTTAACTGAAAAAATCAAACAACACCAAAAATAAATCAATATATGCTTCGCTGATTATAGAAAGACCTTCAATTATGTCAACCATGTCATGTTATGGAATGTCCTTAGGAAAATGGGAATCCCAAAACATCTCAACTTCTTCATACAAAGCCCATACATACTTTATATGACACAGGAAGGAAAGCCAGTCTATACAGAACATAATCAAAAAGACTTATTTTAGGTTTGCAAAGGAGTAAGACAAGGCTATATACTCCCTATTTATTCAACCTACATGTGGAAAATATATTGGGTGAGGCTGGACTGGAAGAAAGGAGCATTTAAAATTGTAGGAAGAAATATCTATAATCTGCACTACGCTGATACTAGTCTGATAGATGTAAGTGCAAATGATCTGGAAGTTCTAGTAATGGAAGTCAATGAGCAGAGTGAAAAAAGGGCCTATAATTAAATATAAAGACCAAACAAATGATAAAGCAATCAGCCTTAGAATTGATAACGAAGACAGTGATGTGGTGGATAGCTTCTGCCTTTCAGAATCGATGATGAACAATAAAAGGATCAGCTTTCACTATAGAACTTGGAAATGTGGCTATGAAAATCTTGGAAAAGATACTCAGATGCCATGATCATAGTTTTCACTCGAGACACAAATGACCTGGTTCAAATAATCATATTATGGATACATTAAGCAGACTGTGCTCTGTTCAGATGTCCATAACATTGGGAAAGAAAAAAAGAGAAAATAAGAAGATAACCAATAGCAAGGTGAGTGGACTTGATTACTACAGCAATAGGTGTACTGTTGGGAGACCTGAAGCACCAGGCTGGAATTAGATTAGAGGAGAGGTCTATCTATGTGATCACTCAGAGATAACATTGTCTTGATGGCACATAATCAAAATGTTTTTAAAAGTCTAAAACACAAATCTTGCTCTTTACTCTCATATCATGAGGACATAAAAGAACTGCTAAAATATAAGTTTACAATGTAAATTAAACTGTTATGACCTGAAAGACCTAATAAAGGAGAAGCAGTGATTATGATGACAAAAAATATAAAAAGGAAGTGCAATTGCTCAGGACCAGATTATTATTATTTTTAAAAAGGACGGACACATTTGAGGAAAGGTGGACTCCCAGTGACTAAATAGGCACTTTCATGTAGTTTGCTTTGCAACAATATTAATCTAGTCTGACCTTACTTTCTACCAGGATATTATTTCAATATTCTATCTATTGTCTTGGGATTTTTTTTGTGGCCGCCTAAGTCAGCATTAACCAGGTATGACTCTGGGTAGCTTTTCCAAATTCAGCCATGTTCCACCTCCAACTGTGTCACATTATTAACAACATTAATATGAATCCTGCTGGTTGATCCAGACCAGCATTTTGTGTTATATATGTAATACGCAATAATCAACATGTATAATTCAATCGTATAATTAAATCAAAGGTAAGCTCTCTCATAATTTTTGAACCATTCAATAAATATGCTTACAAATATGCATAAAAATTACACACTAGAATAATGTAAAGATTATAGCTGAAATAACTGAAGACAGCAAATTGAAAAATATAAATATTTCTGTTTAACAATTTCTATTTAGAGCAGACAGCTTCATCTGGATCTAAATACCCAACATTTTTTTAAAAATAAAGATTTTGGAGGGAACAGTTGTTTTATACCACACTTAAGTTGATTTTGCATATACTTAAAAGGGGTTTAACTATCAACTTCATGATACTATTTTACCAAGCACTATCTGAATATGCTTCCCTGTGTTCAACTGCCTTTCAAAACATATTCACTCTGTACTTGGGAATATTCACTGCTACTTTGAAATTGGACAGACCTTATAATTTAATAGTATTATTTAATCTTGGGGGCTCAAAATTTTCACTGGCAATTGGGACAAAATAAATCACTTTCACATCCTAGGCAGCTGGTTACTCACTATTGGAAGATCAGAAAGGATAGTATGGATCTTTGAAATAATTAAAATTATTCTTTAGTGCAAAGTTTAAGCAGAATCAGCTATCTCTAACCAGGATGTCTAAAACATTAATGTTCTCAGCAGTTTAAAAAGATATATGAAATATATGCAAGGATCACACTTCCCTAATAAATAACAGAATAATAGAATTGGAAGGAACCTTGAAGGTCTTCTTATCCAACCCATTGCTCAAGCAGGAGACCCTATACCATTTCAGACAACTGGGTGTCCAATCTCTTCTTGAAAATCTCCAGCAATGGAGCACCTATAACTTTTGAAGGCAAGTCATCCCACTGACTGTTCTGTCAGGAAATTTCTCCTTATTTCTAGTTTGGCTCTTTCCTTGATTAATTTCCATCCATTGCTTCTTGTTCTGTCTTCAGGTGCTTTGGAGAATAGATTGATCCCCTTCTTTGTGGCAGCCCCTTAAGATATTGGGATACTGCTATCATGTCACTCCTAGTCCTTCTTTTTATTAAACTAGACATACCCAATTCCCGCAACTGTTCTTCATATGTTTTAGACTCCAATCTCCTAATTCATCTTTGTTGCTCTTCTCTGGACTCTTTCTAGAATCTCAACATTTTTTTAATATAATGACAACCAAAACTGGATATGGTATTCCAAGTGTGGTCTTACCAAGGCATTATAAAGCAGTACTAACACTTCATGTGGTCTTGATTCTATCCTTCTGTTAATGCAGCCTAGGACTGTGTTAGTCTTTTTATCGACTGAAACACACTGCTGGTTCATATTTAAGTAATTGTCCTCTAGGATTCCAAGATCCCTTTCACAGTTATTACCGTACTATTGAGCCAGATACCACCTATTTGATACTTGGCATTTGGTTTTTCTTGCCTAAGTGTAGAACCTTACTTTTCTCACCATTGAATTTCATTTTGTTAGATAGGGCCCAGTATTCAAGTCTGTGAAGATCCATCTGGATTTTGACCCTATCTTTTGGGGTGTTGGCCATTCCCGCCAGCTTGGTGGTGTCTGCAAATCTATCCCCTCATCTAAATCATTTATGAAGCTATTGAATACTGGGCCTAAGACAGAGCCTTTGATTTTGTGTGAAACAGAAGGTAAATGCTTTTTTTTATTTATATGGTTATTTATTTAAATAAATTATTTATTTTGTATGGCTGTCCACTATACATAACTCTGGGCATTAGGATTCTAAAAATTCACATTTATGTAGTATTCAGTAAATCAGTTGATACATCAACCAGTTTTTCTCCTAAAACAATATTGAAAATTTGGTTTGGACTCTGAGAATTTAAAATTGTAAATCGTATCACTGAAGTTTTACTTACAACAATATCATCTGTTACTTTAATACACAGATTCCCATCACAATGTCGGTACTTGAGTACGACTCGGACCTGAAATGACACAAAAAACATTTTATAGAAAAATAAAATAGCATCAAGTTAATTTTAAAGGTGAAAAAACATGGCTATTTGCAAACCTGCGTTAGTGCCAGTTACACAAGCATTTCAACCTTTAGCACTTTTTCATCTGATGAGTACTCCCAACCAAGGCACACTTGAAATTAACGAAACCAATAAATGGATCTCCTTTATACATTGCTGCATAAGCATACAGGAGCTGATTGTCTACGTTTTGAACAACTCACTGCAACAACCGCTACAAAAGAATCTTAATCCAATAGTGAAATATTGATATTCAAATACCCAAAACACTAGAAGTTCGGAAGACTTCCTATCACTGAAACATATTTACTATTTACTATAACGCTATCAGAAGAGTTACTTCCAAATTTATTCCAGCCAGGAAACATGATAAAGAGAGATGCATAGATATGCGATACACTCAACTGTCACAAATTCAGTACACCGCAAAAAAAATATCAAAACTTGATTAATACCTTCCCATTCTGAGCGAGATTAAAGCTTTTCTATAGTTGCCAACTTCAGAAAAGCCGGCAATTATTACTACTTCGGCATCACTAGAGTTGGAAAACTGGCCTAGTGGCTTATACTAAGTTGGCAACAAATACCCCCAAACCATGCAAGTCCAGAGACTCCAACACCCACCAACCCCTCTTCCCTCTGCTCAACTTTTGAGCGAATTCCTGCCGACCTCTCCTCCACCGACCCTCCACGCCTCAAATAACTTCCACTGCCCAAGTACCTTCATAGGATCGGACAAATAGAGTTTCTCCGCTGCGCGAGTGAACTCCTCCCAGGTCTGATAAAGCGGCATAGCTGGGTCCCTTTCGCTCAGACCGGGAACGTACAGCTCAGCACTCTTAACAAGAAGTAAGATGGCGCTTTCAGACGGCCCACATTCAAGCAAGGAGTTCTCCTATTGGGTAACCTCAGAATTATCACCAATAGGGAGGCTTGTTATTCAAACGGGGCTCCCTCCCCTCAATCTCCGCCTCTTCCTGCCATGCGAGCGGGAGAGAAAAATTATTGAGACAAGAGGAGCGCCGTCTTCCGGAGTATAGCGGTCGCGGAGCAGAGCACAGCGCCCCCTCGTGGTATAGAGAGAGGGGAAAACAACCTCCCTCGCTGCCGCAGATCTGAGTCCCGGCTCTTAAGGGCCGATATGACAGAGAAGCCAAGGCAATCACGGGTCGCGGCTTTGTCCAATGAGAAAAAGGTAAATGTAAGAAAGCGAAGGTTTCTTTCTTTTTTACCTTGACAGATTTTGCTGTGTAATATTTAGATTTATTTTCCACGTTAGGTAGCTTTGCTGCTCTTAATCCATCATACTATTTTATTTCAAAGAAGGAAAAGGGAGAACAGTGTAATTTAACAATACCGTTAAATATTGAAGACTGCTGTCGTATCTCTGCTCAGTTTTCTCTTCTGCAAACTAAACGTAACCAGCTGCCTCCTCAGATTGATAGCCATGCTCTAAATTGACTCCAGGTTCCCAATATTTTTTTTAGATTGTGGTGCTTAGAACTGAATATTCCGAGTGAGTTCTGACCAAGGGAAAAAAGAGTGGGATAATTACTTTCTACTTATTCTGATTTCTTTTTAATACGTCCCCAAATAGCATTTGCCTTTTTAGAAGATATATCACATTGTTGGCTTATATTCAGTCTGTGATTGGTTGGAACATCCAGACAGTGGTGGGATTCAAATATGTGAACAACCAGTTCTCTGTGTGGATGCCGCTTCTGGAAGTCCATTCTGGGCCTGGGCAACAAAAAATTAGCTACCAGTTCTGCCAAAGTGGTGCAAACCAGCTGAATCCCACCACTGCATCCAGATCTTTTTCTCCTACACCGGTAGCCCTTGCTTACTGGCCGACACTCATTCAGCAACTGCTTGAAGCTGCAGTGATGCTGAATGAGTGGTACTTATAACTGCTCCTCAAAATGCTGGCCATCACACCACCCCCATAGTCATATGACCATGATTTGGGTGCTTGGCCAGCAGCTTGCACTTATGATGGTTGTAGTGCCCCATGGTCACATGATCATCATCCCCATAAGTCAAAGGGGAAGCCAGCAGAGAAAGTCGCAGATTACTCCAGTAAATCTCCTGGGCTCACATATGCCTAGTGCTGGGCCTCCCAGGTCTCCCCCACCCCCCATGGCAGCCCCATGCTACTTACATAGGATTCCCACTGCTTCCTGGTTAAAACTCCATGTGTATTCTGTTTATGATGGTAACCAGAATTGCTGTGATTGCTGCTACGCAATGCAGTCATGTGATGCCATACTTTACAAACACATTGTTTAGTGATGGCAATCCTAGTCCAATTGTCATTGTAATCTGAAGACTACCTGTACTGTTTCCAAACCAGGTCTCTTCAATCCTTGCACTTTTCATATTCTTTTTATCCCCAGATGGAGCATTTTACATTTCTCTCTTAGATTTCATCCTGTTGTATCATCCTGCTGTTGAAGCCTATTTAGATCTTTTGGGATCTTCTCTTTCTCTTCCAACATGTTAGCCTCTCCCTAGTTTTGTGTCATTTGCAAATTTGATAGTCATCCTGTCAATCATTTCATCCAGGACATTAATAAAGGCACTGACAGAGTTCTACGAAATGGCATTAATAATTTCCCTCTAAGCTGAATATGCATACCTATATTACACATAATGTATTAATGTTGTATTTAGTGTAAAATTTTGGAAACCTCTTAATCTATCAAAATATTCTTTTCAGTAATTAATTTATCCAACTGATCAGCTAAGCTGGCATTGCTCAGAAATACAAGTTTATTAAAACTGCACTTTGACATACAAGATAAGATAACTTTTATTGTCATTTTTTTACTGTGAGCACACTGGCCCACATTAAAAATGAAATTCTGTTGCCTGCTCTCAAAACAAAGTATATATCTACCCATATACATACATAACACACATATATACATGCTATATACATATATATAAAATATTAATCACTGTCCATCTTGAATACATAGTGGAAAGAGGAAACTTGAGAGTTCACAAAGTTGATGCTATATGGAACAAAACTGTGATTGAATCTCGATGTTGTGCTTCGGATACCACAAAGCCTCCTCCCAGAAGGTAACAAGGAAAACAGGTCATGAAGTGAATGTGTAGCGTCCCAGACAATCCTGCGGACCCTGCTCAAGCATCGCTTATATGCTGTGTCCTGGATAGAAGGGAGTGAACTACCAATAATCTTTTCTGCCATCTTTACCACTCTCTGCACTGTCCTGTCCTGTCTATCATGCAAATATATCAATATTCTATCACATACTAATGTATCAAATAATGATCTCCTTCCTGTGGCAAACTTAGGTGCACATATTCAGAAAAGGGAACGAACCTAAAACAAGAAACATCACTCAGAAAATGCATCTGTAGTAATGGAAACAAGAAGTGTTACAAGTGTTTCAACTCAGTCCTGGGAAAAGGGAAGAGAAGAGAAAAAAAATCTTTAGAAACTTCATTTTGTGCTTGTTTAGTAGAGTTTCAGTTCTGTTTTTATAAAATAAAGTAACATTCCTCTAACCCTTGTGTTGTCTGTTTCCTAATCTGGCCTATCTCAAAGGGGTGACACAATGGTCTCTCTCTCCCCACAAAGGAGGAGGCAGAGGAAGAGCTGATCTCCCCAGTCACAGGCTTCAACATTACAGGTCCAAGAGATGGCACAACAGAATATATATCCTTCTTATCATTTTTCCCCTTTTATTTCCCAGTAAAACATGCAGGTTAAGGGAATTGCTGGGATTGGTGAGAGAATGCCAGGCTTTATGAGGTTTTTTTTTAATATAAAAAAATAATAAAGTTAACACTTTATATTATTATTTCATTTTTTATAATGTTATTATGTTTTAATGCTTTTACTATCAAGGGGAATGTAAACTGTTTACATTCCTGTTGGATGGGAGTGGCATATAAGCCCCAGGAAAGTAATAAATAAGTTTGTCAATAAAAACAGATGTTGGTTGAAGTGTTCACGGAGGCTATTTTATTAGTTTTTCCGAGCAGAAAAAAATCATAATCTCAGCAATTAATTTGATAAATAGAACTATGGGGGAGTTTTAAAGAAGCTGTAGACCACCAGTGAATCTGTACAAGAAAGGGCAAAGCTGGGGCAGGGCTGGGTGTGGAAAGTTGGAAAAAAAATGAACATCCCATCTTTTGTTCACCTTATGAACTCTGATATATTGGCCATATTTTTTTAGAAAATCCTGCTGAAGTTTAAAAATTCTTGTTTTTTAGCAGAAACATTATCTTGGTTATCTAGACATGAGAAATATGTTTTTCTCTTAGCCTCTGATGATGATATTATCCATTCAGCTGGTTTCGACTCTTGGCGATGCTATGGGCCAGGTCTCTCCATGTCTTCCAATCTTGCAGTACTTCTTTGAGTTGTTCTATGCTCTGGCTGGTGTCAGCTTTAATGGTGTCCAGCCACTGTTTTCCTTGGCAGCCTGTTTTTCTTTTGCCACTAACTCTTCCAAACATAATTGCTTTCTCTAGTGAATTTCCCCGCATGACATGGCCAACATAAGTGAGATGTAGTTTTGTGATTTTTCCTTCCAGTGACACGTGTGGTGTTATGCACTCCAGTACTTGCTTGTTGGTCACCTTTGCTGTCCAAGGAATACCCAGGACCCTTCTCCAGCACCACAGCTCAAATGAGTCGATTTTCTTCTCTTTTTTTAAAGTCCAACTTTCACAACCATAGGTAGCTACAGGGAGCTCACTATAGCAGACTAATCTACATTTGGTTGCCTGGCCAATATTCTTGTTTGTCCGTATTCACCTCATGTTCATCATTGCTGTATGACCTAGTGCAATCTGTTGTTTTATTTCTGAGCTGCATTCACCGCTTTGAGTAATCTGTGATCTAAGAAAGTGAATTTCCATGCATTCTATCTCTTCGTCATCAATTTCTATTTTGATGTTTCCATTCCTTGCAGTGGTCATGTAGTATCTTCTTGTTAGTTGCGAAGTCGTGTCCGACCCATCGCAACCCCATGGACAACGTTCCTCCAGGTCTTCCTGTCCTCTACCATCTTCTGGAGTCCATTTAAGCTCACGCCTACTGCTTCAGTGACTCCATCCAGCCACCTCATTCTCTGTCGTCCCCTTCTTCTATTGCCCTCAATCTTTCCCAGCATCAGGCTCTTCTCCAGTGAGTTCTTCCTTCTCATTAGGTAGCCAAAGTATTTGAGTTTCAACCATGTAGTATCTACTACATTAAATAAACCCCATAGATTTTCTATTGTGAGGGTGAAGGTTTGTTCGTCAAGCTTGTGGGTTGGTTTCCAAACGTTTCATTACCCGGCTACGTAACATCAGCGAAGTTTAGAGGGTGTCAATGTCAGTGTTCTTCTGCTTCAGGTGTGGATGTGTCGAGTGAGGGTCTTCTGATGGGTCTTGTGATGGGGAGGTTACATCTGGGAGGTGAACTGCTGGTGGTGAGGGGCTTGCGTGGGTTGGTTGAGGGTTGGTGCTGTTTCTGGTTGGTTGTGCGGTTGATTTGGATTCTGAGGGGTTCATAGGCTGGTTGTAGGTCAATTTTCTTTTGTGCTAAAAGATGCACCACTACTTTGAAAGTTTGCTTGTAAGGAGACACAGTGGGTTAGGGTTGATATTCACACTGATATTCTCACTGTGGCATGAAGATGCTTCTCCAAACATTTTTAAAGGACACCTCCTACTGACATCACGGCCTGCTGTGGTTGCAACTCAATTTTACTTTTAGGTATTCCAGTTTTAAAGTTCTATAATTTTTCCCCTTTCTCCTTACATAAGTCTTGCTGTATGCTATGTCTTATACTGCTTCTTGTATACAGAAGCTTATCACTTTTTTTTTGAAAGAGCATCTAATTGCCTGTTGAAAGGCCACTAACCCTGTATTTAAGAAATAGGACTAAAGCTCTTTGGATAGAGCAGTAGCTCAGAAGGTCAATTTAAATTAGGAAGAGACTTGTTTGACAAGCCCCTGTTAGCAATGCATGATTGAAGAAGGAAAATTTGCACTGAATTACTTGAATCAGGTTTAATCCCAGAAAAAAGGAGTTGGAATAAAGAAAAATCATAGAAATTAAATAACTAAAAGGCTAAAACTATAGCCTTTGTTTACTTATGACCTTTTTATACTGGAGTTCTATGAATAGTTTGAACTTCCTTTCCCCAAATTACTTAAGTGAATTTTATCAAAGCTAGCTGGGGAATTTTGAGAGTTGAAGTCCACATAACTTAAAGTTGCCAAGGTTGAAAAATCCTGCCAAAGAAGATTGAAACATCCATCTGATCTTTGTTTGTCCTACTTTGAAATACTCCCTTTGTTTTCCTACCCTGAAATTTCTGCCCCAAATTAGCACATTATATATTTGTCACTGTTTCTGCTGTTGAAAGAAAAATCTTCATCAGGGTCCAGTCCAAACCGAAATAAACAAAATGGAGACTGCTTTAGAAAGAAGGTCGGAGTTTATTGAAGGACAGAGCCAGACAGAAGTGTGGCTGTGGGAAAACTGACCACATGTAGTAGGGAGTGGTGGGTTTTTATACCTTCTTGAGCTTTGTTTGGAGTTGTTCCTGTGACATGAACTTTAACCTGAGTCTGAGTGTGCCTTTCTGATGGTGGTGGGTTAATCATATTATGTCCCAAAAGTCATATCCCACTTCCCTGGGGGTGTGGCTGATGACTGTCCTGTGTTGGATTTTTTGATGTGAGGGTTTGTTGATTCTAGGGATCTTTGTCTTTCTAATCCCATCAGCTTTTAGCTTCCTGGCTCCAACCTTCCTGAATGGATTATTACATCTGCATTTCTAAAAGCTGGTTTCTGCTGAGTTTTCTGGCTGGGGAGACGGAGAAGTTTCTGCCTTTTTTAAGATCTCCTCCATTATTCCTTTAGAGAAATATATTCTGCCTTTTTAATATTCCCCAAAATATTTCTTTCTCTGGATTCTTCCCACAATATATTGTCTTGTTTTGTTCTGCTTATTTTTTTAGTATAATTTGACTTTAGTTTTGTAGCCTGGTTTGTTACAGCATAAGTGCTACATGTAAACATTTTTAACCCAAGCTGAACTTGGGTAGGAAATGACGCCTCCCCCTTATCTCCAAAATAAAAATAGTAAAACATATAGCCACATAAAACTCCTTCTCAGCAGTGTGCACGTATTTGTGTGTGTGCATGCACGGGTGGGGTGTGTGTGTCACCCCTTGCAGCCCTGCGCCCTCAACAGAGACCTTCTGCGATGGCACGCTGCAAACTAATGAACACTATTTTTTTGGAGTATTTGTTGCTTTTTCTCAATGTGCCGCCGATCGCATTGCGCCCTGCTCCCCTCAGCTCCCGCCCCCAGCCCCCTGGAAGGCTGCAAGAAGCTCCCATCGCAGCTTCTCTTGTCTCTCCCATTCTTTTCCTCCCCAATGCCACAGCGTGGGGCTGCAAGGAGTGAGACTTCCCCCACGCACACACAAACAGAGGCGAACAGAGAGCCATTCAGAGGCCCTTCAGGCACAGAGGCAATGATGGGAGAGGGGGAAGGGAGAGCTCAAACTGGGAAACCTCTGCCTGGAGCCTCGGGCAGCTTAAAAAAATGAAACTGCAAAGTGCCCAGAAGGCAGCCCCTTTCCCAGCTCCTTCCTTCCTTCCTTCCTTCCTTCCTTCCTTCCTTCCTTCCTTCCTTCCTTCCTTCCTTCCTTCCTTCCTTCCTTCCTTCCTTCCTTCCTTCCTTCCTTCCTTCCTTCCTTCCTTCCTTCCCTCCCCCTCCCTCCCTCCCTCCCTCCCTCCCTCCTTCCCTTCCCTTCCTTCTCATTCTCATCTCTTTCCTTCCTCCGTGCTCAGGGAGAGATTGCCAGCGCTGCTGATGGCCATGCTGCCGCCGGCCGTAGCTATCCCACACAAGCAGGGGCAGTCCCGGTGAAAGGGAAACCTGGTGGCTGCGAGGCTAGGTCAGCAAGTGGGCGTGGCACTGATCTACTGGTGGGGGCCATCAAAGCCGGAACGCACTCTGCCTTAGATCCACTGGGCAGCCCTGGAGTCAGTGAGGCCCCCCCGCCGTCTCTGGCCTGCCCCCTGGGGGTGCACGGAGAAGGCGGCGAGCGCGTGAGGGCCGGTGTCCTGGAGGAAAGGGAAGCGCTTCTCTTGCCTTTTTTGCTTTCTCAATGGTCAGCAGGGAGAGTCAGCAGGGATGCCGGGCACTTGCCGCCTCCTCTTCACGCGCCCAGGGGGTGGGGTGGGGGCAGCCCTTCACTGGCCCTTTCCTGCCAAAACCTCATTTTATATCCTCTCCTCTCTCCCCCCCGCCTCCTCCTTTTCACTTCAAGGCATCTCCAGCTTCCGAAAACGCTGATCAGCTGGAGCCCAGCGCTGATCCTGGGGCTTCTGCCGAGTCCTGACAGCCCTGCAGCTCCAGCTGTCTCTCCCTCAGGCTTCTGCAGCTCTGCCACCACTTCAGTTCATTCCTCTCCCCCCCTGCTACCACTTCTCTACGACGGTTGCGTACCACCTGCCAGGTGTCAAAGTACCACCGGTGGTACACATACCACCAGTTGAAAAGCCTGGTTTAGAAAAATGATAGGCCTCTTTTTAAAAAAAAAGTCCAAGTGATAAGTTAGCAAATAAGTGACTTATTGCTGAAGCAACTTGAAAGCTTCCATCTTAGACACTCACCCACATTCACTCAAGATAAGGATAGCAATTAGTAATTGTTTTCTCCATAGGCAAGTGATAATGGGCAGGAAGGGATAGGCATCCAGGAAATCCATCAATTGTTGCCCATAAATTGGCCTGCATTGAACTAAGAACAGCATCAGTCTCCTGCCCGATCATTTAGACAGAGTAGGACTTGGCCCTCACAACAGCACAATTTACGTCAGCATGTTTTGTTTTGTTTTTTGCTAACTCAAGAACTGGAGGAATATACATTAATGCATACATAAGGACAAGTTCTTTGTCTGAAGCTGACATGAAAGCTGTTTGTATTGCCAAGAGGCTGAAGGTCAAACCATTATAGACATGCTACATTTCCAAAATTCAGATAGAAGTAATGAAAATATTTTTAAAGAAAACAAAATCTGGATATTTGATTTTTGACCCATGTTTGCAACTAAGATTCCGCCTCGTTTCTGCACAGATTTGTGTTTTTTTTAATTATACAATTGCTATCATATAACTAGCAAAAATATCCACTTCTGTTATCTGCCTTGGAAGATGTACCGCCAACCCAGAAGTTCCTGATCTGAATCACAATGGAAGCTTCTGTTTCATATTAGCTGAAATGAACAAACCATATGGCTGTGTAAACAAGTAGCAAAGCAACCTACAGAATTGCTCTGCAAATGAGAAGTTGAATTATGCAGAGCAGCAGCTTTGGGCTCTAGCTAAAAGCAAAATAAAAAGTGCAAGACACCCATTTATTTGCCAGAAGTCATGGGAGAGGGATAAAAGAAAATAGTGGGGGAAGATACAGCTGGGCATAACAAATGATATCATGTGCATCATAGTGTCATCACGCAAATGGCATGCATCGCATAATTCATGCCATTTGTGTTATGATTGCTCCTACCACATGTTTGTGTTACTGCTGCCTACTGATTACACTATTAGTAAAAGCCAGTCCAGTGATGTCTTGGGGGGGGGGGCACACGGGAGTACTCAGAGAGATGTGACAATGATGTTACAACACAAGCCCTATCCCTTTTCTACATGTGATATCCACTGAATACTCAAAAGAGTAGAGTTTGCAGCACAACATTGCTACACCACTTTCATTATTTTGACAGAAGTGGCAAGATCCTAAAATGCTGAACCAATCCAGTGGTTGAATTTTTATCTCCATTATATTTCTCTCCCACTTCCCCTCCAAGAAGCTTAAAGTGTTCATGGGAATTCCCTTCCATCTTAATCTCATGAGAACCTCAAGATGTTGCTCAGACTGAAAAGTAGCAACAGGAACAAGGTCATTTGATAAGCTTTTGCACAATGCAAAGTTGAAACTCTAAGAAACAAGAATACTGAGGCTCAGCAAATATTTTGGATTATTGCCCATGCTGGCTGGGTTATATAAAACAGTAATCCAAATTAATAGGGGCATGAAGTTTATCTAGCCACTACACTGCTAAGGATCTTGTTACGTCCAATTAGATTAATTACAATTAGTTACTCATATAGAGACTCAGCCTATAGTCTCTATATGGGTAACTAATTGTAATCCCATAGTTTTTGTGATATAACTGCAACTATGAATCAAAAATCAGATTTCTTTCTGCCTTTCAATTAATCTCTGTTCTTGAGGCTGAACAATTCCAAACTTACGAAGGTTGCCACGGGCTTACGAGAAATATGGATGTCAAGTATATTTCAGTGTAGTGTGCAGCAAGGGCATCCATAGGATGATCAAAAAATTAAGATGTTACCTGCAAAAACAGAAACCCACCCTTTTAAAATATTTGCCTTGCACTAAAAAAGAGGTGAGGGTTCAGTCATGTGGTCATGGACATTGTCTTGACTTTTTAAACCTCCCTCCCAGCACAGATATACAGAATAACAGAATAACAGAGTTGGAAGGGACCTTGGATGCTATCTAATCCAAGCCCCTACTTAAGCAGGAGACCCTATACCATTCCAGATAAGTGATTATCGAGTCTCTTCTTAAAAGTCTCCAGTGATGGAGCACCCACAACTTCTGAAGGCAAGCCATTCCACAGGTTAATTGTTCTCACTGTTAGGAAATTTCTTCTTAATTCTAGGTTGCTTCTCTCCTTGATTAGTTTCCATCCATTGTTTCTTGTCTCGCCTTCTGATGCTTTGGAAAATAGGTTGACCCCCCCTCTTCTTTGTGGCAGCCCCTCTAATATTGGAACACTGCGATCATGTCACCCCTACTCCTTCTTTTCTCTAGACTAGCCATACACAATTCCTGCAAACATTCTTCATATGTTTTTCTTCATACAGTATCATATAGTATTATTCTTCATACAGTATTGCATTACAGGTAATTCTTGATTATGATCACAACTGGATCCAGAATTTCCATTGCTACACAAACTGGTTGTTAAGTGAGTCGTGCACGATCTTATGACCTTTTTTTGCCATAGTTGTTAAGAGAATCACTGCAGTAGTTAAATGAATTAGACAATCATTAAGTGAATACGGCTTCCCCCCTTGACTTTGCTTGTCAGACGTTGGCTGGGAAGATCACAAATGATGATTCACATGACCTTTGAATGCTGCCGTTATCATCAATACATGCTAGTTACCAAGTGCCTGAATTTTGAATGTGTGACCGGGAATGTTGTGACTGTTGTAAGTGTAAGGACCAGTCATAAGTCACTTTTTTCAGTGCCATTATAACTTTGACTGGTCACCAAATGAATGGTTGTAAGTGTCAAGTATTACCTGTAGTGTAGCAAAACTAGAATAATCTAGTATCACCAGTAATTTTCTCTTGGGGGGAAAAAAGTGGGACGATTACTAGAAATGGGGAAAGTCAGTTTTCTTATCATTTTAATACAAATCCATCTAATTTTTAGCTTTTGAACCAATATGTGAATCAACGTGTAATATCTACATTTTTAATTTTTCCGATACATTTCTCCATTTAAAACATAGAGAAATGGGATGCACTTGTACTGTATATTAATAGAAATAATGCTTAAATGCCTCATATTGAAGTAAATTTACGTTGCTGATCAACTTCATCAAGCGGAACTCTTTCTATATTTACCAAAAAAGGAATGTTTTGTGATTGCATTGCTCAAGGGGACTTATTTTCTAGGAGTGCATGTATAGGATTGCATCGCCTTATAGCCTTTGAAGTCTGCTTGAGCACAGGATGCAGCTGGGACAATCTGGAAACTGAAGCTGTGCAAAAATAGAAGAACCTGGGCATAATCTTATTTATTTTGAGCTCTCTTGACAGAAGATAGAATTGCTTTCTTTATAGAGGCACAGTTATAATTGCATAAATAGAACAGCTCACTCCTGCTGCAAGTCAGTAACTATTTACCGTTTATCAGGTTTTGTTCCTTTAAAATTCTCTTCTGAACTTGTTATGGCAGGGAAATTAACTAATCAAAGCCTGTGATGAGAAGCTACTGGCCCTTTGCTAAGTAAAACCTTTTCTTCCCACATTAGTTTTTTTTAAAAACTTGTCTTCAAAAGATACAAAGAACTCTACTAAGATGCCAGTGACCTTTACAGAAATAGGATTGGTTTTCTAGTATCCTGGATGTTTATAGGAAACAGCAAATTTAGAAACACCCAGATTCAGATCTACCAATGGTTGTTGAATACATTTTTTGTTTTAGCTTTTGCCTCCTATACTCATTGGGCAGGGAATTGTTATTCTACCACACTAGCCAATCCTGGCTAGTCTGAAAGCTAAGCAGGGTCAACTCTGATTAATACTTGGATGGGGCATTTTGGGAAGTCCAGCACTATAGGCTAATCTGGAAAGTTGAAAAAAATAGCAAACCTATTCTGTATTATATTAAGACAACTGTGTAGGTATGTCCATGCAAGCCCACAACAGCAAGGCTTGACTTGATGGGAATTTTGCTTGTTATTATGCAATTCCAAAAAAGGTTTCATTTAGCAACCAAGTTAAATCTATTGTTTGAATAAAGTCACTGTGCAGTTTAGGAGTGATTGTTCAATCTGTGCATTTCTGCAAGGGATAGCAGAAAACCAATAGACAAATTTGCATGGCTTATTAGGTTAATTTTAGACCTAACGTGTCATATGGATCTAGAGCTAATATATCTAGGCTGCCAAAATCTGGACAATCTCTAGGTCACCATAATCTTTTACAATTTTTAATTACAGTATAACCAAATGGAAAAAATGAATATTCTGTCTGAAGTATCAAATTTCATGAGAAATGACTAAATCAAAATGGGTAAAAAAAAAAAAAAGCAAGATCAATGGGGAGCAGATGCTGTGCTGCATTATAGTTCCAAGGCTCCTCCAAAATTGCCATTCAGTCTGACAGAAGGAAACATTATTTATTCCATTTAATAGAGTTAGTGGTTGTTTTCCTCTATTACATTGAAGCCAACTTCTGGGATGTTCCTCCAAGACCAGCTGTAACCTTCAGTCTAGTGTTTTTCAAACTTGGCAACTTTAAGATGGGTGGACTTCAACTCCCAGAATACCCCAGCCACATGGCAATTGAAATCAATTAGGTTTAAGTTTCTTTCTCTGATCTTTAAGCTCCTGCCTCTCTTGTCTGATTGTTTCCTAGGCATTCCCCTCATTCGCCAAGGTCATCCATACATTCCATTACAACCCCTGAAAAGTATTTACCTCCTTGGAGTTTTAGGCTGAAGCAATCTTTCTAAGACTTGGATCCTGAGGTAACATTAGATTATAACCTCCAAGTTCCTTGACAATTTTGGGACTGAAAGAAGTTGTGGTCCAACAATTCTGGTTCGAGATTTAATAAAATTGCCTTTAGGGATAGAACATAAACTTTGCTTTATCTCATAGTTGCCAGGAGTTTTGAGATACAGATATGACAGTCCCATTTAAATGTGATTGACTAGTTTGTGATTCAGTGTGTCTTGCAATCTGAGTTAAAACCTTCTCTATTTGGAGGACCTGGAATAAGCTGCTTTAGGCTGATGGAAGGAATTTCCAGCAATTCCTGAGATAACAGGTCTATATTATTTTACTTCTGTTTTGTACTATTGTTAACTTCTTAATAGCAAGGTCTGAGCAGCCCTCCCAGTTTGAAGCCATAGTAAAGGACATCTCACAGCCCTCCTATTGGACATGGTGACTGGAGCTGGTCTGGAAAGCATCTAGATGTAGAAGTCTGTCTAGTCAATCCTGTAGTTGCTGTCTTCCTGTGAGTCCCAGCATGTTTTTCTTAACAACTTTTCTTTTTTCTCAAAACCATTGGTTTTCGGTTTTCTGACATAAGAATGAAAAAAGACAAATTTATGCCACCTCTTTTTCTGACCCTTTTGCTTCTAGTGCTTGCCACAACATATGTGGTCACAATTTTTGTGACCTAAACTCCCTGCTGAGGTGTGAAGGATTACTAGACATTCATATCTTTGAAGACTGCAGCTTCTCATCAACAGCTTTTCAGAAATCCAAGTTTTTTTAAAAAGATTCGTTCTGATTATAATGTAACAACCTTGTTCCTTTTCTATTCTGCCGAAACATTAATTTGAAGCTCCACCTGAAAAAGGAATGTTTATTTATTTTGCTGGGATGCCTACTGCTGAATGCCTGACATTTTGCCCTCTCTAGGAAGCTTGAAAACAATGCCTAAACAATTCATAAATTTGTTTTCCACTGCAAAATCACAGCCATTCCCTATATGCAATATGTATTTAATATGAATAATGCTGGCCCAAGTGTATTCTTTAATGTATTTCTGAATTATCCTTCCATTTGTAAAACCATGAGGATCCCTACCATAAAACTATGAAAATAAAATAAAATGCAACAAGTTGGAAGAGTGAAGAACAAATATGTGTATTGCAATAAATATGAATCCTAAAATTAGGGAGTGTGATTAATCACAGAAAGCTTCTTGAAACAGTGTTGTTTTCATTAGTCTTCTACCCATTGAGTCTTATTTCAGCTCTGGCAATCAAACAGCTTCATCCATCGTGTTTGAGGGTGGCGGGGTGAAAGCAGACTGCCCAGAATGTGCTACACCTTCACATGTGGTCCTGTTTTTTCACACCTGACAGTTGCTTTAGAAATATCTTAAAAATCAGTTCACCAACTTTAAACAATTAGTCCAGCAATAAGATGGGGGAAATAATTTGTACAGTTTCCTTGAAACCCAGGCTTCTATGCAGCATTATTTATTTCTTCAGTTCTGCTACCAGTCTTCAAGAGAACCTGCCTGCTGAGATAAGGTGAGTTTGCAAAATGTCTGGTCTGTTATTGGAGAGCTGGACATTATTAGCTAAGCTCAGACTGAGTTTCAGTTACTCTACTCTCCATTCTGTTCTTTAATTCAGAGGGGGGGGGAAAGCTGCTTGTAGGAAGCTATTGTTTTTATGATCAAAATTTGCATATTACTATAATTCTTGTGTCTGTAACTTTTAACTGGGTGAAACAGTGCATTTTAGGGCAACAATTTTTAAACCAAGATACCTCAGATGGGCTAATTTACAGAATGTGTCCAAAATCTGAGATCCTGTGGGATTGAAATTTGGCGAATTTGTGGTTGTTTCAGTGCTGCCATGCTGCTGCTTGGAGCTTCAATAGACTGGTCCCACCCTAGTCCTTTGAAGACCAGCCCCTTCTTCAACTGCTGGTGGTCAGGTAGACTATAGTACTTCCGGGGGCAGGGGGGGGCAGATAGACTGGGCCCATCATCAACTACCAGAGGGCAATCAGCTGTGGTCAAGTTGTCAGGAATTCAGAAGTTGCTCCCATTCCCATTGCCTTTTTTGCCCTTAGTCATTCCTTTTTTCTGTTTAGGTAAGGAAATCTCTGAAAGAATGACCGACAGGTCACGGGCTGTCTGGTATACAACCTGAGAGTCCAGTTTGAAACAGTTATAATTGTGGAAGAGGGAGAAATAATAAGATGGACAAATTTCTATCAACTTCCTTAATCTTCTCTTACTCAGGACTAAAGAAAGATCTGGTAACTTTGATACTATTCCAAAATTATCCTTTCTTTACAAGAAAATGAACATGGAGATAGTTATTTTTAAATGAATTTGAAAAAAAAAGGAATTTATTTCTAAACAACATTGTAAACAAACATTTCATGCTGTCCTTGGGATCAATAAAGCACATGAAAAAGGAGAGAAAAATCAAATCAGTTAGCCCAAACCAAGAATGTAGTCAAATAACGAACAAGAACTATTTGCTTATTAAAAATATAGCTCACCACAAATAAATTGTACTTCAGTCTTAAAAAAAAAAAAACTACAGGGGAAAGTAGGTGTTTGTTTACTACTCTAGTATTAGGTTGCTTAGATTGGGCCAAGAATTCATCAGCACTTGGGAGATTTTAAAA
This sequence comes from Azemiops feae, assembly GCA_023970755.1. Taxonomy (NCBI): domain Eukaryota; kingdom Metazoa; phylum Chordata; class Lepidosauria; order Squamata; family Viperidae; genus Azemiops; species Azemiops feae. The sequence continues at coordinate 501,023 of JALGBA010000439.1, forward strand.
ACATTTACTTTCTATATTTTTGCTCGGTTTGACAATACTATATGCTTCTCTGCGTCATGAATTCCCACCATGAGCACATGTGCAATCTCTTCAGTCCCTGGCACGTGTTTCATAACATACACTTATCTTACTTGAGGTAAAACCTTTGATCTCTGCAGAAAAAAGGAACTATATGTAATAACATAGTTTTTTCAATATCTTCATTTTTGTCTAAGCATGGTACAACAAAAAATGGAAAAATAAAAACTCATACAAGCCCAGGACTGGGACAACAACTTGCATTCTATCCAGAGGAAGGTTATTGACTATACCACTTGCCATCAAAATTTGGACTGTGTATCTCTCTCTGTCTCTCTTATTTAGAGACCACCCAGGGAGAAAGCAGAGCTGCTTAACTTATACTTTGCATCAGTCTTCACACAAAAAGAAACTAGCCCAACATACCAAAAAAACCACTGCAAAAGACAGACTAGAAACAAAAATTAAAATAAGCAAGAAAATGGTAAGAGAACACCTATCCGACCTTGACAAGTATAAATCACCGGGACCCGACAGATTATATCCCAGAGTTCTGAAGGAGCTGGCAGATGTTATCTCAGAACCACTACATCACCATCTTTCATAAATCCTGTAGCACCGGGGAAATACCTGAGGATTGGAAAAGGGCTGATATGGTTCCCATCTTCAAGAAAGGGGAAAAAATGGACCCAGGAAACTACAGACCAATCAATTTAACATCAATACCTGGGAAGATCCTAGAAAAGATAATCAAAAAACAGATCTGCGAACAACTAGAAGCAAACAAAGTTATAACTAGTAGCCAGCATGGGTTTGTTAAAAACAGATCATGCCAAACCAATCTTATTTCATTCTTCGATAAAGTGACTAAACTAGTAGACCAGCGAAATGCTTTGGACGTAGTATATTTAGATTTCAGTAAGGCATTTGATAAAGTAGACCACAACCTATTCCTTGGTAAGCTAGAAAAAGATGGAATAGACAACATCATCATCATATGGATCTGTAGCTGGCTGGCAAACCATACTCAATGAGTAGTCCTCAATGGCACCACATCCACATGGAGAGAAGTAAGCAGTGGGGTACCACAAGGTTCCATCTTAGGCCCAGTACTCTTCAATATCTTCATAAATGACTTAGATGAGGGAATTGAAGGGGAACTCATCAAATTTGCAGATGACACCAAACTGATAGGAGTAGCCAACACCCCAGAACACACTCAGGATCTTAAAAGATCTTGACAAATTTGAACAATGGGCCCTATCCAACAAAATGAGTTTCAATGTGGAGAAAAGCAAAGTTTTAATTTAGACAGGAAAAACCAAAGATACAAATACAGATTGGGTGAGACCTGGCTCAAAAACAGTAACTGTGAGAGGGACCTTGGAGTCCTAGTGGATGATCACTTGACTATGAGCCAGCAGTGTGCAGCAGCAACCAAAAAAGCTAATACAATCCTAGGTTGTATAAACAGAGGCATAGAATCAAGATCACACGAAATATTAGTACCGCTTTATAAAACCCTAGTAAGACCACACCTGGAATACTGCAGCCACTTTTGGTCACCATATCACAAAAAAGATGTTGAGAGTTTGGAAAAAATTCAGAGAAGAGCAACTAATATGATCAAAGGCCTGGAGACTAAAACATATGAAGAACGGCTGTGGGACTTGGGTTTGGCTAGTCTAAAGAAAAGAAGAAATAGGGGAGACATGATAGCAGTATTCCAGTATTTGAGGGGCTGCCACAAAGAAGAGGGGGGTCACATTATTCACCAAAGCACCAGAGGGCAGGACGAGAAACAATGGTTGGGAACTGATCAAAGAGAGAAGCAACCTGGAATTAAGGAGAAACTTCCTGACAGTGAGGACAATTAACCAGTGGAACAGCTTGCCTCCAGAAATCGTGGGTGCTCCATCACTGGAGATTTTTAAGAAAAGACTAAACAGTCACTTGTCTGAGATGGTATAGGTTCTCCTGCTTGAGCAGGAGACTGGACTAGAAGACCTCCAAGGTCCCTTCCAGCTTCTATTCTATTCTATTCTATTCTATTCTGTTCTGTTCTGTTCTGTTCTGTTCTGTTCTATTCCTATTCCTATTCTATTCTATTCTATTCTATTCTATTCTATTCTATTCTATTCTATTCTATTCTATTCTATTCTATTCTATTCTATTCTATTCTATTCTATCTCATTCTCAGGGTGGCTCTGGGCAGTTGGCTCTCTAGCCCTTTATGCCACATCATTCAGGCATATATTCTGGCAATTCTGTCTCTCTCTCCAGTTCTTAACTTAATCTGTCATCAGAGTGGCAATTTCCCCTAAGAGGCTTGGCGGCAGGTGTGAGCAAGTTGCAGCAGGTTCTAGTTCCATTTCTTCGGCTATTATAGTGGTTTCACCAGTTCTTCCTTCTGCTGTAATGCTGCTGCTTCTGGTCAGGGATGTCTGTCAGGCAAGATACCTTACTAAAAAACTGGGATTGTCCCTTCCAAACCAAAGCAGTTGGCAGGTATGCATTATTGTTTGGATTACTCCAGGTAGCATAGATTATTTAACATTTCCAGTGTGATGCTCTTCACACTGGCTGTGTTTGCTGAGGATTATGAGCATTTTTCTCTCACACATTTGGAAGCCAGTAGGCTAGAGAAGACTGCCTTTGTTAGGATAAAAAATTACAAATTGGAGAGAAATCTTAGTTCCTAGCAAACAGGATTTACTAGAGAGAAAACTTTATCCGGTGTATTTTGAGTAATGCATGATTAACAGAGTGAGATTGTAGTCATTAGAAGCCAGTAAGGTGATCAAAGGAGTAGCCATAATAGTGAACCATTTGTCACCGGCAGATTACAAGATCTTTTTTTGCACAAAATTATCTTTGTTGGCCATTCCAACATTTATTCCAATGCAGTGAATGAAACAAAACAAATATAGCGATTCATTTACAGGTTGGGTATCTAATCATGGTATTAGCAAATAGAAACTGCTACAGCAATAAAAGATGTGATATTTCTGGTTGTTTATTTCAAACTAGTTCCAGTCAGGATTGAAAAGTTCATTTTGTTATGGAAATTAAATGCTGATGCAGATGAACCAATGTAGCTGTAGACATTATTGAGAATATATTTTACAGAAAAAAGCTGGTATCCAGATGTGCAGGAAGTTATGTTCTTAGACATTTGGATAGCACCACATTAGCAGATTAGTTGTAGCAGACTCCATGCAACCTGATAAACTAAAACTTTTACCAGATGGCAGCAAGCTTTTGCCTACATGGAAACAGGACAAACCATGTTGGCTTTAGAGGCAAGGGAAAAGCCACTGGGAACAGCCACTGTTAATTCTCAAACCTAAAAGAGACTATGAGATTTCTTTTTCCCAGAACAAGCTTAATTCATACTACATCAAGCTTATTATGTATTCTGTACATAATCTGAGAAATATCGTGAGAATCACTTATTTCCCTGTAGATTCGTTTGCTTCTTTGCTAGAGAATTCTGGCAAGGAGTATAATCCTAGGATTACCCCCAATCAGAAAACCATTGATGGTGGTATTCATGAAGAGGCCCTAGTGGGCTGTGCTGTTGAAACGAAGAGCTTTTGCTGCCAGATTAAGAGGCAGGGGTCTAGAAACCGTCTGCATTTCCTTTAATGAATTCTCTCCACAAATAGATTTTTAGTAACAAATGGCTGACAACACAGTTTCCTTGATTTCCCTGACAAGGCTGAGCTGTTTTTGGTAAAAGCAAGAGCAGGTGTTACTGGAAGTAGTACTGGGAATTGTTTGCTGGATCACGACAACTGAACTTTAGGCCAAATCTCCAAAGTGATACATACCTGAATACCAGATCAAGGAATAAGACAGAAGAATCACCTCTGAGCAATGGAAATCTGGAGAGTCTCTAGATACCATACAATATGGAAAATCTAGGATTTATTATTTCCACCATACAATTTTTTAGTAGTTAGGCCACATTTGCACTATACATGAAGCCCAGTGATATAAAAGGCAACTGCTTTGGGTTCTGCCGACACAGGATCATGTTTAACCCCCTTTTGCTGCCCACTCCTTACATATGCCTTCAGCAAACCTAGTCATGCCAGATGAGCTCTTGCACCTGGGCTGCAGATGTTCCTATGACCACAGGAAAGGAGCAAAGAGCATGATCTTTCTGTGTTTGTAGCCGAAAAGTGATTTTTTGCAGCTTAGATACATTTGTGTAGTGGCCAAGAGGAGCCATAGCTAAAAAGCAGTCCAGAAGGAAGGAATGAGCAAGCAAGGCAATAGCTGCCACCACTGTGGCTGATAGCACCTGCTGCCATTCTTGTCAGTTGTTATCTCAGCAGCAGCATTCACTGGAAGCTGAGCCCTTAGAGAGAATGATAGCTTCCGCAGGGATCATGGCCAGCTGCTCTCCACATCTTTAGCTTTCCTTCCCTTTCCTGTGTGAAAAGACAGGCCTTAGGGCTTGTCTGTTTGATCTGGTTGTGCCAGTGCAAGCCCAGGCCATTAAGAGCAGAAGAACATTGTATCTCCACATTCCTAGCCCACAAGCAAGGCCACCTCCAATTTTTTCCTGCTGAACATTAAACATAGTGTTTTTGCCAGTACAAATGGTATGGTTTGGTCACCTACAATGCTTCATTTCATTGGAAACCAAACATCTCCATTCAGTTGATTACTGTGGCAGAAAAGCCCCTTATTCAGTCATTTGGTCACTGTCCTCCATGATTATTTTGTCCTGGAGTGCTGCTAGGCTTTGTGCCCCTTTCTGAAGGGACTTCAGTCACCAACCTTTTTTTTTTTTAATCTTTGTTTCACCAGTGAGATGGTAAGCCTTTCGGTTGTTTTCTTTTTCTATGCCTGCCTTCTCTCCCCCTCACTTCTGCTCCATTCAGCCATCTGCTTGCAGTAAGTTTACATCCCCAGTGATTAATTATGAGTTTGGGTGGAAAAGGAGCCAAAGACCGAGAGAGTGATTTGGGCTGCTGGAATGATGAAAGACTGGGCTTATTTCCCCCCCCCTAACTAATTCACTTATGGAGTGGTAAAACGATGGACTATTTTTTTAAAAAAAAAACAGGTAGAACTGACCAGAGTGCTGTCTGTTCCCCTCCAGCCCAAGTGACAGGAGGAATGGTAAACAAAGTGGTTTTTTCTTTTTTCTCTTTTTTCTTTTCAACGGATCTACCAGTAGATACATCAGAAGGGAAGGGATGTAAGAGTGTCAACCAAGAAGCACTGATGAAGGTCTATTAGGTGAAATCATGTGTCCTCAAAGATCTGCCATGGGAAGGATAGGGTTTGCTTCTTGCTTTCTTGGCACTGATGGTATGGATAAAGCATCAGAGGAATCCACAAGTCAGTGCACATAGTAGCAATGGTCTAGATAGAACACCAACCTATCACTGAAACCAAGAAAGGGAACATTTTGTAGCATTTTACAGCTTGTAAATATTTCCTCTAAAATTTTTAGTCATCTCTAGTGTCCAGTTTTTATCTCTGTTATGTTTTCCAAAAACCAAAACAGTTCTATCTCCCACTAAAAGCTGTTTGTTCTTTATAATTAATAACAAAGTTTTATTGAAAAATTTCAATATTCCAAATTTATCTGGACCCTTAGTTTGTTTACTCTAGGATTTAAAAAAAATATTTGGCAGTTTGCTGTTTCTTTCAAATGCTTTAATTCTTAGGCTTATAATTAAGTTCTCTTTAGTTCAAAGTTGAAGATAACTCACTTGCTTGAAGCTTTTTAAAACTTGCCATTCTGAAGGTCTCTAATAGCTTTAAAATGGTTAATAGGCAATTTCTGTAAGTGATTAGAAAGTGAGGTTTGTGAACTTAATGTCCTTTAAAACAGGGGTCCTCAACCTTGGCAACTTTAAGACTTGTGGACTTCAACTCCCAGAATTCCTCAGCCAGCAAAGTCTTAAAGTTGCCAAGGTTGAGGACCCCTGCTTTAAAAGACTGTGCCATGGTTGCAAGCAAGATGGCTAATCTCTTCCTCTCCTTGCTTTCAAGCCCATGCAATCAACTGTCATGCAGTCTCCTCATGAAAAGCAACTGTTCAGAGCACATGGGGGCAATCTCCTTTCCTTATCCAGAGTCCAAGGAGCCTGTCCCTTCCATAGTTCCTTGGTCATGGTCATGGTCCTCAGCTCTGCAAAAGTTCTCTTAAACCTCCCTCAGAAGTCAAGAGAAATGGGATTTCAATTACATGGTTATGACTGTCATTTTCACTTTTTCATGCCCTCCCACCCACATGGACACCTCTGTTCTCTTGGCAGGAGTGATTTCAGGGTAAGGTAAAATGTCAAGATGGTGGCTCTGACAGGGTAATCAAAGCTTGACACAATGTGTGTTACCCATGTGGTGACCATACCTTGAAGATATCTGTCTCCTGACTTTCTTTTGCCTTTGACAAAGTGCCACCTGGTGGTGAAAAATAGTATGACAAGATGCTCTTAATAGATGGTAGAGCAGGGATAGGTAGCTTATCTTCACAGGGTAAGTTCATACAACATTCTCAGCACCAAAGAAGTCATCCACATTTTAGTCTAGATAAGGTTAAACTATTTTGGCTAATAGTTTGCCTGGATATAAAACAAATTCCTTTACTGTATTTTTTCAACACTGAAAATAGAAACTGCAATGAGCGCATGCTTCATCTTCCAAAGTGAAGTTGTTTGAATGTACTTTAAAGATCTGGGATAAGCCTTCCTTCCTGCAAAACCAGAATGTGGCCGCTTATATTTTCCCATGCTGACCACAATGAAGCTTTTGTTAGTATGGTAAACAGGTTACTGTTCTCCTTGGCTGTATTTCCTCCCATTTGTGGTGAAGCTCCCATGGCTAGAAGTATCTGGCAGCTGGAAAACTCATCTGAAAAAAAATCTGTCAGTCTTATTCAATATAACCGTTTCAAATACTTAAAATGCAAACCTGTACAGTGCTAGTTAAGTATGGGTACAATTTGAATGGCAGAAGTGATACAACCTGTGAGTATAGTGCAGGTATAACCGTTTTGGATCAAATACCAACAGAAAGGATTATACATACAGTACTTTCTGGGAAACATTAAGAGACCCTTAAAATCAGATGATCACATTCTGGTGTATATTGATTAAAGACTGGGATTATATATCGAGGAATACTGACTTAAATAATATACATCTTGAGATCATCAGTGCTGTGAGCAGAAAGGCAGTGTGGTGTTTTCGGATAGAGAAATTTGGAGATTAGAAATTATTATTGGGTGGGAAGGAAAGGAATTCTGTGGGATTTTCAGTCAAGATAGCATACAATTTCAACATACTTAAAGGCACGCTTTTAATTTCAGGTGGGATGTTAAGAGCCCATCGTGATTGTTGCAGATAATAAGTTTCATTTGCAGACATACAGGCAGGACATAGGAAAGAAAGTGCTCTTTCATAGATTTGAAGGCAGGAATCTGGGTGGAAGAAGATTTTATGGTAAATGTTAACTTTGCTGTATGTCTTTCAATTCCACTACAGAAAAATTTATAGAAGCATTCTAGGGTTTAAATTCTAGTCTTAAATGGATTATAAAAGCTAAGCAGCTTTGATATTTTAGGTTCACTGTGAACCAGGACATCTAATGCTACGCAGCTAAACATTTAATGTTGTTCTAGTTTATCAATCATATTTATAATTTGAATGCAATATTTTTATTTCACATAAATTCTTCCTATTGGCTTTTGCATTATACCATATTATGAGTCAACAATTTTGTTGTAGTTTTCTGATAATACTTTAAATGTATAGAATATGCTACCTCTGACTATTTTCTCTTATATGATTTTTATCCCTTTCTCCTTTATGTGATCTCATATTCTGAGTTTCCTTAAATTTTATTTATTTTTAAATAGAGACAACATTGCTGAAATAAGGCCATCTTTGTAGCTGGTGCAATGCAATACATTATGATTGAGTTAAACTATGATTTGTTGAGTATGTAATTGTAGGTGGTCATGCACAATACACTAAGCCTAAAACTGGTTTATGATCCACAATGGCCTATTCAAGCAACATACTGAGTCAACATCACACAAACCATTATGGCTTAGTGTATGGTTCAATCCTAGCAATAAAAGACAGAAAAATTGTGTTAACATTTAGTTTTCTTTGGAATTATTGCATTTCCATTAATGAACATATGAGCCTGGAAGACTTCACTGACTTTCAACCCTGCAGAAGGACAGTAGTTTAAGGTTGTGCTGGTTAAAGACTGCAATGAAATTTTTTAGTTTGGTTTTATTAGTTTAACAAAAAGGTGAGAGGGCTACTAGGTTTTGAACATGGAAAATGCAGTGCTGATCTTTTAGGGGAGGAATGTGAAGTGGGCCTCCAATCTCAGGGATAAAAGAAATCCAGATAACTTTCATTGTTTGCTGCCATCTAGGGCTCATCTGGATTTTTGCCACCCAAGTCTGGCAGCAAACATTTGTGCCTCTGGGCTGGCCTATGCATTTCCCTTTATAGAAGGTAGTAGATGCAAACTGTATGCATAATCCAGAATAGATTCTCTTGTCTTCTAATTAAATTAATGTTATGGTATTTATAGCTCATCTTTCTGCAAGGAGCTCAAAATATTTGTAAACCTCTGGCCACTATCTATTTTGTCTCCACGAAGCTTTCTAATATAGCTTATGCAAGGAAATCTTAGCTGGCCCAATATCAATTAGTGAGCCTCAAGAGCAAGCAAAATGTGGGTCTGCCTGGACTTATTCTGCAAATTCTTTCGATTATATGGTATCCCGTTGTGATCAGTTCTCTGGAAACAGAATCCTACTCTTCAGTATTACCTCATTTCTTTCCTTGCTTGCTGTGTTTTAGGTCTAGACTTTCCTCAGCACTGCATGGCCTGGTTTAGGATGTAAATATTTTGATATTAAAACATATAAATAATATAGTGAGTGAAAACTTTTAGGAAAAATAGGAGAGGTTGAAGATGAAAAGTGATGAAAATATATAAATCATATCTGCTGCAGAAATATTGGACAACAATTCCCATCACTGCTATCATTTGCCATGTTGGCTGGGGTTCTGCAGTTTTAGCCAAATTATTTTGCCTGTTGCTGCAGGAGGCTTCTAAAAAATTAGAAGGTTTAATATCCTCTCCAGCCTGTAATTTAAGCAATTTAAGCAATGACATAGTTCAGCTCTTTAATTAGTCTAATCTATTATTTGTACCCCACTTTTTGCCTATGGGCCCAGAAGAGCTTTAGAACAGCATGAAAAAAACTAAAACATAACCATACACTACTGAAAACCCTCTATTATACATAAATAGAAACACAGCAATCTAAAGGACAGCATAATATTATATGAAAAAATTATGTCATACTAGATATAATGCCAAATAAATCCAAAGCAAGGGGGAAGGGGGAGGAATCAGCATTAGGATTGTGGGTTAACCCTTTTGTTCCTATATCGGTTGTAATAAATTTCCTCTAAATCTGGAACTATTCTTAGGCATAGTGCAAAATTAAAACATAGAATTTACTATAAAATGTAGTAAAGGGGATTAGAGACATATTCATGGAAAGCTATCAATGATACAAGTTATGATATCTGTACATTATCTTTAAAGTCAGGGCAAGAATCTAGTTTATAATGCTAAGCAATAATATGGTTTGTTGATATAAAACTATGATAGTATGATATTAAACTATTACAATGGCTTAGCATTGCATGTCAGACATCACATCTGTTCAACTAATTCTGGTTAAAAAGATGACATAACCTATGAAACCAACCATAGCCATAAACCATGAGATAGTTTGTCTGGTTTTGGCTTAATGCGATGTGGGATTTGTAAACCATGGTTAGTAGCTTATTATGATGCAAACTAATTAGTTATTATTTATTCAGTAAACCATAGTTAAACATTCCTTGACAGTATACAAACCAAGTGAGTGTATCTAACAATATCCACTGTCAGGAAGTATGAGTTATATTGGGAGAATCCCGAATAATAAGATCTCTCTCATCCATGGTTTAACTGAGGAAGACAAGATCAAAACCTGGGTCTGAGGATTGAAGATCATTCACATCTTCTACCTCTATTCTCCTAGGCATTTGGAAAGAAACAGAGATAATTTTGGTATTTTATACAAATGTTCTTTCTCTCTCCTGAATTTCTAGTACAAATCTAAAGTGGCTATATCTTGTGGTGAATAATTGGGACGAACCAGGAATTCTGGTGAACTGCTCACACTACTGCCTAGCAATCTCCCTGCCTGGTTTCATAGTTTAACAAGATGCTACTGGGAAGTTAAACAGAGTTGGTATACATCAATTCACATATTAGCTGAGTGGGGAGATAAAACTATAAATCAGTCCATAGTCAATTTTACAAAGTTAGGCGGAAATACTACCCAGAATTCCAAAAGGGTGTTCATCATCAGGATTCCAAGGGGTTAGATGCAAGCTATGGTACAGAACAAGTCCAACTGGGAAGTTCAAGGAATCGCTGAAATCAGACGAGGTTCTTGGCACCAACAATGGGCTGTCACTAATACAAAATTCCTGTGAGGCATAAGCCTTCTAAAAAGCCTTAAACACATCAGTCTCCTGTATTCCTCATGTAAATGCAATTGAAGTTTTGCAGCTTTATTTTGTCATCATCAGTCTTCCTTAGAGGCAGCTCCTTTTTTACCAGACTAGTTTCTGTCTTTCTAACCCTGTCTTACGTATTCTCACCAAGTGGCCTTCAAGGCCTTGGCTCTAATTCCAGATCTGAAACTTCAGCATCAAAGTCAGGTGTAGTGGAACCTGCTTCTGGCATTTTAGAGCTATTACTGGGGCTTGGTTTCTTGGTATCTGAAATACCACATTCCTCACCCTGATCATTTATTGCGTAAGATGGTATAGCCCTAACTTTACTCCTCTCTTCACAGTGAGCCCTCCACCATTCTGTGGCCTTAATTTGGGGAGTTCTGGTAGAACTAAGAAATTAAACATGAAGCCATAGGTTTTCTTCAGGATCTCTCTTCTGGCCCATCAATTTTTCTGCTTATGAAGCCTTGTAGGGTCTCCACCCCACCACCTGTGGTATCAAGAATCCAAACTGTGCTATATATTATACGTCATTTCATCTGTTGTTCCATACTAATGGTGCTCAATACAGAGCTGAATGTTTTGGACAGTGTAGAACTAGAACTAGAAGGTGATTGTGGAATCTGGATTAAAAAGGTGGGGAGCTGGAACTTGAAGGGCTGGCAATGCTGGAAAAGGCTGGTTTTCTCTAATGGGTTCTAGTTTTCATGTCCCACCTTTCATAGCCAGATATTTGTAGACAACCACACTTTCTGCCTATTTGAAGGAAAAATACTGCTTGTTATCAGCAGTCTGCAAAACATTGTAATCTTTCGTGGTTTACTCCAGGTTTTTTTTTTAGAATCGTGGGACATGAAATTGAAGGCAATATTATCCTCTGAAAAAATTAGCTTTTGTTGCGGCAAAAAGCTAAATTTTTCACAGGATAATATTCTCCCAAATTACATACCTATTACATGGAATCTGACAACTGGACAAGGTAAATGGATTCTCTATGCCTTTACTAGGGCCAAAAACTAATATTGAAAAGATAAATATAAGGCCCTATTTATTCAAAGAATTGAAAATCTGATTATGCTTGTCACCTGTCAGCAGCTTGCCTATTGACATAAGTTTGTATGGACAAATATAATGAAATATGGAACTCATTTATATAAAATACAGTAGATTAAAAAGAATGATAGTCTTATATTATGGTAAAAGTAAATATACATATGTTTGAATAATACTTAATTAGATAAATATCTCTGCCAACAAAAGTACGTATAGTCAAGGCCATGGTTTTCCCAGTTGCAATGTATGGCTGTGAAAGTTGGACCATAAGAAAGGCTGAACGCAAAAGAATTGAGGCCTTTGAACTATGGTGCTGGAGAAGACTCCTGCGAGTCCCTTGGACTGCAAGGCGATCAAACCGGTCAGTCCTAGAGGAGATCAACCCTGACTGCTCCTTAGAAGGCCAGATCCTGAAGTTGAAACTCAAGTACTTTGGCCACCTAATGAGAAGGAAGGACTCACTGGAGAAGAGCCTAATGCTGGGAAAGATTGAGGGCAATAGAAGAAGGGGACGACAGAGAATGAGGTGGCTGGATGGAGTCACTGAAGCAGTAGGCGTGAGCTTAAATGGACTCCAGAAGATGGTAGAGGACAGGAAGGCCTGGAGGAACGTTGTCCATGGGGTCGCGATGGGTCGGACACGACTTCGCAACTAACAACAAAAACAAGATAAATATCTAGAGAATTGTAACCATTAATTGTTATAACAATATATTATACTTTATTTCTTCACTTTTTTAAAAAAGCACTTTTATGTATTTTTTTCTCTTAAGAATGTTTCATAGTATCATAACTAATATAAGAATGTCTTGACCTAATGTTCAGATTCTTGGGAAGTTTTGGAGTACATAAGAAGATTTATTTATTTATTAAATTTATATACTAACCATCTCGCTGTTTGGACTGACTGTAAGACTCTAGATAGTCAAGCTACATCATCAGGAACTGATACAGCAAATTATTTAATCCAATTGGGCCCATAAATGGATCAGAAATTAGAGCTTAGTGACTTCTCTGCCCCTAGTATAGGCAATTAGACTGTCTATTGGTAATATCAAGGATTTCAAACACTGAATGCATTTTTTTCTTGTAAAACCAGTAAAGTTTCTAAGTAAAGTAACTTACTCCAAGAGGTAAAGAATTGCTCTTGGGCTGGTCAGTAAATTAATCAGCCACTCTTCTCATGAGCAGTCATCTGCACTCCTCACCTTGTAGCTGAAGAAACAACACGCTTTGAGCTAAAAATCAGCAACAGTCTCTGAATTTCAGGTACAGAATATTTCCTCCCTCCCTCCCTCCCTCCCTCCTTCCTTCCTTCCTTCCTTCCTTCGTTATTTGTATATAATGCAATGATTTTCATAGAAAATTATTTTTCCTTGCAAACTATTGTGCTGTTCATTTTTTTTTCTTCCAGAACCCTTATTTAACCAGCCTTGAAATGTATATCCTCTTTTGGGATGTTAGAAGGAAGAGTATTCTATCATTTATGGATAGCCAGCAACCACTGAGGACAGAAACTGAAAATCTGCTTTTCCATATGAAACAAGAGGAGGGATTTTTAGACCAGCCAGGATATAATTACCTATGTTGGAAGAGAGCCAAGATCACATAAGCTTAGCAACAGCAAAGTCCTAACGGTGCAAAGGGGATTGAGGGAAGCTGAAAAGAAAAACATAATAATGCAAGAGGGATGTTTTTACCATATGAGTAGCAGAAGCTGCTAGTAACCGAATATATACTTTCAAGGTCTAAAATAGGAGAAAATTGATCAAAATCAAGGGGAGGGTGAACCTTCTGTACAGAGTTAGTAGTGATGAGGAGTCTATGGAACTGATTAAGAAATCATGAAGATGTGTTTTTTTTACTGAATCTGCAAAAGCTATGCTCAATCCATATTGAGTGGGGTTTATGAATAAGAGTTTTAAACATTAAAATCTGTTCTTGATTGTGTGATAGATAGACAGACAGACAGACAGACAGATACAGAAATTTTAATTCCTGCTCAGGAATTAACATATATTACAATACTGATGTACATTTATTCCTTTCAATTCCTGTTCAGGAGATAACATGTTACTGACATACAATAAAATAACATGTAACAAAAATAAACAGAACAATTTGATTATATCTTTATTAAGAAAGTTAGTAACAAGCTCAGCATGCCTAAGGTCTGGTGTCCAATTCTTAGTATCTCCAGATATGGGAAACAGGGCTATGCAAATCTTTAAGAAAAAATGTTTTGTGATCCACAGGAATAAACAGGAAGCACCTCTTTTCAAAGCAATAAAGTAGCTACATCTTCCAGGCTCATAGCCGTGGAAGCTCTCTGTGTGTATGCATGCTGCACAGCTATTTTGCTTCACTTTTTCCTCAGCAAAGTTCCTTTATTAATTGCAGAGAAATGTTTTTTGCATGTATGGCAGAACACCTCTTTCTAAATATTTACAAGACTGGCTTTAATGTTAGAAATATTCTTATCTAAAACAGAAGAGATGCCACCAGTCAGTGTAGGGGTTCTTAGACGAACAGTTTTCCTCACCATATTGCAGCTCCCTGTGTTCCTGTGTTAGTACTTTATATAGCATTTTTCAAGTGCCAGTTCAGGAAAGCAGAGCATGTACAGTTTTATATTTTCAACAACATCTAATTTCAATAGAAGAGAAAATATGTAGCTCAGGATTGAACCATGAAGTCCTTGGTGCTCTCTTAGCTTGGTTGCAGACATTTCATTACCCGATTAGGGGACATCATCAGTGCTAGTAAGTGTGCTTGCCCTGCTGATGTTGGTGGAAGTGTGATTTTTCTCCTTGTTTGTTCCTTGATTAGGGTTTTGTTTTCTGCTTGATTGTTTGTCTGGTGTTAATCACTGCTTATCTGTCTGTTGATTGCTGGAGAGTGTGTGTTTTGGTCTTTTTGTTTCCTTCTTAACTTGTTTTACTATCTCTTTTGAATTGCATGTAAATGTGATTTATCTCTATGTTTTTCTCGATGGCTGATTTGTCTGAATGTCAAGCATCCAGGAATTCTCTAGCATTTCTGGATTTAGTTTGGTGTAGGATGCTCACAGCTTCCCAGCTGAAACTATGGATGAATCTATACATGTTTGTCAGGGTATATAAATAAGGAGCAAACTCCGTACTCACTAGCACTGATGATGTATCCTAGTTGGGTAATGAAATATCTTAAGCAAACAGGGAGCACTAAGGATTCCAATATGTGAATTGTGTGTTGAAACATGGGACATTTATAGTTTTAGTTGGCTTGTAAATTGTTTTGCATTTTTGGAAAATCCTATAAACACCGAAGAGACTTCTGTATATGACTTTAACACCTATTTTTGAGGACTTTCCTCAGAACTCAGTCCATGTACTATCCACCTGTCCTTGAGCCAACAGGAAACTATACTGGTAAAACATTTGTTTTGCCTACTGTTGATCTCTGCCTTACCTCTGTATCTCTTGTCCTTGGATATAATGTCCTGACTTCAGGTGTTAAATGAAGCCTTTGCTTAAACCCTCTGGTTTTGTTGTTATCACCCTTTCTCAGTATCACCAACCAGCTAGGATCTACAGGTTTACCATTAGCCAAAACACAATACCATTCTAAGACCACTAGGCAGGTACCATAGTAGCAGTCAAGCACCAGTCATGATGGAAGAATGAACTCAGCTGACAAAATAATACAACTATGTTTTTAATTGTTGGTGGCAAAGCTCTGTCTAAAGATAGACCATGAGCCTGCAAAGGCTAGGGTGCAATAATGCAGTGCAGGGGATTATTCTGACAAAACATTTATTCAGAGATGACAATTACTGCACATGTCTAAAAGGAGTAAACAAAAAGATATCTAGATACACAGAAAACACCAACTTTAAATTAAGATGTTGAATATCTTTTTTTTTTTAAAAAAGGTCCAGTACCTATAGTTAAAAATCCCATCACTAACAGGCTAAGACTGGTTGGCAAACAAAAAGGCTGACACCAATGTCTGTCTTCAATATTGACTGCAATTCTGGGAGTTGTAGTTCCAACCCTTCTGGAGCTACCAAGTTAGAAGAGACTTGCACCTTGAACTCTTAAAGGGTTAACATACTTTTAAAAACAGATTATTCAAAGTCAGGAAATGTTAGAATGTAGAACTCTTGGCCTGATTGTCTTCTTCTTGTCTTCAAATCCAGACAAAGACTGCACTGAGGTTTATACATTTGTTCATCTGGAGTTTCTGCAGCACAAACACTGTAGCAGTGATTATCGTGGGAGAAGCTGAATCCAATTAAGCTCATCTGTGTGAAACATGTCAGAGAAGAAAAGGTTTAGCAAGGCAGATATTTGAGAAGAAATGAGCAGCACAATGTCTTTTATTGTGTATTGGCCAACAGAAATGCAACACACTAAGTAAATAAAAGCTCAAGGAAAATCAACCTTCTAATTTCAGGCAGCTAAAAGGGAACTTAAACCGAAACAAGAAAGTAAAAAGTATATCATGTCAAACAATCTTTTGAAATGTCAACATTTAAAATTGCTTAGGTTCCCATGCAAAATAAATAAATAAACAAATAAACATAAGCTTTAATATCACAACTGATGCCAGCCTTCTCATTTGCAAACCTCTTAACAGTTAATTAGAAGCAATCCCCACTGAGTTCTTTCAAGGAACAGGTCTATGGCATTGTTTCGTTATACATTGTTTTCAGCCTGAAATGTAATTTGATGATTATATGAATAATTTTATTTTCACTTTCATACTATATAGTTATTATACATCAGTATAAAATAATTTAAGTCAAACAAATTATTTAAGTCAATTTGGCTATTTTATCCTGCATATAGTTAATATATCTGGTATGGACTTTAACAAATACAATCCCAGTTCAGTATTCGCATTGCACTGTTGAGTTAGAAAATACTTATGTGCAGCTCCTAATCAGCCTAAATTAAAGGATTTTTAAAGGGTGTGGTGGATACCAATGGCTACTTAATTGGGTAGCTTCTGTCTTTCCATCTCTAACACAACTTCTTTGATAAGACAGAAGTGATGGAGGCATTATCTGGATAATTCTGTAATGAAACAAGGGGATCACACAATAAAAATATTGTCTTAAGGCATCTCTAGTCTTTTTTTTTTAAATCAGAACACTTTACATGTCAGGTTAAACAATTAAAAGATGGTTCCTGAAAGATGTTCCTAATCAATGAGGGATGGTCCTAGTCAAAATACATTATAATTGAAAGAAAATCAGGAATTCCTTTCAGCAGGGAACTTCTGGCATAGGCAAGATGAACTGAAGATGTCCTTGGAAAACAATTGAAATTACTGACTGGATGCAGGACATGGGCAAGAGAAAGGAGAGATTTTGAGATTGCCCATAAGCACACCAGATAGCTATTCCTTGTGAGTAAACTACAGGAATTGATTTTTTCTTGATGAGCTAATAAATATAGTGGTGGGAGTTGAAAGATTCTATCTAAGCTCATAGTGGAAATGTGATCTTTTGGGACTCAAAGTTTAGTCAATCTTCATTTCTTAACCACTTTGATATTTTTTTTTGCTTTTTAAATATTGAGAACCTCTGGAATGACAGGTTTTATGGTATTCACTGAGTGAGTTTTCTTGAGTCCTTTATGAAAAAAATTTTTAAGTATGAGTTTAAGGATTTATAAAAATGATTTTTTGGAATTAACAGCAAAAGGGTGATTGGAATGTTATTTTTAGAAAAGTATAAATTGAATAAGGGTCCAGAAGGATTTAATATAAATGGATTTAAATTAAAGAATCCTTCCTGTGGGAAACTACCCATGTTTTTGTGATGGGAAGAAAAACAAAATGATAAGATGGGATTTTGAAGGTTGGACACTAGAGGGAACCAGAAACAAATAAAACAATGGATGTATTGGGAGAGAGGAGGGTTTTTTATTTATATAGTCTTTTATTGCTTTTAAAATGACAATGAAACTGAGAAAACCCCCACAAATATATAAATATATATACTGTCAAAAAACAGAAAAAACCCACATAGAAAATGCTTGTTTAAGGAGCCCTTGTGGTGCAGCAGTTAGAATGCAGTATGGCAAGCAAACTCTGCCCACAGCCTAGAGTTCAATCCTATGGACTCAAGGTTTACTCAGCTTTTCATCCTTCTGAGGTCAGTAAAATGAGGACCCAGATTGTTGGGGATAATATGCTGACATTGTAAACCTGCCAGAGAGTGCTGTAAAGCACTATGGGGTGGTATATAAGTCTAATATTACTTTTGATATTGCCATCACTATTTTTTTAAGTGTTCAATCTAGCTTCTTGAAAGTTGAATCAGTCTCCTATTTACTTAGGCATTTTATATTGTGGCAGAGAATAGAGTGAATGAAGCTTCTTGGATGAGAAGTGAAACGTCTTCAAGGAAAAACGAAGTCCAGTTGCCTTTTGAAAAAGCACCTTTGGGAAATATGACTGAGAATCTCCATAGAGTAAATAGTTTAAAAACTATTAATTAAATGATGGAATCATAGCATAATATTGGGATCCTGGGATATAGTTTCTCCACACAAAAGGAGGAGAAACAAGAAAGGGTTTCTTTCCAGCTTAAATAGAGAGCCTGGGCTATCCAGTAGCACAAATGTGGAAGGCTCAGTCTCCAACATCACCAAAGAGATTACTTAGAGAGTACTTCAGCCCCTGCCCCCACAGTCTCCGGCCTTGAATTAAATCCCAGACTTCAGGAATGTTACTGGTTTCAGTGAGAAAGCCAGAAGATCAAAAGAAGAGTACCCTTGCCGAGAGAAGCATAAACCAAAGATAGGATTACCTGCTTTGAAGAGTTAGGCTTTTTAATGAATACTAACAAACTCCAGCCGAGTTTGGACAGACAGGGAGAAGGTTTTGCTCAAGTGCAGTTAGATTCTGAAATAACTTCTTGCTATGGTTTCTTCCTGGGTGTTTCAGAACTTTTCTCATAGATACAGTTATCAGACTACTATACCCAGTCTAATAACTGTATCTATCCACAAAATGGCAAAAAGGTGTACTGGATGAAATTTGCAGTGCTAATTGTTGACCCTTATGCTGCCTTTATGGCATCAGTTCCCAAGTCATTGATGGATGATGATGACGACGACAACAACAACAACAATAACAACAACAAAGTTGGAAGGGACTTTGGAAGTCATCTAGTCCAACCCCCTGCTCAGGCAGGAAACCTTATACCATTTCAGACAAATGGCTGTCCAGTCTCTTCTTAAAAACTTCCAGTGTTGGAGCATTCATAGCTTCTGGAGGCAGGTTGTTCCACTGCTTAATTGTTCTAACTATCAGGAAATTTTTCCTTAGTTCTAGGTTGTTTCTCTCTTTGGTTAGTTTCCATCCGTTGCTTCTTGTCCTGCCTTCAGGTGTTTTGGAGAATAGTTTGACTCCCTCTTCCTTGTGGCAACCTCTGAGATATTGGAACACTGCTATCATGTCACCCCTCATCCTCCTCTTCATTAAACTAGAAAAAGTACCAACATTGTACTGAACAAGCTCAGAACAAATAAAAATCCCAAATGATTTCAATGCAGTAATTAAATATTGATAGCAATCACATTCCTAAGACCTTCCAGAAATGTTTAGTCTTCATTAATTTCCAGAAGACTTTCATTGAGCAGGGTACTCCATCTTCTAGAGGGAGGGTGTTCCAGAGCATTGTGATAAAAGAGCAGCAGGTCCTGACCTCACCACTCTTCTAGCAGGAGGATTTCCTTAGATGAGTTGACTTTGGCTGAAGCAGAAAGTTTAGAATAATCATCTTTTCTTACATGAAAAAAACTTGTATCCATAAAATAATATTTGATAGAAATCCAATTCTTTTCATAACTTCATAACTTTGCCCCATATCAAAGGCCTTTGCTGTGCCTAACAATGATATTATGGCTGTTTTATTATTTCTGGAGCATAATATTGAAATATTTATTAATAATCTAATATTTCCAGAGCTTTGTCACCTATTCATAAAATCAAATTGTGCAGGGTGAATTATTGAAGGGAACCTAACTTTAATCCCAAAGTAACAGTTAAAAACTTGGCACCTGGATACACCATACTCCAGGATAGATCAAAGAGGGGAAAGACACCTTCCTAATTTTACAGACTCAGATACATGAAGTAAACCTATTTCACCTCCCAAATAATCAGCTTATAGGTCAGTGGACTGTTTAGGTATTTCAGTCATAAAGTGAATGTCCAGCCTTTGTTTCAGGTACTTGGCAGCAGTTTCCAGCAGTTCCCGAAATCATAGACTTTCTTCATATCAGTTAAATCAAAAATTGTACAGCAAAGAAAGAAAAAATTTACTTGCTGATGTCTGGCAAACACCCCCCCCCCCCAAGTTCATGACATTTCCAGTAGTGGATTTGCTTCTGTCCCTAAGACAACTCGCCTGGGTTTTCACCACATTTGCTACCACTGAAGGCAATTGTCTCACTTCTTACATACATTTACGTCATAGCCCAGTTTTGGAAAGCTCTTTTCCAACTCTTAGATGTTGAAGTCCAATTTTCTCTTGCCTATCATCCTCAATCTGACAATGAGATTGAGAGGACAGATGGCATTCTAGAGTGATACCTTCATTCATATGTAAACTACCAACAAGACAGCTGGCCTGAATTTTTGCCTATGGCTGAGTTCATCTGCAATAACTCAGTTCACTTTTATATCCTCACATCACCATTCCAGGGCTTGTAGGGCTATCCCATATACCTGTCGCCTAATACTTCTTCCTTCTCCATTCCTGAAGACACCCCCTTTCGCCAGGATCCCCAAACAGCACAAATAATTCTTCAAAGAACTCCTTTTACCAAAATTTCCTAAAAACTTTAGCACAGTTACAAACTCTTGACCAATTATTGTCAGGAAGGTCTCCACCACCCAAGTTGTTGCAGACTGCATCTGGCCCCTGTGCACAACTGTCTAAAAAGTTGGATTCTAAATTTATTGGACCTTTCACCATAGTGTACAGGTCAATCTGTTTGGCTTTTTGCCTGCAGCTGCCAGCAACAGTGAACATGAACATATACTTAGCTCTCCGTTTGTAATGGCTAAAATAAGAAGAGAGTTTATTTTCAGGACATCTCATTCAGTTCCCCACTTTACACCATTCTGTCAGACCAAAGGAACTATTCCTGCCCCTAAACAACCCCTCCCCAAATACGTCCCTGGCAAAAAAAGAAAGCAGTGTTGCTCACTATTACAGAATAAGATAAACTAGAAAGAGCAGAGATCCAGCCCTTGTGATTGCCTGAGGCAGACCTAATAAGGACATTGCAACAAAGTAACTGGGCAAAACACCCATAATCCCATCAATGTTTCTCTGCTTGCTAACAAGAGACAAAGACTATTTCCAATGCCCTGCCAAGTTTAAAAAACACAGTGTTTCTTAACAATAAAATGGGTCTTCTTACACAATCAAGTTTATCCAGTTTTTCCTTATATGGTTCCAAGATCCTGAAAGCAAATTGGACTCATAGAATTGGACTCGTAGAATTTCCTGTGAGTGTATCCCACTCACTTGTGCCTGCTCTCAGCTTTCTGGAGGACATGAGAATTTATCTACCCCAATTCCACTGGATAAGAAGGGGAAGGGAGATTTCTTCAGTTTCAGATGACAAACAGAGGAAGGTAGAAGGATTGTATTCTGTTCTGGGTCTGCCCTCCTAAAGGGAGGCAAGTAAATGGAAAGGAAGATGCTCCAAATTGGACAAGATCAAAAGTAAAGGGCCAGAGAGCAGACTGGTCTGTTACTATAACGATGCACTGATATCAACCACACCTTCTGCCTAAGAATAAGAAGTTCGCCAGTCATTACAGAGGCAAAAGAGTTGACTCTTGCTTCTACTGTATACATGGCTTGTTTCTTATGCTTCATTAATGGATTTTCTAGTCTCTGTAATGAATTCAAAGCCATGTCCTTAAATCTTCACCTGCAAGTCTTCTAATTTCAGTAGTGGTTTGGATAAAGCTTGACGTTAACTACACTTAATTTATGATAGATTATCGAGCTGAAAGGCTAGGAGAACTATAGATATATTTTTAACACTGCTGTGATGTTCTAATCAGTTGGAAGGTATGCATAAAAGATGGAACAAGAGATACTTATGGGGAGCCTAACTTTCTCTTGCAGTTATGTCTGAAGGAAACCTGCCATTAAGATGCAGAGGTGGTTGCAAGGATCACCTGCAGTGCTGACTGCATTTCCATCCTGTATCTACCAGTACCAATACTCATTCAGCCTTTGCTTCTCAGTCAATGTGGATCTGATAATGTTTTAGGAATTCACAATAAGCTCAGGAATTCTCTCAAGGGCTCATCCAAGCAATATGTGGAGATAGGGGAAATTGTCTGTTTTGCTTTGAAGGTGCCTTGAGATCGAAGATGGTAGCCTCTCCAGAAAACAACAATCTTGTCTCAATACCTTGCTCAGACTAGCCATCACAGCAAGATATATGGATAGCTAATGTTCTAGACAACTGATTGGGAAGAGAAGAGGGGGTCATTTCACCCCAATTCATCACTCTTCATAGCCTGCCATCAAAGCAGACTGCCTCAATCTGCATAATGATAGAGCTGCCCAGGTCCCTTCTACATTTCCTATTTTTTGAAGGAGAATAAGAGGAGCCAAGCTGAAAGACTTCAACCCAAGCACCTTTTCTCAGGGAAAAACAAAGCCCTCGCTCAGCCACATGGAGTTAAATTAGACAACCATCCCCTTCAGAAATATAGTTTATTAGGGAAATAACTGTCCGCCTAGCCATTAAATATTTAGGAGATCAAGTAATGCTAATAAGTTAAAAAAGGATACTGGAAGTGAGCAATGGAAAGCAAAAGAAAGTAACTCCCTAGAAAGAAACTATTAAGGAGAATATTTGTAGCTCAGAACTGAAATGAGGGATCCTTGGTGCTCCCTGAGCTTGGTTGTTTGCTTGCAGACTTTCATTACCCAAACTAGGTAACAACACCAGTGCACTGATGTTACCTAGTTTGGGAAATGAAACATCTGCAGGAAAACAACCAATCTCAGAAAGAAATTATGCTTATGGTACTACCCCTTTGACCTTTCAAAAACCAATTGTCTTTGTAGTTCTGCCCCATTACCTCAGAGTTGCACAATAATTGTCTCACTGATCTCATATATGTTATACGCAAGCAAAAAGTTGCTGTTTATATCAAATCAAATATCTTACTCCTGCATTCAATCACATGTGTATACTAATTTGCATTAATTATAAATGGGTTGTAACCCCTCCCCTCTGGGTTATAACCCCTCCCCTCTTTAGGCCTGCCTTTGCCTCCAGCACTGTCAATAAACCAATTTGTGCTTCAATGCATTTTTCTCCTGGTCTCCAGTTCAAACTTATCTCTGGGAAAATTCTTCTGTACTCAGCTGAATTGCATCAGCTGCATCCCAATTGGATTTGTAGATTAGATAAATCTTTATTATGTCTTTACAGCCAGAAGACACAATAAACATCAAATATGTATATCAACTGGATTTTTATTCACTATATTTTCTTTTCAGAGTCTGGAGTCCTGAAGATGATGCCCTTGAAATTAACTCAATTGTGAATTATATCATCTACCTTTTAATATTTATTTTAGGAATATTAGATCTCCAATAGGTTTAACTTATTTATTTGATTGAAATCTATTTGTAACATCCCATCTATCCCCCATTTTAAAAATTCTGTTCAGCAACATCACCTTATACTCATGAACCCTCCCAAAATACCATAACCCTTGTCAGTAAAAAGAGTCTAAAAAGATACCTCCTCACATTTTGGTAAAGATTTTGCTGTCTCCATCATAGTCTCACTTGCTTATTAATGTTGTGTACAACATACTAACTCTTTAAAAGATGCTACTGCTTTAAAAGTTATTTTATTGAGTGGATTCCTTAAAGCACAAGTATAATTTTTCCAGACTGCAAAGCATTGGGCTATTTTCCTATGTAGTGGAGAGGGGCTGAGGTCACACTAGGTCTTCCTAATCATTATTAACTGTGCCTAGCCCAACTGCTCTGCTTATTATGTGGCTCCTGCATTAATTATTATCTCAGAAGAGTAAAAATCTATTTGCTCCAGTATATATAATTGCTCATTAAATGCTGGGCATTTTTTTTAACATGTTGTTAAAATTAAATAAGTTTTACATCAAAACTTTTATTTGGGTCAGTAGCAGACTGTAGGTAGGACAATCATATGAACTCTGAAGATGTCATTGTGCCTGCTCAATAACTTGCCAGAATACAACTGCAGTATTATTCCTCCTGAAGGATCCCAAACCGTGCTCCTTTTCTGAATTGAAATTACTTTTTCAACATGCATGTTGTGAGCAATAGCCTTAGCTTGCCCTGAGATTACAAAGGGGCCCAGGCTTCCTGCCATTAAGATTCATGACAAAACTTCCTGTAGAATTTGAAAAGAGGAATAAATATAATAAAGATAGCAAAGAGAAAAAAACATTATATAGAAATGGGAAGCAAAAGATGAAATTAAATATATGTTCTAATAGGCTATCTCAGTTGCAAAAGTCCACCTCCAGATGACATCAAAAAGATATTAAAACCTCTATATCTTTCCTCCAATAGGATAATCAACCTGATTTTTGCAATCAAGATCTTGTGGCCTGAACTCAAAGACAGAAGGAAATGAATAGAGTGTGATAGCAATTAAGGGATTTTAGGAAACAAGGTGACCAGGTTTAAATGATAACAATTTGGACCAAAAATCTAACTCTCTTGAGAAGCTTTTAAAATTCTGGGTAAGCTGGAAGGAAAGAAAAAAATGGGCAACCAACAGCAAAGTAGATGGACTCAATTACAATAGCGGTAGATACACTGCTGGAAGATCTGAGGTCTGATTATCCTGAATAAAATCTATGAACTTTCTCACACTTGGTGGCACATAATCAAACACTGAAACATCAAGCCCTTTATTACAAAAACTCAGGATTTAAAATTTGTTATATATTTTCCCAAATTGCATTCAGAGGAATGAGTAGAAGTGGGAATGATATTGTATTCCAATGATCCTAGGAATGGTGCCCCAATGGTTATATGGTGCATCTGAAGCTGGAGATATCAATTGGGAGGAAAGATCCTGGTTTTGAGGGCAGCCATTTCTTATGTCAAAACTGTCTGATATCTGAGACAGCCAGAAGGAAATGCACTAGGGAAAGAGCCCTTGCTCTCCCCTGTGTGCACTCCCCATATACTCGTGGATAAGCTGAGAATTTTAGGTGCCAAAAAACAAACCCCCAAATTGAGCATATATAGTAGCAGACAATTTTAGATCCTGGATTTTAGAATTTTAAACTATCTATTCAATCATAATTGTCGAATGCCCAGCTAATATTTATCAAATTTTCTTCTTTTACCTCACAATTTATCACCACTGCCTACTCTTTGTAATTCCTTCTACGTTCTTGATAATTTAAAAGAACGGGGGGGGGGGGGATTTACTCTGAGTATGTGAATGTTCCTATTGTATTAAATTAAAGTACAGGTAGTACTTGCTTAGAGATTACCTTGCATAGTGACCATTCACTATAACTATGGTGATGAAAAGGTAATTTTGCTATCAATCTTCACATTTATGACTTTTGCACCTCTGCAAAGCAAAGGAAAGCTAAAGCTAGATCATAACACTGTCAGAGTATCACTTAGCAACTGCTTTGCTTAATGACTGAGTTGCCAGTCCCAATTCTGGTCACTAAACTGTAAAGTACTACACTATCAAGACTAAATAAAATAGAGCCTGTTTCTTTGGTCCTTGTGCTAAAAGAGTTATGTAGAAATAGCTGCTAGATTCTTCTAGAAAAGGATAATAAATTTCTAAAGTGCAAATTAAATGACATTTTAATCACAAACCTGCTTATCTTTGGCATAGTTACAGTGAAAAAAATAAAAGGAGGAAAAAGAAAGAATATGGCAGTATTACCCTTAAGAGTGGTAGCTGGGTGGGTGGTCCACAGATATGGCCACCAGCTTGCCTTTTTTACTCCCCCATGGGTGCCCCTGGTAGAGGCATCAGGCCTCCTGGTTGCTGCCCTCTTTAAATGGTCAATTTTGGGACCCTGATGGGAGAGCGGGAAAGGGATAAGCACTTATCCAGACACTCATCCACACACATACTCACAGTTACTTTCCTAAACTAAAGTGTGGGTCACAGCTTCAGTGATTTTCTAGTAAATAATTTGTGCATGTTGTTATTACATCATATTTCTGGATTGTTCGTATTTCCTGGAGGATCCCCTGCCACACAAGGATTCCTTCTTCCCCCAAGGATTGTTTCTCCAACTGTGCTGTTTTCTTCCAGCAGATCCAAGCCTTGCTCCTTGCCAGACACAAAACCTTAGTCCACACAGCCTAACCACAACACCAACAACCTCCTCTCTTGTCTAACAAATCTGCCTCAGACATTTTCACCAAAAGGCAAAGTTGCCTGCTCAGAGGTAATTAAAGAAGAGGCTTCTAGATCAGGCTTTGCACATACGGTAGCAGCCAAGCAGAATGGCTCAGAGTTCTGAAACTGATTTTTAGAGCCTCGAGAGAATTTCCTCAAAGCTGAGATCTGGGAAAGCTTTTATGCGTCAGAGAGCAACGGCCAGAGCAGACAGAAATAGTGGTAGCCTTATATGTTCAAACTTATATAAATGATCATCTTTTCTGTTTCATGTGTCTTTGTATCTAACACAATGAACCCACGCTCTGCCCTCTCGAGAGGGCAGGATTTCTAAAAGGGAAGGCCTCGTCTTCTCTCATCTTAAAGCAGCCCCTTTTTGTGCTCAGAGAAAAGTTAGGGATGAGAAAAGCAAGAAGAGGAATGGGAGGAAAGGAAATGCAAACCCTTCATAATAATACATCCCGCCTAACTGATTCCTCTTACCAGTCACAAGGCCTCTGTTTGGGGTGAGGGACTTGGATAACACACCCCACTCCCCAATATAAAGGAGATCTGAGTTTCAAAATGACAAGGAGCAATACATCTGGCTGCAGCAAAGATGAAAAAACACAGCATTTTAAAATAAGATTTTTTAAGAAGAAAACCACAGTAAAATTGTTTTTGGAACATTTTATGACACTACACAAGAATGTGTCGATCTCATCTAAACTGTTATGATATATAATGGTGAAGATTTAACGGCTATGAAGTATTCATTAGCAGTGATATATAAAAAGTAACTGATACATTGCAATGGAATTTCTCTTTCCAGTTACATAGCCGATGTAACCACAGTGGTCAGTGACACAGCTCTGCTAGATTTTTTCCATGTTTATCTAGCCCTTGCTTAGTAAGCACATCATGCATTCCATTCATTAAAGTCTATGCAGGAAAGAATAGAATCTGACCCTAAGCCATATTTTTACTACTTGTAAGCTTGTCAAATAGGGGCCAGCTTAGGTGTCTGCCAATGCTTTCTGTCAAGCATTCTTTTTTTTTTTTTGTTTGGGCCTTGAGTACTGCTGAGGAGCTCTAGAATATCAGGCTTAGGATTTCTTCTATGGTACCTTCCAATTATCCTGAGCTTATTTCATCTACCTTTGGTGGAATCATGACTGAGAAATATGTGTAGTGAAGACATTTTGGACTCAAAATATTGTCTGTGGAAAAAATTAAGGATGATGCATATTCAAGCCTAAGTGGTTCAGCTCTCTTGGCTGTGAAAAAGCACTGCACTCAGGTTATTTTTATGATAGTAAAGATATATTAATACTGAGGGTGGACAAGCTGTTGTGCTGGCTGGAATTTCTGGAAATGGTAGCCTCAACCCTGAATCACCAAATCAAAGAATGCTAGTGACCCAGGCTTTCTTTTGTCCCACACGTTTTCTGCATATTACAGGCTTTTAGGTCTTTACTCTTCAAAAAGAGGTTCCTTATTGTGTTTATTCTTAACAGACCAGTTTGAACATGAAAAGTGACAAATGGTCAACACTGGGCTTAAAGAAAACGTCGTTGAATTAAAGGTGAAGGAAAATGTCAGGAAAAGGAGAATTGTAAACTCTGGTCCTGTCTTTCAAAAAAAATCTTATTTGCATAAGTTCTGCATGTGCACATAAATATCCCTATGCAACTTCTAGGAAATTATCCTGGATTATATTTTCAAACTAAGATTCTGATTTTCACATAATACCTTTTAATAATATAGAGAAGATATAAATTAGATTACCAGTTTTGGTTTGATAGTATCACATGGAGATTTCTTCTTTATGCTCAGGATAGTCCATTTTGGTCAGTATGCTACAAACACAACCAAAGGCCAGTTTACTCCAAACATGGTCATACTGTTCTATGCAAGCTAGAAGCTCTAAACTAGAGACAATCTTGCAAGCATACCATTATCTACATCTCACCAACCAGGAGGTATGAGTAGTATGCTAACAAGTGTCTATGGAGATTCTCAGTCATCCAAGTCATGGTTGTCCCAAAGGTGCTTTTTCAAGAGGCTACTAGACTTTCTTGTTTTTCTTTAAAGATGTTTCATTTCTCATCCAAGAAGCTTCTTCAGCTCTGACTGGATGGTGGGGAATGGAAGGATTTATATTCCTTGCAGACAGCTGGTCATTTAGAGAGTTCTTGAGGCCATTTGGAGGTTTATCTGTGTCCTCAGGGTCACCTGAGTAGTGCAAATGTGTGTGGAGCCATCTTGGCTGCAGGATGTTTTCTGCCCTGTGTGACTGTGTCCCTTCACTATTGAACACAGGCACAGGCTGTTGGGGATGAGTCTGTGTTGTCTGCATCTCAAACTGAAGCACAAATGGTTCCTGTAGTCTGCAATGTTTTCTGGAAATCCATTCATACTCCTGCACCATTCAAAGGGTGTTCATCCCAAAGTGCATAGCTAAATGTCTATGGAGATTCTAAGTCATCCAGGTCATGGCTGTGTCAAAGGTGATTTTTCAGGAGGCAACTAGACTTTCTTGTTTTTCTTTGAAGACATTTCGCCACTTGGATGAGAAGTGAAACATCTTCAAAGAAAAACAAGAAAGTCCAGTTGCCTCCTGAAAAAGCACCTTTGGGAGTATACTGACAACATTCATAAAGTGCTTTCCATAATATTGCTTACCTGAAAAAGGAATAGTGTGATGAATTTGTTTATGTGCATTTAATTAAGATTACCTTTACATTCTGTTTATTTGAATCCCAACTGCACGTGCTATCAAACTATTTTATTTAATCAATTTATATAGCCATTCATCGCACATACAGCTTACAATAAAGTAGATAAAACATATACAATACAAAAAATAAAAACACACAACATCTGGGAAACATAACAACACTATTAACATAGCCAGGAGACAGGCTCCATCACATACCCAGGCTTGGATACAGAAACAGATTTTCAAGGCCTTATGAAAGCCCAGTAGGGCTGGGGCCAGTCTGATATCTGGAAGGATGATATTCCAAAGGGCAGGCATCTTGGTAGAAAAGGCTCTCCTCCTAGAGCCTGCCAGATGGCAGTCTCTAGTTGATGGTGCCTGGAGTATTCCCTTTGTGCTGCATCCGATAGGATGAGTAGAAACAACTGGGGACAGATGGTTGTGTGTTTTTCTTTCTGGGTAAGAGTTTAGGTTAACAAGTTAATATAAAACTCATCAACAATTATGTCTCTACAGGACATAACATACTCTTTTTCTAGAATACCACCTGCTCCTTCTATTTACCTTGAGAATACTTTATAATATCATATAGGCACAGGGAAACCAAGGAAAAGTACAATATCTGTGAGCATATTGGATATACATTAATAAATAAGCAGAGTGATCTCATAGTTTGTTGCAGATTAGTTCATGGTAACACTCTCTGATTAAGTGTGCTTGGAAATACTTTGAAGATAACATGGAAATGATAATTGTTGATAACAAATTGTGGATAGCTATTTTGTACTCATACCACTTAGAAAAGAGCCAATAGTTACAAATAGGCATATTCTCACACACACAGTAAAACTCATGTTTTTGTTTTGTTCTGTCATCTAAAGGAGGTGTATGGAATATATTTGTGAGGATATATTCCATTACATTGTTAGATTTAATACTCATCATTTTGCTTTTCAATTTCAAATCCTGCATGCAAAGATTTGGACAAAAGGGAATCACATACAGAAAACAGATCACACATACTGAACTGAGTGTTGGTGCTCAAGTGTTGCTGCTCAAGCCTCTGTGCATGCTTCTTAAAACTACAGGAAGTAGCAACTGCTAAAAAATTAAAGCCATTGTTTGGGCAACAAGTCCATTTAATATAACTTTAGCCAGTCCTCAAATATGGTATGTTAGCAACCTTTGAAGTAGAGGAAGTGTTCATGACAATTCTAATAGCTATAACTGCAAGGAGAAATTGTAGTTACTTCCAGGGCATCCAAAATATTTCATTCATCAAATTTTACTTCTTTTTTTTTTAATATTTCCCTACAACCCTACAAATAGCCCCCTAGCTCTATTGAAACATACTGCATAATTTCAGATTGTGAAACAGTGGGTTTTAATAAAAGATCTTGAACCATTGAAATATAACATTAATTTTATTTAAATAATGTAAACATTAATGCATATGTTTTTTATTATTTAAATTACAAATAAAGCAGGAAGAAAAGAATCCAATGATTACTTGATTATGTCTTTCATCCTCTGGCGTCCCTTGTTAATTTATACTTAAAAGCTCTGTTCCTCATTCATTTTCCAAGGGAATATCTTTAACAATTCTTTAAAGAACCATTGTGGTTCTTTACCAGATGGGTATCTTAGCTCATGCTCACTAAAAAGGGGGGAAAAAGAACTAACCACTACAGTCTCTCTTGTGTACAGTTCTGATGATGACAACATAACCATATGCCATCTAAGACATTCAAAACCAAGGAATGGCCCATCACAACAAGAACAATAATGGGATACTGTTCCAAGATTCTTTGAATTGATTGAAACTAACCAAACCTTTCAGTCCTAGAATTGACTGTCTCATTTCTACAATAATGAAGTCTTTTTAAAGCCCATATGGAAACAATTCATGAAACTTCTACTTCCCTTATACTGAAATTCCAGCGACAAGAATTTACTTACAATTACATTAATGAAGTGTTTCATATTTTAGAAGTTTATTGCCAAGCCTCAGTTTATTCAGTGGCTTGTTGCTACATAAACATTTCAGATCTGACATTCTTCTAAAATCCTTGAGATGAATGTTATACTTTGAAAAGAACCACTTTCATTAGAAATTAACTGTATAAGTATTATTAAAATAGCAGGAAGTAATGATTGCAACATTTCATCTACTCCTCCATATGGTATTTAGGTCATGTTAAAGACTTTGAATATGAAGGGAATTGTTCTTATTGTTGTTGTTACTACTACTACTACAATCCTAGCTCCAACTTGCCCCCTTCAAATGGATTGAATCATGCCATCTGGGAATTTTGGGAGTTATAGTCCAAACAAATCTGACTGGTTGGGAAGGATGAGTTTGGGCCAATCAGGTGTGTTCAGGCTGTGAACAACTTGCTGTCCAAGGCAAAAAAAAAAGTCTTCAGTGCAGTCCTATTTTAAATTCAAGTAATCTTTCAGAAATTATTCCCTTCTTCCTAGCATAACTATAAATGCAATTCATTTGGGCCTGAGGAGGAAGAGAGCAAATGCAAGACATCCCAGACGTGTGTGTTTGTGTAGATGTGTGTAGGTGTGTGTGTAGGGAGAGAGAAAGAGAGAGAGAGAGAGAGAACCTCATTTCTAACTTTTTAGCTACAAGAAGGGACTGGAAAATCTTGCTTCCATTCAGTCTGAACTGCATACTCTATTTAGTTTAATTGTTTAGGTCATGGATGGATAACTTATAACCTTCTTTTTTATAACCTTCAGAGTTACTTCCCTAAATCTCACTGTCAACATTTATTAGTCAACAATAATTAACAGTATATGATTTCTCATGATTTCCTTTGAAATAAAACAAATAACATATGTCTTAGGATAGACATAAGATACTTAAACATCATAAACTTTCTCCCACCCCATTCAAGAAAAACTCCCAAAATAAAGGAAAAAAGCTTGCCTATTGGCATGGCATCATTGCCCCCTTGTCCCAGTGGGATGACCAGAACATACCAGGGATAAGCAGCTCTGCAAGTAATCTGGCCTTATGACATGTAGGGTCTTAAAGATGATAACTACTGTAGCACCTTGAATTGCACTCAGGAACCCAATGGGAATCAGCATAGCTTACATAACAATGACGTTATGTAGGTGCATTATGATGCACCCAGTAATATAAGTGTTGTTGCATCTAGGTCCAGCTGAAGCTTCTAAATAATTTTCAAGGACAACCCCATATGCAGCATGTTGCAGTATTTCAAATAGGAGGTAACTTAGGCATGAGAGACTGTGAGAAGAATAGGTACAATTGGTGCACAGTTTGGGCATAATAGGCATAATTAATGCACAATAGTTGAGTCAATGCTGGTTTTTTCCCTTACAAACCCATACAGATTTCAGACCGTAGAAAAGCACCTCAGTCACACCACTTGGGTGACATGGAGCAGAAATGTATATTAGACTATTTTCAGAATACCGATAATTATTACCCTGTGTCAATGAATGACCTCATCCAGTAGTTTCATGTAGATGTTAAATAGAAGCAGGGAGAAAATTGAACCCTCTGGCTTCCCACAAACCAGAAGCCCATACCTGGACCTGTCCCTCCCCCACTCCACAACAGGAGGGACTGAAACTGACCCAGAGGAAGGAAGAGAACCACTGAGGAACCATGCTGCCCACTCCCTATCTCCTCAGCTGGCTGCCCAAAATACAATAATTGATGGTATCAAAAGCTACTGACAGATCAAGGATGACCAAATTGGATAGATTACTCTCATCCTGGGCTTTTCAGATGTCATCCACAAGTGTGATCAATGCTGTCTTAGGCCTGGAACCAGACTGCAATGGATCCAAATAATTTGCTTCCTTCAGAGTCCTTTGAAGCTAGAGACCTACCATCTACTCAACAACTTTCCCCCAAAGTTTGAAGACTGGAGAAAAATTGTTTGGTGTTGCTGGGTCCAAAGATGGTTCTTGTAGAAGCAGCAGATCATTGCCTCCTTTAAGGAAGCAGAACTGCTCTTTTTCAATATAAAGCATTCACCACTGCTTTGATAATAGCTGCAGGTCCCTTCCCCCCACCCCCACCATAGATAGCACAGTTCATAGTCCCAAAGACTGCTCACTTCTCCAGAATCTTTGGCTAGAACAGAGGCCAGATAATTGGACAAGACTGGGTCCTTGTCATCTTCATTGGACCAGCACAGCCAGAGGTCATCTCCAGGTAAATCTGAGCAAATTTATCTGACTAATGCTCAACATAATCTTTACAGAAACCTTGCAAAAACTCCCCTGACTTCTCCATACCCAGAAGAGACCGAGTCACCCAAAGCATGTTTGCTAAGGGGCTACCTGCAGATGCAATAAGGACGGAGAAATAGATGCATTTTCCACCTTTATTGCTACAATGTAGTCTTTAATATACAATCTTACCCTGTGCCTGGTTGGACAGACTGTCTTTCTCAGTGGTGTTGTAGATATTTCTTATACTGTTTCATCTCCTGGAGTTCCTCTGAGAGCCAGGGGATATCCAGGGTCAATCTGCATAGAGTGTTTGCATTGCCATGATGGCTGTTGAAGGCCATTATTGCTTCTTCATTCCAAGCAGTGATTAATACATCTTTGAAGCACGTACCAATACTTTAGGAATTACCCCAAATTCCATTTGGATCCTCATCAGGCCTCAGGGTGGATGATTAAATAAGTCCTTCTCCACTGCAGCAGAAGGCAGCCCTGGAAAACTCTGAGGTCAGCAGGGAGTGATCCATCCATGAGAAAGAACTAATGACAATGTCTCCCAACTTGAGAACATATTGCCATAATCTAATCTGTGACCTCCATTGTATATATATTCCATGTATACTGTTCACAGTACACAGAATATAGATTATTCATATAGATTGGGTCCAGAATACACACAACTGCACATACGAAGGAACTAAAGTAAGCCAGAAAGGGAGTTTGAAGGAAAAAAATCCTGAATGCAATAATAGTAAATATAAACCAGTTCTATAAATATAGGGTTGCAAACAAAAGACTATTATACGGTAGATACAACATTGTGGAATTGGTTTCTTTTTAAATTTTATAATTTAAGAAACTTGAGAGATTGGCATTTATTATTTCCATTTCTAATCTATTTTGACATTAGCAGTGGGGATTTCTCCCTGGCTAGTTTAAAATTTGTTGTTATTTCCTCTTCCTACCACAGATAAGTAGAAATGCTGCATGCCATGCATGAAATGGAGTTTTTTCTCAGTAAAGTTTTCATTTGTGAAAAAAAAGAGAGAGCATTTTCACATATGGTTGTCAGATTTCTTACATTGATATTACTCTTATGTGACAAATGTGACAGGTGGGAATGAATGCACAATGTTTTTGCATTGGTTGCAGTGATAGCAGGTTCTTTTCTTGATGCATATGATGAAACACGCATTTATGCATTATAATTTATGGAAGGGAAGCAGGAATCTGTTATTTGCACCAACATTAGAGACACTGGACGTTAAAGAACTGGTACTGCAGATTTTATTTTAAGGTTGCCTTTAATATGAGCCTAACTATCTATTTTAAACCTGTTTTGAAAGATTATTTTAGCCCTGCATTTTCAGATATCCCCTATCATGTGGTTGAAAAGGAAAACAAATGATCTGATAAATAACAGTGAAAAGAATGTGTGTTGCAAAATAGGCGTTAAAAGATTTAAGAGCAAAAGATGAAGCTATTCAGCTTATTTGCCCCTGCCAATTTCCAAGGAAAAGTGCTGAAGAGACAATGCAACACAGGATGTTAAGGAGATCTAGCCTTAAATCTTGGGGGCTGAATTGCCAAGACTTAAGCACTCTAGGGACAGAAATTCATTAAATAACAATTGATTCAGCAGCCAATGAAGCATAAACGATCAGGTAAAACCATAGCAGGAAGAGCTAGTCATGATAAAGAATCCTCTTCTCAGATGTTCTTCCTTTTTTTAATGTACGTTTCTTACACTTAAAACCTTGATAAGTTTCTATGTGCGTTTTGTAGCTCAGTACAAATCTATACTATTCTCTCAATTGCTGGAACTAGTGACAGAAGAACAGAACACATATAATTATTTGGGCTTCCTTTCTTACATTTGCCACAGTCCTTATTGGCAGAAATCACTGCATGGTGTGTGTAGGTGAATTAGAGACAATTATATTTTGGTGCAGAAGGGACAGAGTTTCAGGCCTTTTGAAATCAGTATCTGATTATTCTAATGTTTTTGAACAACTTGACATCCCCTTTTACTAATGGAAAAAGAACTCTGGAATTGGTAGTTCTTGGGAGAACAAGTCATGGAGGGAAGCATAAATCATTCTCTCTCTTAAATTATTTATTTTGACCTAGTCAATCTGTCTGAGCCCAACCTTCCTCTCAGCAGATTGCTGCTGTAGTGAAAAATTGGAGGACGGGGTGCTGTGTATGCTGCTTTGAGCTCCTGAACAAAAAAGTGGGATATCAATCAGTCAATCAAATATATTCTAATACTGATTCTGACTGGCTCCAACAAATCTCAACGATCTACACCAGGGGTCTTCAAACCTGGCCCTTTTATGACTTGTGGACTTCAACTCCCAGAATTCCTCAGCCAGGCACGCTGGCTGAGGAATTCTGGGAATTAAAGTCCAGAAGTCATAAAAGGGCCAAGTTTGAAGACCCCTGATCTACACAATAATAGAATTGGATGTATGTTTGCCATAAAGAAGCTCCAAAAAAGCATTTTATCCTTTGTTTTTCTCATGTTATTAAGATTATACAATTAGTCATTTGACAACAGTTCAAAGTTACCCCCCCCAAAAAAAGCTATATATGACCTGGTTTTGAAGACCAACTGTAGGAATGCTACAGCAGCTCCCTGCCTTTCTCCCCCCATTATCCCTCACCTTGCAGGCCATGTGACCTCAAGAGAAGCAGAGAGGAGCTTACAACTGAGCAGTCACTAACATTCCACGGTATTTCTCTCTCCAAGAGAGATGGAGAGGTGGTGTCTGGATTTTTTTCTTTGCAGCCTTAGGCCAAATCGAGCCCATTTTCAATCTCAGGTGTTTTTTTGTTTTTTTTTTGAGGGGAGCATTAGCCAGCCTCTCCTACAATTTCAAATTCTTATTTTGTTTCTGGAGAATTATTCTGCTGTTGGAAATAATTCTGAGATCCTTTTCATAATTTATCTCAAACTTTCTATTGGGCTGGAAAGAATAAAAAGAGATAATTAGTCAAAATCTTGCCATTACAGCATGTTATCCTTATCAGTGAGTGTAACTTATTTCTGTCTTATAAACTGTGGCTGACACAAACTATGATTTAATATGATGTATGAACACATTGCGCTCTAGAGGGCTCATTTTATTAAATTACAGCATTGATATCGCACCTGTTGTATTCTGAGCAAGCACAAGAAATGTATCTACTACACAGCGGTTTGAATTTCTCTTTTGACCATAATCCCTCCAATTTGAACCTCCAATTTCAACATACAGTTTCAACATACATCAACTTTGTGTATACTGATTCTCATGTTTGAGTTATGTTGAATACAAATCCAATCCACATATTGTGAGGGGATATAGATGAGCTCTCCTAGGGATATCCAAAGCAAATGGAAAACTCTGCAGTACCATCATTGCTCAAGCCCCTCCTTTATATGCCCATGTCATGACAGCTCTTCAGGGTGGGGTGTGTGCAGTGATGTCACTGTGCATGCTCATCCACCTTCAAAGCACATCTTGTTTCTTGCTTACTGGCCAGAAGTAGTCCAGCTGGTCCAGCTGATTAGTTTTCTGCCAGTTTTCAATTGGATATCGTAATGCAAAGTGGGTAGACTTAGGTCTCATATATCTGCTTTACCTTTCTTCTGGTTTGCGGATTTAGGGTTTTTGTTTAAAAGCAAGATCAACAACAAAACAAGTTTTTATATGTTTCCTACTTCAAAATGGCAGGAAATTGTTTTATTGATTTTCTACACTTGCACTGATAAAATTCAGTGGTATGATGGGAGGAGGATTAGATGACTGAAACCTGCACGGAGCTTTGGGATTGTAGATTGTAGGTGGCCTAGCCTTGTTACAAGATGCCACATGTCCTTGTTAATCTGGTTCCAAGACAGTAAGTACAGGAAAAAGAATTTCCTATAAACAGTTCTACTACAATTTCTATCTTTCTCTACAATGAGAATACTAGCTCAAACCTCTTTTTTTTCAGTTTAGCTATTGCTTAATGGGGCTTGAGGAAAAGAAGGAAAATTATGGCACAACACTCAGCTGTATTCCATGTCTTCCCCACATCCTAGCTGCTTTGTCCTGTAGCAGGCAAATGAGAGGCATTGTGCTCTTCTGGCAATAGCTTTCTCCTCCAGGAGAGGCCTAGTTCTCTGAATACCACAGCAACTGAATAAGCACTCCAGTGTCACTTATTAAAATGCCAGTTGATCTCGTAGCAAAGAACAACTTCCTCAGAAAAGTATATTTTTTCAGACAATTGAGATTATATCTACTCTTACATATTGACCTTTGCTACCCTGTCTTTCAAATTCAATTACATTTCATACCTGTCCTCCAAATGCTTGCTAATTCTAAACGCCCAGTGGGTGGTGAAATACAAAAGATTATGGGCTTGACAGTCCTTCCACTATACTTTTGTTATTAAAATTATACCGGTCAGACTTTACAAATCTGACAAGCCCAATGCCTTTCCACATACTGGCACAGATGCTGAAGAATTAATGGTTTGCCGTTCCAAGAGTCTTTGCTTAAGGCAATTTCTCTTGACAATTACAGGATTAGGGATGTTCAGCTAGTCCCCACAATTAAATAAACTGAGGACTAGAACATCCCTAAGGCATCAATATTATAAATGTGTTCACATAGCTAGACTTATTTCTGATTATGTGTCTTCCTAGGTTGGCAACACCATTTCTACAGTGTAACTATTGTAATGGAAAATGGTGCTGGGCAACACAGACAAAGAATGCTTGGCGGGGATCCAGTGAGTTGCCAAACAAGTTCTTGCCTGGGAGGAAACATTTTGGATTTTGGATTTAAGAAAGCAAGCTTTCATCTTATGAGCGTATTCTTTTTGAAACCAAAGAGAATTTCACAAGTCAGATGAGATAAAGCTTGAAGTTCTGTTGTTTAAAGAGGAAGAGAATTAAAAAATCCCACCAGACTTTGGATATACTCACAAAACTGGCTGGATTTTAGGCACAGTACCTCTGAAATACATCTCATGTAGAGACATATTTCACACTTGGCAAAGCTCCTGTTGCTCTCGGGAGGCTAAAAAAAGTGGAATGTTTGAGCATGTCTGACTTCTTAGAGCCAACAAAGGAAGACAGGAAAACCTTTCAAAATGAAGATGATCTTTCTTAACAAGGAGAGCATTTGAAGCATTGTATCACATCATATTACTCTTGAAATAATATGGTGCAAAGAATCCTCCTTCCACCCTTGCTTATGTTCTTACTGAGACTGTAAGTTACTGAGGCAAATTTTAATTTTAATAATTTTAATGGGCACTAGTATTGCTTAAAACCAGACAATCAACATGAAGCTTAAATTACAATTGTACAGCAGGCCTCGCCTAACATTTGTTATAGCCTTTCAGCTTCTATGCCTGTGCCACCCCTGCGCCCCCAGTATTTGCATTAAAAACAGAATATGTACCCAATTTCTATTAAATTGCATCTTCACCTTCACAAGTAGGGCACACTTATCTTTTACTTTAAGACTGAAAAGACAAAAAGGTTTATAGATTTGATTTGCGCAAGAGGCAAGTCCTCTTAGCTCTGACCACATAGTTCTCAGATAAGGAGTCTTTTTATGATAAAGAAACAATGAAAATGGAATTAAGAGCTATGGGGAAAGAATGTAGGAAAGGAAAATACTAATTTTACCTGCTCAAGAGAGCTTCCACAGGATTAACCCATAGGCTGCATATAGGATGTGACATTCATCCTTTGTATGAAATGTCTGAAAAACAGCAGAAATAAAGTATTTTAATTGTGTAAAAAAACACACATTTACAAGGGGCATAAAGTTGAAAGTGACCAAAGATCTACATAAAGTTTTATTTCAGTCTGAATTTGCTGACAGTGATATACATACATTGGATCCTCAGGCACACTAATCTAGAGTTCTAGACTATTCTCCATGGAACTTAAGTCTTAATCAAAAACTCTGTTGCCCAAACTCAATTAACTCTCCTAAATTCAATTAATTTCCTAAATCTTCCCCAAACAGAAAAATCTTTCTTTGACAAGAATGTACATATCTGCTTTCCAATTGTCAGCTTATGACTGGACTGGTGTTTACCTTCTTCCTCCAGGGTATCTGAGAAACTGCCTTACCCTGATACAATTATCCTGCCTTACTAATTCCAGGGGAAAGGGCCTACTTCAGATCCTATCAGCCAAAGAATTTCAGCTGGCAGGGCCCAGGAGAAAAGCCTTTTCTGCTATGGCCCCTGCCCTCTGGAATATTCTCCCATCAGTGGTGAGATTTGCCCCCCCACACCTGGCCTTCTGGAAGAGCTTAAAAACTTGGTTTGCTGCTTGGCCTGGGCCCCCGATAAGAGCTTGCTATATAGAGGGTGGCTGATGGGATGGAGAAGATTCTCACCCTCATCTTGCTGCCCATCATCTTGGGTCTTAACTTTTAATCTTTTTATTCTAATTTTAATTGTTTTTAGCACTTTAAAACTTTTTATTATATTGTATGCTACTCAGAGTCACTGTATTAGTGAGATGAATGTCATAGACATTTAATAAATAAATAATAAATTATAATATTCATGAAAGCATGTTAGTTTTAATTGAACCACGTTGGATCTGTTCAGGTATTACCATCACCCAGACTCCAGTAGGACGCTTTGATAAACTGATTTTGGATAATATCTAGTTTTGATTTTTTTATAATGGACTCTGTCATATTGCTATCATGTTTTTCAAGTCATAAATCTCAGTGTAAACCTCAACATGTAGTTAAAGCAATCACTGCTAAAAATTCTGACACTTCTGGAGATAGGTCAGGGAACACATAATGGATAAAGATGTGAAGATAATTTATTAAAAAAAAACCAAAAGTACAAAAATATCCACAAACCAATTAATTTAGAAAAAAACATTTAAACAACTACTGATAATATCATCATCCAGTGATATGAATTTGACTCCTAGGCTAGTTAGGCAATAAGGGGTTAGACTCAAAGTTAATTCTGAAGCTGGTTGTTTTTCCAAGTAATATGTACATTATCAAAGACATTCTGGGGAAAAAAGAGGAAAAATTGGCAATAACAACTGCCACTTAGCAGATTATTTATCATATGAGTAGGAAGTATGTGATGTTAAAAATGAGGATGAGTAGGAGAGAATGGCATGAATATTGAAAAGTGACTCACTGGCCTGCTGCATTAGATTATTTATTTGTTTGTTTGTTTGTTTGTTTGTTTGTTTATTATTCAAGGTGGCAAATATATTAAATACACCTACCTCCTCTTGGTGTCTTCAGAAAAACAGGAAACCTGGCTGTCAAAATGTATGTAAAACTTATTTTCCAGCTTTGCGTTATAATGAAGCATGGCTGCTTACTGCTGAAATTAGACTGATTCAAGCAAAAGATGACGTGGGACCACTTTACCTCAGAAGCAAACGAAAGAGGTATAAAGGAAGTATTTCCCAGAGTATTGAATTAATGTTTTATCTCCATGATGGTCAAGTCATACTCTTTAATTTTAAAATGGGGGGCTCTTATGAATTGCTCTTTATAATTTATTTTATAGATTGCACTTTTCCCTGAAGCTTAAAGTTAGCTATAGTAATAATAACATGTGTTAGAGTTATAGAATATTATAGGACATTTTCTGTCTTTTTATAGAAATGTTAATTTATCTGGCAACATATTTGCAGTGTTCTTTCTAAAACATAGAAAGGATATTTTTGCAATAGCAACTCTGTGTATTTTGAATCTCATGGATGATTGATTACTTACTAAATTTGAAATCCAAATTGTGAGTTTGAATACACACACATATATATATGTTCTTGATTATACTAAAAATCCGAATCCTGGGTATACACATATCGTAAGCCAAATAAATATTAACGATCACCAGGATAAAAATCTTAAACAAAGACTGTTTAATTTACAAAGCTTAGCTTTCGTCGGCCACACTGCTGACATCGTCAGAGCATAAAATGTGAGATTTGGGAGTCCGTTCTTATATGACTGGCTGTTTCTGCGCCCGGGCCCTCGACCTAGTCATCGGTCCGCTCATCAGCATCGGGCGCCTCATTCATAAAGGGGCCGTCTCCAAAGTTGTCCTCTCCTCTCCAGTTGCTATTGTTCCTTTGGCATGTGTGTTAGCGCTGGGGGATAGAGTGTCGGATCGCTCCTGCTCATCCTGCTCAGCGCCGGGGGATCGAATGTCAAATCGTTCCTGCTTCTCCCCCCCCCATCACCATCTCTATCGCCCCTTCAACATTTGATATGCAGGGGTGGGGAGGGCATCGCACCAACCGGCAACAGAGGCAACCAACCCACACTCTGCAGGACTGGAAGGATGGAGCAATAGAAGGGACTACTACAATCCCCGGAGAAAACAACGAACTGGAGTTGCACCTTACAGGCAAGACAATGCCCCAGGCCCAGCTGAGCACAAAAAGAAAAGGGGGGGGCGCAGTCGAACGCTACCAGACAACCAACCCCTAGGCATTTACATGCAAGGAGGCATAGGGGTGACGAGTGGAAAAAGAACAGGGGAAGCCCACCCCATAGATCCCCCAGACACACACAGCCCAATCCAGCTAAGACAGGGGGGAGGGAGGAGGATAACGAGCAGGAACGATCAGATAGCCAACCCCGTGACACACACACACATACGGGAGGAGTGGGGGAAGAACTACAAAGTGCCAGTCGGATGACCACCCCCCGAGCAGTCACACATGCGAAGGAGGGGTAGCGGAACTTGGGAGGAGGAGGGGGCACCAGAGATACGCCCGGTGAAGGACTGGGCAATAGAGACGTGGCCACGGCCAGTGACGAGGAGAGCAATGAACAGCGTGTGCAAACCGCGAGACGACTATCTCCTGCACTCCCACACGCGCGCTGAGGAAACTACACATCTAATGAGCGGGAGGGGGCGACCTTAAGAGCACGCCTGATAGACAACCCACCAATAGATAGAGGGGCCCATCCGACAGCGAGACAAGAGGAGGGTAGGGAACAGGAATGGCCCCCAGGTGTTTGCACACGGGCAAGGAAAATTATAGGACTGGAGAATAGGAAGATGCCGGGTAGTTTAGAGACATGAAGGCAAACCAAGATGAACGGGGCCATGGTGATGGGGGGGGGAGAAGCAGGAACGGTTTGACATTCGATCCCCCGGCGCTGAGCAGGATGAGCAGGAGCGATCTGACACTCTATCCCCCAGCGCTAACACATATGCCAAAGGAACAATAGCAACTGGAGAGGAGAGGACAACTTTGGAGACGGCCCCTTTAAGAACGAGGCGCCCGACGTTGATGAGCGGACTGATGACTAGGTCGAGGGCCTGGGCACAGAAACAGCCAGTCATATAAGAACGGACTCCCAAATCTCACATTTTATGCTCTGACGATGTTGGCAGTGTAGCCGACGAAAGCTAAGCTTTGTAAATTAAACAGTCTTTGTTTAAGATTTTTATCCTGGTGATCGTTAATATTTATTTGGCTTACGATATATATATATATATATATATATGTAGGTCTTTGGTAATTCGGGTTTTCTCCCGCGTAAAATTGAAAGTGTCTTGGCGACGTTTCGACGAAGTCTCATTCGTCATCTTCAGGCTGGTGTCTCTTCGGCTTCGTGCTTCTAGGAGCACCTAGAAGCACGAAGCCGAAGAGACACCAGCCTGAAGATGACGAATGAGACTTCGTCGAAACGTCGCCAAGACACTTTCAATTTTACGCGGGAGAAAACCCGAATTACCAAAGACCTACATACAAACACCCGTGAAAACCTCAGAAAACATATATATATATATATATGTAGGTCTTTGGTAATTCGGGTTTTCTCCCGCGTAAAATTGAAAGTGTCTTGGCAACGTTTCGACGAAGGAACCCCACTTAGACCCATAGTCAGCTCCATAGGCTCACCTCTACAAAACCTAGCCAAATTTCTCGCCAAACAACTACAGCCCTATTCAGAATCCATCACCTCACACATAAAAAATTCATTCCAATTCATAGAGATCATAAAGAAACAAAACTTACAGCCCAGCGACCTACTCGTGAGCTTTGATGTCATTTCCCTCTTCACCCAAGTGCCAATCCAAGAAGCCTTGACAGCTATCCAAAACAAATATAACCCCCCCAAGCACATCCTAGATCTGACCAACCATTGCCTATCCAACACATACTTCATCTATAATGGACAAAAATACAAACAAATAGAAGGAGCACCCATGGGGTCACCCCTCTCACCTGTCATTGCAAACCTCTACATGGAACACTTTGAAACCCAAGCTCTAGAAAAATCTGATCATAAACCAAAACTCTGGCTCAGATACGTAGACGACACCTTCATAATCTGGCCACATGGGAAAGAAAAACTAGACAACTTCCTCACACACCTCAACAGCCTACACCCCAAAATACAGTTCACCATGGAAACAGAAGCTAACAAGCAACTTCCCTTCCTGGATGTCTTAGTCTACAAGAAATCCAATGGCTCCCTAGGACACACCATCTACCAGAAGAAAACACACACAAACCGCTATCTGCACGCACTCTCACACCACCACCCAGCACAGATCAACTCCGTAGCCAAGACACTCATCTCGAGAACAAAATGCTTAGCTGACGAACAACACCTAAAAAGCGAACTACACACTCTCACTAATGTACTAACATCCAACGGATTCCAAAGAAATAAGATTACCAACTTAATCCAAAAAGAAACCCCCACTAAAATCCAAGACATAGAACAAGAAAACGGCAAAGCCCTCCTCCCATACATAAAAGGCACCACAGACAAAATCAGCAAGATCCTCCACAAACACAACATCAAGACA
This sequence comes from Azemiops feae, assembly GCA_023970755.1. Lineage (NCBI taxonomy): Eukaryota > Metazoa > Chordata > Lepidosauria > Squamata > Viperidae > Azemiops > Azemiops feae. The sequence goes on from JALGBA010000439.1 coordinate 544,849, forward strand.
GCATTCTGCACAAACCGAAAAATATCTACCATCCTAAGAAACCCCAAAGACAAAATGGAGTTAGAAAATCAAGGAGTATATGAAATCCCATGCACCGCCTGCCCCACCACATACATCGGACAAACCAACAGAAGAATAAGCGCACGCATTGAAGAACACAAGAACTCAGTCAGAAAAGAGGAACCAACTTCCTCCCTGGTCCAACACCTCAAAGCCACAGGACATAAAATTGACTTTAAAAATACCAGAACTATTGCCAAAACTGAACACTTTAACAACAGAATAATCAGAGAAGCCATCGAGATAGAAAAACGCCCACACAGCATGAATAAACGAGATGATACCTCCCGCCTACCAGCCATTTGGAAACCCAGCCTTATTGACAGATGAATCCCTAGCACAAGGAGCAACACTGGACCCACACTCACGAAGACCACACATGATGCCACCACCACACATCCACGCAAAAAGCAGACTCAAACCCGCACCGATGATGAGGCACGACCGCGGACCAGAAACCAGACCATAGCTGCATCATTGGCCATTTTAAACCCCTCCATTTCATACGTGAAGCAAACTGACACCCACCTTGAAGATGTGGCACGACCACGAACACGAAGCCAAACAACAGCAATGCAGCTCTCCATCTCAAATCCCCCTGCAACTCAGACTATTCTGAGCACAACAGGGCCCCCACCCAAGCAGAGCACCCACCCCGCCAATCAGAGCACAGCCAACCCCCCATCCAATCAGAGCACAGCCAAGCCCCTAACCAATCAGAACACACCTCCACCCAATCAGAACACAGCCAGGCTCCCATCCAATCAGTTCATACCTCCACTGGCAGTTAAAAGGAAGAAACAGCTGCGATCACACATTGCTCCTAGAAGCACGAAGCCGAAGACACCAGCCTGAAGATGACGAATGGGACTTCGTCGAAACGTTGCCAAGACACTTTCAATTTTACACGGGAGAAAACCCGAATTACCAAAGACCTACATATATATATATATATATATATATATATATATATATATATATATATATATATATATATATATATATATGAATATATATATTCAAATTTTTTTTTTTGTGGCTGACAAAGAGTTAGTGGGAGACTAGTATAGCTATTTCAAGCTCTTTAGCTCTCATCAGCTAGTCATACCCTCTGGGATTCGAACATGGGCAGCTTATATAATATATGTCTTAAGTGTTTTTTTATGATGTATACACACACACACACCACACACACACACATCATGTGGTAGGATATGTGGCTGACCTCTGATCTCAAGACAAAGGGAAACAGATTTAATTTCCATCTGCTCATCCCCTGGGGTGGAGCAGATGAGTCTGAACATGATAAGTATATTCCATTGCAGTATTGAGCCTCAACAAATCTCTGGTCTAAACTGTTTTATGAGAAACAGATAGTAACACATAGAATATCCCAAAGATGCTTTTCAAAGGCAACTGGCTTTCTTTTGTTTTTTTCCTTGAAGACATTTCACTTCTCATCCAAGAAGCTTCTTCAGTTCTGACTGAAAGGATTCCCCACCATTCCCCACCATTCAGTCAAAACAAAGAAGCTTCTTGGATGAGAAGCAAAATGTCCTCAAGGAAAAATAAAGAAAGTCCATTTTCCTTATGAAAGCACCTTGGGATAACCATGCCCTGTATGACTGAGGATCTTCATAGACATAAAGCATAGGATAGTAACTGTTTGGAGGAGAGAGGGAGGGAGAGAGAGAAATTAGTTATAATGACTAACAGCCATGCTTTGAAATGAGCATTCCAGTCAGACCAACCTCTGTCAACCCAATAGTAGCATCTGAGCAGATGGATGGAACATGATATAAAGAGCTTTTGTAATTGTATTATTTACTCCTTGTGGATATGCATGATTGTTGTCAGTCTGTCATCCTGATTACAATGATCTTCTCCAAACTGTATTGCTAGCTGATTTGATCTATTAAATAATTTATTTCTCAGAACAGACCAGAAAGTTAATCCCTATGCTTCCTTCTCAGCCTTTAACAATGATCTCTAGCTTATTATGAAGAGTCATGATTCTTGTGAAAGCCATTTCCTTTGCAGTCTGAACTTTGGCATAGCTGTTCCCACTAAGTTACCACTGCAAATGTCATCACATGTTCTCCCCAAATGATGACATTTAGTAGGTTTTAAAGAAGCATAGCTCAGCCTACTTGCATCAATCTCTATGACATTTGCATATTCAATTTTCTTACAAAACTGTAACTTGTCTGCCAATGTTACTTCAATCTCAGTTTATTGAGAATTTTGAAAATGTATAGCTGCTCATATCTTCTTTGTGTATATTGAGAGAGAATGGAATTACATGCTTTTCCAAGCTGCATTGGGTGAGCTCTTCTCACTATCATTTAGGAGATGCCATTCTATTAAAAAAGTTCCTTTGACCCCATACAGAGTTGGAAATATGGAGAGCTAAACTTAGTCATATCCTTTACCATAAGACACAACAAAGCTAGTCCCATACTGCCTGACATTCTGAGCACACCTGCATTCCCCAAATTCAGCTAAGAAAGGCCACCTGGACTCTTACCTTCAAGAGTTTCACAATCCATGTCGGCAGTATATAATTTTTATTTATTTATTATTAAATTTCTATGCTGCTCATCTCACCAAGGTGACTCTAGGCGGATTAGAGTCATACAATCAAAATTACTGTATAAAACATTAAAACATACAAGAACCACACATTTAAAATTTAGTTCAAATTCAGTTAATCAAGAATTAATTATTTCAAAGAATGCATCCAGAATTGGCTTGTGCAGAGATGATACCTGCCTCATTAAAGCTTTCCAATCTGGAGGGGGATCAGTGTCTTCTCATGTCTTATTGGAGTAAGAGACTAATTTGAATTCTGATACTCGTGTCCAACCAATTTTGTCCCCTTCAAAGCACTCCTTCATAATACTTTGACCACCTCAAATTTATAATAATGCAGTTTTATTACAATTTGTATTTACTATTTCAGAAGTTATTTTCTTTCTTCTTTTTTGAATTCATAAATGACTGAAATCAAGATAATCAAACAACGAATCAGCGAACACCTAGAGGCAAACAAAGTCATTACTAAAAGCCAACATGGGTTTGTCAAAAACAGATCACGCCAGACAAATCTTATTGCATTCTTTGACCAAGTGACAAAATTAGTGGATCAGAGGAATGCTGTGGATATAATTTACTTGGACTTCAGTAAGGCATTTGATAAAGTAGATCACAACCTACTACTTGATAAGATAGAAAAATGTGGGTTAGACAGCATCACCACCAGATGGATCCGTAGCTGGCTGACCGGCTGTACTCAGTGTGTGGTCCTCAATGGAACCGCATCTACATGGAGCGAAGTGTGTAGTGGGGTGCCCCAGGGCTCTGTTCTGGGCCCAGTGCTCTTCAACATCTTCATCAACGATTTGGACGAGGGGATAGATGGGGAATCATCAAATTTGCAGACGACACCAAGCTGGCAGGAATAGCCAACACTCCAGAAGACAGGCTTAAGATACAGGAGGATCTGGACAGACTTGAACACTGGGCAACTATCTAACAAAATGAAATTCAATGGTGAAAAAAGTAAGGTTCTACATTTAGGCAAGAAAAACCAATGTACAGGTATAGTAGGGGGTACCTTGCTCAATAGCAGTAACTGTGAGAGGGACCTCGGAGTCCTAGTGGACAATCACTTAAATATGAGCCAGCAGTGTGCTGCAGCTGCCAAAAAGGCCAACACAGTGCTAGGCTGCATTAACAGAGGAATAGAATCAAGATCACGTGAAGTATTAATACCACTTTACAATGCCTTGGTAAGGCCACACTTGGAATACTGCATCCAGTTTTGGTCACCACGATGAAAAAAAGACGTTGAGACTCTAGAAAGAGTACAGAGAAGAGCAACAAAGATGATTAGGGGACTGGAGGCTAAAGCATATAAGGAACGGCTGCTGGAATTGGGTATATCTAGTTTAATGAAGAGAAGGACGAGGGAGGACATGATAGCAATGTTCCAATATCTCAGGGGCTGCCACAAAGAAGAGGGAGTGAAGCTATTCTCCAAAGCGCCGGAAGGCAGGACAAGAAGCAACAGAATGGAAACTAATCAAGGAGAGAAGCAACCTAGAACTAAGGAGAAACTTCCTGACAGTTAGAACAATTAACCAGTGGAACAACCTGCCCTCAGAAGCGGTTAATGCTCCAACACTGGAAGTTTTTAAGAAGAGATTGGACAGCCATTTGTCTGAAATGGTATAGGGTTTCCTGCCTGAGCAGGGGGTTGGACTAGATGACCTCCAACGTCCCTTCCAACTTTATTATTATTATTATTATTATTATTATTATTATTATTATTATTATTATTATTATTATTATTATTATTATTATTATTATTATTATTATTATTATTATTATTATTATTATTATTATTATTATTATTATTGTTGTTGTTGTTGTTGTTGTTGTTTTTATTGTTTTTATTGTTATTATTGTTATTATTGTTATTATTAAGTTTATTTTATTTAAAAAAAATACTTTTACTAATTTAAAAAAAAACATTAAAATACAAACTAACATCAAAGGGAAAGCGGGAAGGGAATAAAAGGGCAAAATTAAAAAGTGACAAAAATACATAAAACACATACATATAACAAAGGTGACCTCTGACTTTTTTTTAGTACACAGACAATAATTCAGTACAACTCTCTTTAAATTGAATTAAATGATATCAGTACTTTAAAATCTTTAGAATACTAATAATCAACATTAAAAAACTGTAAGCAAGTCTATTGATTATTGATTGATTGATCTCTTCTTCCACGACTGTCCTAAGAATGCAATTGTATGCAGAATTCTGTTCCTCATTCTATATTACTGCATTGAATTATTATTGTTATTACTTTATTAGGTTTATTATGGCTGCTCACTCCAATATAATCTGGGCAGCCTGCAATATTGAAACATTACACTAGAAAGAAAAGAATGAAAAGAAAAGCCATTAGCTGATTATTTCAGTGTCTCTGATTCAATCAAAAATTGGGTTCTTGAGGAACTTAAACAACGGTGTAGATTCAAATTTAGAATGGGGTGTTAGATCACTTGGGCTTGTTAGGGTTAACCCACTGATTCAGTGGCTCTGTATAAACTAAAAACTATGACTTAATCTAGATTCAAATCTAGTATATACTGTATAACTTTGACTCTGCAGTTGGCTTTTATAAATAACATTCTGTATCAATTATTGTGACAATATAATTAATTATGTGGAGTTGCAAGTTTGGTTTCTCCAAATCCTATTCAATCTGATGTCAAACCACTTCTTCAATATAAATGAAGATACTAACAGGATTTCTAAAATAACTGAGAAAAATTGACAGAAATATATAACTGTGTGCATTATATGTACATACTTGAATATACATATATTCATACCTCTATATTTATGTACGTACATACATGTAAAGAGATTGATAAATAATACCATTAAAAGGCAGAAAGAGAAATATGGACTTAGATTTGCATGTAAGAGAATGAGGTTGGTGATATCAGACACTGAAAATGTTAATGCAAATTGTAGGAAATACCAAAAGTGTGAGAAATTTGCAGTGCACTCTCTTCAAGAATAAATCATATGACAAGGAGACCAATACAGCAGGAATTCAGAATCTAAGCATGCTATAACTTAATGTGTAATTACTGTTATTATGTGAGAAATATTTTAGAAGAGACATTATACAGGAATTGTTAATAACAAATAATATCTTTCAAGCAATAGAAATATGTTACTGCTAGAATGAAAAAAATATTTTGCTAGACAGGTGCCCAATAACAAGTTTATTCTCTTTAACATAGGAGTGTTAATGAAATAAAGAATCACAGAATGAAATAAAGTCCATGTAGGCAGGATCTTCTCAGTTGGTTAGTATCTAGAATGATTCTAACCTGGCCTCTTAATAAAAAGATTGTCAACTTCTACATTTCTGCTGTGCAAGGAAACATTATATCTGCCTGTATTACTGAGCAGAGCGAATACAAAAAACCAGGGCTGGCACCAACACTTAGGTTACCTGGGCAACTTGCTCAGAGACTCTGCAGACAATACCAGAGGCACATGGCAACTTTGGAGGAGGGGAAGGCCTGCTGCCACATTGCCATTGGCATTAACACCAAATTAGAATCAAGTGTAACATATCCCATATTGTAGCATAGTTAGAAAGTCATTCCAAATGTTTTCTGGTAAGCGTTTTTTTTTTGCTGGATAAAGGCCCACACTTTGGAAACAGAAATAATGCCGCAGTGGCATCCAACTCTATTGCTTGAAGCAGAATTTATATTTTTTTAAAAAAATGGGATCAAGGACAGAGACACCACTTAGCTGAAAGTGATTTCAAAGAGAAATTAAAGTTTGGGAACAGGATCTTTGGGGTGTGTTGGAAACTGGATGATTGGCAGAAGTGCCATGTGCAAGGCTTCATCATTAGCAACTATTATTTAAACTTTAACTGATGGTGCACTCTTAAGTGTCCCTCGGAAATAAGATCCACTATGTTCAAAGATATTACTCCTTGTCCAATGAACAGAAAATTGCAGACTGAGTGATGTTCTGAACTTGAATCAGTTGAGTCAGGGCTGTTAAAATTAGAAGCTTGGGTTCTGGAAGGAAGGAAGGAAGGAAGGAAGGAAGGAAGGAAGGAAGGAAGGAAGGAAGGAAGGAAGGAAGGAAGGAAGGAAGGAAGGAAGGAAAGCATGGACACATGGACACGTAGCTGAAATCAATCTTCAGCATTTTGTTTCCCTTAGTATATATTGGATGACAACTCATCACCTTCAACTAGTATGCTACCTTAGGATGATGGTAAATAGATCAATACAAATGGAAGGCAATAGATTGGCAAAGTCAAAATTGCATTGCCATGGATTGATATGGTTCTCTAAGCTGGAAGGACTGCATGTTGGATTTGAATTTAACTTCTCTTCATTGCTCAGCAACAAAAGTAATTGGACTATATAAGGAATGTAAAGAAATCTCTCAATGAATTCAAGGAACTCAAGGAACAATCCGTGGAGGCAACCTTTCTAGCCTTGCTGATCACTAGAACAGCACGTGGTGCCTTTTTTCCTCTGAAGGATTTCCTAAGGATGAGTTCTCTTGAGGAGGCATTATGATTATGCAGTATGCCATCTTGAATGCAGGACCTCTCCCTTTCATTGTTTAGCATAAACATGGTATAATCTAATAGATTTATTAAATTGAAGCTTATCTTTCCGTTAGAGGTGTCTGACAACTGAATTCAATTTATGGAGTGTATAGTTTGATCTGTTTGTGATGGATCCACTTATTCCTACCAGGTCTTTCATCATAAATAATAAGGGTGGCAAATGGATACTTCTTGCTTTCAATAATTTGCAAACTCATGCATCTTTTATAATTTATTCTTATTATATTTTTCATACATACAACATTTTATTAGAGATCAGAGTTATATCCAGGGAAAGGCTCAGTGTCTGGGATAAGTTTCATCTATAGTCCAAACAATAAGTTTGGCATTTCAGTAAAAAGACACTGGTTTAAAAATATGCATCAAGTGAAACAATGGAATTCTAGGGTAATAAAACCCTAGACAGGATTATTTTAAATGGAGGAGTGGATATCAGTCAAAGATGTCTATAGAGCTAAACTGCAAAATGCCTATTTTATATAAGAAAAAATGGGACTTAAAGCAATCAGCTACACTCTGGTTTTTTTTACAAATTCTTTAAAGCTAGTAAAATAAGTGGACTAATTTGCCAATGCGTAGATCAAGTAATTTTCCTAAGAGATAATAAGCACTGGATAAACACAAAAAGGACATTGGGATCTCAATTTGCATGCAGCTATATTTAGAACTCAGATGTTTTATATGAGTGCTTTTATGTGGTATGTCTTACATACACACAATGGCATCTGTAGGGCCAGTTAAAAAAAGAAAAGTTAAGATTAAGTATTCATAGCAGCATGAAGGAATCCCTGATCCTTTTGCAATTAATCAGTATCCTACTGCATACATGTTGTTGCAATTATCACCTTCATTTCTTTAAATCTCCCCTACATACTATTTCCACATCTGTATGCATACATGGGTATGGGCTTGTGCAACCATATATTATTACCAACAGTTGCAACATAGATATGAGGTCTGGTATAATCACATTGGGATGGGTGAATAAGAGAAGAGCTATGTACCACGTATGTGCTTTATCCAGGACAAAACGCACATCACTATTATAAACCAATTAAATATGCCTGACAAGATTCACATGCCATTGACAGAAAGAAAAATCCAGTAAGCTCAAAACAATGGTGCTATGTCTCCAGCATATACCCAGCACTTTTTCGCCATTTAAGCAATACGTGACACAACAGAGGCATCAATCCTTCAATCCAGCATTGACCAAATTAGTCCTCATACGGGTTTAAATCTCTTCGTATTCCAAGGTTATGAATCATTTTTCAGTACAATAACAAGGAGAGGAAAATCTTAAGGGTATACCTACATACATGCTTGGTAGTATGCAGGCAAATAAAGCCATTTTGTTTGTTCTAGATTCATATTTTGCCTTTTTCTCCAGGAGCTTATCAGCATACATCATGTGCCTACATTTGCCCCTGTGAGGTGGGTTGTACCATAAGATATTGACTGGTCAAAGATGATCTGTGACTTTCTATGGTTTTCTACGCAAAGTATTATAAGCACAGCATACCTGAGCCAAACAAAGGAGTATGTTATAAAGAAATAGACTGACCTCTACATAGGCCAACTAGTTCTTTTGACTCACCTCCTCCCTCTGTGAATTCATGAGATTGGTCTGGCTCCTTTGTAGATAGAGCAGTTCTACCAAGTAGATTTTAGAAGTCCCCCCCTTTCTTTCTCTTACAATTCTCCAATTGATTGATAACATACTACAGTAAATGCTGAAATCAAATAATAAAAGGGCACTGCAAAAATACAAATGATTATATTACCTTTTATGTGTATTTTTCTGTTTTAGCCTAATACTTTGAGTATGAAGTGACATCATCAAGTCTTCACAATGGAATGCAGTAAGATATAAGGGAATGAAGACCGTACATCAAGTATAATATAATAACATGAATTATTTTTAGCATTGCCATTTTTGATTCAGTTAGTTCAACCTGCCTTACTATGGATTTTGCTCAGGGAAGGGCAGCTGAGTCATATGTCAACAACATGAAACAATAGCTCCAGATGGTCTTGGCATGTGGGGACATGGGTAAAGATAAAAAACCATTGCATAATGTGACTTACATCTTATAATTATTTATTTTATACACAGTAATCAATCATTTCTATATTGTGTTTTCACCTTCAAATGATGTATTTAACATTACAAATTAATCAAACAAATAGATATAACTAGAAAGTACTGAAACAAGGCATCAAAACAAATCCACAAGGTAGTATTAAAAGAAATCCTAATTAAAAATTAACAATGAAAGAGCCAATTAGAAAGAAGATTCAAAACTGGACTACTAAAATCAAAAGGCCATGTTCAAACCTAGATTGTTCATGGATGAACATTCTCAAATGTATTTTTATAAGTTTATTGCTTTATCATAGAGAATAGAGTACAGAACAGTGAAACAAAATGTAACAAAACAAAAACATGCATTCAATCCTAACCACAAGAAAATAGAAAAAAATAGTCTACAAAAAGGAAGAAAAAGTGGTCAATTAAATTTAACATTTAACATGTAGGATCCACCCTGGCTGAGTGCTGAAAGAAAAGAAAAAAGCAATAAATTCTCCTCCCTTTTTACAAATGTGTGTGTGTGTGCGTATGTATGTGTGTATATATATATATACTGTTTTTTCTTCTTTTTTCTTTTATATATATATATATATATGAAAAAAGAAAAAACAGTCAACAGGTTGAGCTAAACATTACACTAATCTTCAATACATTACACTTAATCTGTTAATCATCTGTTATTATATTTAGCACATAGAAAGTCCACAAATGGATTCCAGTCTCTTATATAGCTGTCTAGTCTATTATCTCTAATCAAAGGAGTTAGTTTTACCATCTCTACTAATTCAGTCAATTTCAAAATCCAGTCTTCAACAGTCGGCATCTCTTTTTCTTCCCAGTGTTTGGCAAGTATAATCCTTGCAGCTGTCACCATGTGAAGGAATAGCATCCCAAATTGTTTTTCAATTGACTTGTCCATCATACCTAAAAGTTTCAGGTTTCATTAATATTTGTATTTGTAATATTTTTTGCATTGTCATTATTATGTTTATCCAGTATGTTTTCACATATTTGCAAGACCACTACATTTGATAAAATGAACCTAGATTTTGACTACTTTTCCAGCACCTATTAGAAATCCCTTAATACATTTCACTAGTCTATCTGGGATCAAGTACAATACATCATTTTATATAAAAAAATTCTTTATAATTTAATGTAAATTTTAGTCCTTTAATCCATACATTCTCCCATTTATCTAGCATTATATTATATCCAATTTTTTTTGCCCATTTTACCATACACTCTTTAACATATTCATCTTCTAGCTTAATCTTAATACATTTTATATACTTTAAAAATAATTCTCAAATGTATTTTTGTTGAGCCAGTCCTTGAAGATCAGAGTATGACTGAACTTCTACTGACTTCAGTAACTCTGACAGGAATATTCTCAGTTGAACTATTTTACATTTATTTATGAAATGTGTTTAAGCATTATCCATTTCAGTAAAATCAGACTGAAAGAATCAACCTGACAAGCATATACCAGAGGTTTCATTCTTCTGGCATAGAAGGACAATAGTACAATACAGCATTGATGGTTTGAAATCAATGGATTGCCAACTTATTCTGGGAAATGGTAAGATCATCCAGGGGCAATTTCATGAAGATGGCAGTATGGATAGGATGGATAGGAGATATTTGCTAATCACTCTGAAAAGGAGGCTGAACTTCAAGGTACTTGAAACTGAAAGTGTCAATGATACCTAGCATATTCCCAGTACAGTAACCATAAGAGCTGCGTAATCCACAGGAATAGAAAAAAAGACTGAAAGTGAACCTCTTTGCGATATTAAAAATATATACTTTTTTAAATTACACAACTGTGAGTGGAGATATAAGTGTCTAACTTTCCTTCTAAGAGGACAAAACTGTGAACTGAAAGGGCATTATTTAGTAGCTACTAAAACCATATCTCCTGGATCACCTTCCCCTAATAGAATCAGAATTCTGAGAGTTGTAGTCACAACATATCTAGAGGACAGCAGATTGTCTGTTATGGAGAGGGACAACTTCTCTATATATGGCCATTGATGCAGTATATTATTTATACCTCTGTACAACAAAGGGATTTGATTGCAATCCTTCTAATTATAATTTTTTTTATCTCTCAGGCTTTTGTCCTGTAAACACTGAAAGTTTAAAATATTATTTTAAAGCAATTTATGAGCATTTTTTAAAAAGCTGTTGATATAGTTGAGTAGGATTATAAAATATTTTGGGGAAGAGTAGACCCAGGTAGGCAGTAGCATTTAGCCAAGCTTGCCGGATTCCTAAATGTTAAGCAGGACTGTTTTTGATTTGTACTTGAATGAGAGATCACCAGCAATTATCAAGACTGTAGGGCAGATTGCAAAGTCAAAAATATCACTGAGTAAGGCAATAGGAAAGCACTGCTGTATGTTGTCAAAAATAATTCCATGGATATGTTGCTGAAGTTGTCAGGAGCTATATTTGTAAAAATATGTAGACTTCACTGCTCCCGACTACTATCATCAAACTGATGCATCAAACTATAGTATCGTCTGTTAATTTTCTAGATAACTATTAAAAATATTGAACCATTTTCTTCTCTCACTACTGTTAATCTCTGAAACTTCTTTCAATCTGCAAAACAGCCATCCAGAAATTTAGTAGCACATTTCAAAATCCCAATTAGACCCTATAGCTAGAAGGCATGAACTGTACTTGCAGCCTTGTACTTGATTACTTTCATATCTTCATAGACAGATAATCACTTGAAAAGGGCTCTGTGTTCAGTGTATATAAATAGTTAAATCATAGGGTGTGGATCCCATATTATGTTAATTAGGCTTTATGATAAACTGTTCCTTTGATTTTAGTGGGATTAAAGCATGGCTAACAGCATATATCCCAGCATATATTGTTAATGGCACATTTGTTCAGATTCATTCAGTTTAGAGCATTTCTTTCACTTGTAAAGAAAGAAAAACGTAGAGCATTTCCATGTCACCATTATTTTCAAAGCAGTTTGTAAGTGACCTGCAAATGAGGCTGCCAGCCTCAAAGGGAACTTGCTGAGATCAGGGTGATGCAATCAAAATTCCCTGTAGCTGACCTGGAGGAGAGTGCAAAAATATCACTTAGCCAGATTCTCCCAGATTAGTTTGGAATCAGAAAAAGCTGAGTCAGCTCTCAGAATAAGTCAACTTAATTTGATCAAACTCATCTAAAGTTATTTTGAACCGACACAATGTCTTCAAGCTGAGATATCCTTTCTCTGGCTTCTATCATGACAAGTCTTTATTCAGTTTTTACTTTAATTGTTCATATGGAGATGTGAAGCCTTTAATCTCTTCATAAATCCTACATCAGCCAACAGTTCTTTTTGGGGAAATAAGAGGCTTTAAAAAAGGAGTGTCATTACATGCTAAAAACAAGTAGCATGAATAATGATGACATAAGCAAACTGCTGCTCTCTTTTATATGAACCGATTCAAAGTAATGTATCAGACATTACTCAAACTATCTGAAATATAATATACAGTGATATTCATGAATGATGACTGAGTGGAGTAGAAAGAGTACTTATTTTTCAGTTCTTTGCTAAGAACAGGACACAGGGTTTAACAATTCCAGCTCAACAACTTTTCCAGAATAAAACGTGTTTCTGACCAGTAAAAATGAACTGAGATTTCATGTTTTAACTTCACCCCTGCCAACTGGAGTATTGTATGTATTGACCCAGAATTGTGATCAATACAGCTTTCAAAGGCATCTTCCCTAATCTAGCATTATAAAAGTAGTCCTTTGGATTCAAAGAAGATATCCTGTTGTGCAGTTTATCTGTGTACATGGAGGTGGTTCTACAGTCCCAATCTGGAACTGCAGAGTCTAGCGCAACAGAGGCTCTGGAAGTCCATTGTTATAACAACTGTGAGCGTTATTCTGTGATGCTGTTCGTGGTTTTCTATGTTTTTGGTGACACCTGTCTTCAAAACAGATTCTGTCAGCAGCTGCAGCTTCTATTTCCCATGGCTGGATGTCACAGCGACATAGGGTTTCCTTCACAGCATCTTTGTAGTGCTTGCATGGATAATCTTGATGTTTCTTCCCAGTCTCTGGTACACCATAGAGCAGACATGTCAAACACAAGGCCCGGGGGCCGGATGCGGCCCGCAAAGTGGTTTCATGTGGCCCGCGAAGCCATCCTGGAAACAGTGAGGGAACGGCCCCCGCTGCCTTGGCCCTGGCCCAGGCCCAGGCCGGCCGGGAGCCAATGTACAATTTTGTGGTGGCCATCTATGCTGAAACGCATTCAGTCTTAGCTCCACAAGGCCGTCTGGAAAAGCGAGGAACCAGCCCCTGCCGCGTCGGCCCCGCCCCCTGGGTGCATGCTGGGGAGGCTCCTCCAGTGGACCATGCCTTGGCACTTGCCCTGGTCCCACCCCCTTCTGCCAGAGACCCTCAGATCTGTCCCACTCCTGCCCAGGCCCCCACAGGCACCCTTGACACGAACAATGTAGAGCTGGCCATGCCCACCCAGTAGACCACACCCACTCCATCCACGCCCACCCAGTAGGCCGCACCCACCCTGGCCACACCCATCCGGCCCCCCGAGGGCAACTGCAATGCTGATGCGGCCCTCAATGAAATTGAGATTGACACCCCTGCCATAGAGCAACTGATGAGGCGTACAATGGTCATCCATTCTGATTGCACATCTCACTCACTGCATCTGGGGTCTGATAATGATAGACTCAATGCTGGAGGACTTTGGCCAATCCAAGACCTCCAGGTTGGAGACAACCATGCTAAAGAATTACAAGGATGGAGCAGAGAGTGGGCATGTGAAATTTCTCCAGTTGTTTGATGTGTTATTGGTACAGAATCCAGGACTCACATGCATATAGGAGAGAAGGGTTAACCACAGCTCTGTAGACTTTCAGCTTTGTGGAGATATGGGCATTGTATTGAATAAGCTCTCTAGTACGCAGTCTCCCCAGAGCCTGGCTGGCTTTGCTGATCCTGGAGTCAAATTATTTATCCAACATTGCTCAAGATCATGCTTCCAAGTATTTGAAGCTGTTTACATTTGTCAGCTGGGTGTAATCAACAGTGATTTTGGTTCTACCAGCTTGGTATTTGGCATGGGCTGGTAAAGTATTTCAATCTTGTCAGTCTGATAGTCAGACTGAGAGCAGTGTGAGAATTTATTCAGCATCAACTATACTGTAGTTCACCACCTTGGGGTGCCAGGAGAATACAGTTATCAGCAAAAAGAGTTTCCTGAATGAACACAGAGGCACTTCATCCATGTATTCAAGTGGCAAAGAGAAAGAGAGAGCTGTCCAATTAGTACAACGTAAACTCCCTACTTCAAAGCCTGGACAGCAAGTGACAACATGCAAGCAAAGAACAGACTGAACAGTACTGGGGCTAGCGCTTCTTCACCCCATTGGATGTGGCAAATTCAGCTGACCTATCATTGTTGTGAACGACCTGTCCTGTCATTTTATGTACAGTAACTGAATCAACTTCACAAATTTCCTCAGGCATCCATGTCTCAGGATGGTCCAGAGAGTCTTCCTGTTTATAGTATCAAATGCCTTTGCCAGGTCAATGAAGACAGAATGAAGAATAGAAAAAAATAACGCAATCTTGAATTTCCCTCACAGCAAATCATGCCTGCTGTACAAAAGCCATATTGTGGCTGTGGAAGGTTCCTTTCAAAGATAGTGACAAGTCTGTTCAGGAGAATGCAGGCAAAGATTTTGCCTGTGATGGACAGCAGTGAGATACCTTCTAGTTTCTGCATTAGTTATTAATTATATATTAGCATAATTAGCATTAGAGAGCTATAAACTGGTAGAGAAGTCATTAGAAAGGTAGCTGATTTATGAAGTGCTAACTGCAGTTCAAGCCCTTATTCTGCCAGAAACTGGAGTATTATATTATCTACTTGAGAAGAGGCTGGCTAGGAACATTTCCTTTTGTTTATTAGCTGAAGTAAAAGGCCCACCAAACTTCTAGGTCAAATTTCCAGCTCCATGGCACCATCACACAGGATGACCAGGATTACTCCATTTTGCTTTCCTCTTCTGTTGCTGGTGAAAGGTGGGGGAGGGAACGTAGGCCTCCTAATCATAGTTTCCCCACTCCTTCTGATACTGAGGGGAGGAGGAAGAATCAACCTGTTTCCTTTCCTTATGCCTTGGCAGGTAAACTAAGGGACCAAGGAAAGTAAGTGGGTCCCTTTCCCTATAGAGTTGCTACCCTGTTTTTTTGTTTTTTGTTTTGGTCTGGAAGGAAACCCCAGGCATGGGCAAATTACCCTTAAACTTACCTTGATATGATGTATTTTAGAAAATATTTATAGCTCAGGGTTGAACTGCACATTGATGATGTTACCTAGTTTGGTAATGGAATGTCTGCAAGAAAATAAACAAGCTCAGAGAGCACCAATGACCCCACATGATGCATTTTAGACAGACTGGATTTGTGATTTGTGGTGGAAGAAGTTGGAAAAGAATTTATAACTGCAGGAGGAAAAGGCCATCTCAACTGCTTTCTTGGCAAGTCATTATTTGCTGAAGGACTTCTGCTCCATGATTAACAAGTTGTGTGGAAGAGCTTAATGTAACTCTCACAGTATGCCATAATTAAGATTCAGACAGTTAACTTGTCCATTCAAATGTGAGGCAATTCCAAGCCCTTCCTTATCAGTTTCTGATGTTGGGTAGTTGAAAACACAATTTCTATAAATTTACTCTTCCTTAGAGAACACAGAGAAGCTCGACAGCCATAAAACATGACTCCAGAACATGCTAAGTGATGCCTGGTCGGGCAATGGGAAAGGAACTATTGATGTAATGAAGCCTTGCCAGTTTTTTGAAGTAAGCCAGGAAACAGAGATACGATGAACTATTGGAACTCTATACTTTATTGCTCTAGTCTAGGATGTAATAACAAAATCTTGAAAGTCATACCAATACCACATTTCTCTCTCCCTCTTATTACAAAGAGAATCAAGGTGGGGCAACCCTGAGTTTCTACCTCAGCCTTTCTTATCTTTCTGGGCTAGATTCATGTTTTCCACTTGCCATATACTTTCCTCAATGCTGTTTTGGAACTCTTCTACACTTGTCAGCCAGTAATACTGTAAGATTTGGTATTTTTAAAAAATTAGTTACAGTAATCTAGTATCTTCATTGAATATTCAATCAAACAAGATGAATGCCATCAGTATGGGTTCAGTTTCTATTTTAAATCAAATTAGAAGAGAAAAATGATATATAAATGAAAATTGTCAGGTAGCTAAATCACGATAGTATTATTAGAAAAGTCAGTCATGGACTTGAGTAGGAGCAGGAATATTTGATTGCAATTAAATGTATAGTCCAATCCTATGAAACCTACTTAGTGTGAAGCTAAGTTAAAATAATTATGCAAATTTATTTGGAAAAAGTTCCAACAAGAACAGTTTTTCCCCAAATAAATTTAGGAAAGCTTAGGAAGTAAAACAGGAATGCTTTTTCTATTGAGATAATCCGTACACAAAACATAGTTACAAACTATCAGAAAACTAAACGTTGATGTGGACTGAATGACAAGGTGCTTGATTTAATGATTAAGAAATCTAAGAGTAACTGTAGACACCACAGTA
The DNA here is from genome assembly GCA_023970755.1 of Azemiops feae. NCBI lineage: Eukaryota > Metazoa > Chordata > Lepidosauria > Squamata > Viperidae > Azemiops > Azemiops feae. The sequence continues at coordinate 561,827 of JALGBA010000439.1, forward strand.
CATCAACCATATTGCTTGAACAATATATGCAACCCAACAATATTCAGCAAATAACAAATGTATTACAGTGTAGGATGCATGCAGAGGATCAGACAAAGAGACGTTTTAGAACCGCAACTCTGTAGGAATAATCAACAAGAGAATTATTAACAGTCCACAATCACAGATGTATAGTCGCGCCGCACCAATGGCCTGATCTCAGACTGCAGGTTTAAAGCATGTAAGGGGCTGTAGCCCGCGACCAGCGACTGCAAACGAAGAATGGAAGGGGGTTACTGACACTCAATGCGCGCAGGAACCCGGACAATCCCCGAGGAATATACGCCCAGCCCACTGACATCTTTCCAGCCGGCTAAATCTCTATATTCTCCCAGTCCCGCATTACAAGCCGCATGCAACGCTCGGAGAATGCAGACCAGTTAAGTGGCGCGGCTTCCTCCGCTCCACCCCTTGGCGTCCTCCTGCGTGCCTGCCGCCGCGCCTCCCCCCTTCCCTGAGCCGGTGTGTCTCGAGCGATCCGCTTGCGCGTTGCGTTATTTTCTGCTTTCCCAACTCTCCCACCTTCCCTTGTTCTCTTCTCCTCCCCGCCCCTCGCGCGCCAGCCTCGCGGCGCTTCCAGCATCGGTTTATTCCCTTCCCCCTCCCTCTCCTCTCCCTGCTATTCCTTCCCTCCCTCGACTCCCCGCTGTGGTCGGGGTGGGCCAAGCAGCGAAATCGGAGGGTGCAGGCAGCCGAGTCAGCCCGAGGGTTGCCAAGGCAGGGACTGGCTGGCGCCTGAAGGAGAGACCCCCCTCTTTCCTCCTCCTGGGTCCTCGGCGCCTACAGAGAGCAACCGGGCCGGCTCATAAGAGAAGAGCGAGGAGCGGCGGGGACGTGGGGGGGGGGGAAACGCCCCCCCCGGACCTTGAGCAGCAACATGAGGTGAAGTAGGGGCTTCTTCGAACGAGAGAAATCACGGGAGGGTGGGGAAGGCGTCTCCCCCGAAGCATTGGGCTCGTCCTTTCGGGGGGGGGGGGAAATGCTTGATGGAAACGGTGTGCGGCTAAGTTTGAGAAGGGGCCCAGCCCCTCAAAATGAAGCGAGGGCTTGACTGGGAAACCCCGGCGAAATGGAGAAGGAGAGTCCTAACAGGGAAGCCTCGTGTACTATAATGTACCTCAGTTTTAGACGAAAGATGCATGAAAGACCACCATGAGTCGGCTTGGGGCGGGGGGGAGTGTTCCCCACTCCCTCCCCCTGCTGGACACGCGTGTTCATTATTCACTCCCCCCCCCCCGGTCCCCTTACCCCGGTATCTGGCGAGGAAATTTCTATTTCCCTAGTGTTGTGTTTGGGCTTCCTTTCTTGAAAGTGGGGGAAGTTTGTGACTGTATGTTGGTCGATGGATGAAAAAGGAAAGGTGATGCTGTGTTCCCAGGACCAATGGCTCATTTGACATGTACGGCTTTTGTTGCATTAGCAGAGTCATAAAAGAGGTATAGGGATGATAGAGGAAGAGGGAGGGAGGTGAGGTCATTGCATTTAAAGGAGTTAAAGAAGCATTTTTAAAAACAGGAGGGAAGGATAGGAACTCGAGGAGTGAGGATTATGAGGGCCTGGCTATTTTCGAGATTTTATGTGCATTTAAAAGCAAAATATCCACCTTTTTAGATTGTAGCCATTGCTTCAGAATATTACATGGAGGAATGAAAAAGTAATACCCCCCCTTCTCAAATTGACGTGTGTTGCATTGCAGTAGCTCATACTGGGTTTTTCTTTGTGTGATCAATAAATAGGAAAAAGTCACTGACATAATACCCCAGCAACGGTATGCATTTGCATGTAGAATTTTTAAAGGGGCCCCGTCAAAGCGTCATTACTAGTCGGTATTCTCTTGTCTTTCTCCCCCTCCCCCTTAACCCATGCCGGGATTCCTTTCATTTTGAAACATTTTTTTCCTGTGTATTTTGCATTCTGTGACCACCTCTCTGGCTTTGACGCAATACTTAGAAAGGGGACTTGGTAGGCTCTAAATCAGCTCCAAGGAAACTATCCTCTTAATATAAACAGTGCAGGTTAGGTATAAATTATCCTTTCTTTCCAGATAGTTGACATTATTTTTATAAAATTCATGTAAATGTTGGTAAGTTTTTACAATACAATAAAATTCACATGACACAGTCTAATATGTTGGTGAGATAAAAAGAATCTGACTCTACATAAAATTTAAATACTTTACCTATTAAACTCCCAAGGAATTAGTGCCCTTTCTCCCTCCATGTGAGCTGTATAATCTTCAAAACTTCTCTTAACAAGATGCCAAGTTACTCTTCTTGATTCCTATGCTCTGCTTATAAATCTGCAATATTCTGATCGCCGTTGGCTGCCCTGTGTGTGCTTTGGGGTGAAGATTTTTCCAAGTTATTATTTTTTGTATTATGAAAAATCAATTAACTATATGTGTACTTTTTGACAATACAGGATGTTTTTATGCTTTAACTGAATTTGAATGTATATCTTAAATGTTTGGTATCTTTAAAACATTTCAGTCAGAATATTTTGGTTTTTTAATACTTTGTGGGGTTATGGCTAGATACTGCAAAAACTATTTTCAGGAACTTTGTATTGCTTTTAAGATTTCAAATAGGGTGGCCACTATTAATTATAGAGTGTGTCTATATGATGAGTTGAACACATGGTAAAAAGAAGTATTAGTATGTGCTCCAGTAAATACCATGTATTTAAGTATATTTAAGCAAATTGTATTCCTTGTAAATAATGACTTTAGAAATTACCACAATATAGGCTATACAAAATTGGCTTCCTTTATTAGTCTGCTAATCTAATGCCCTATTTTCTTACGTTTTGCTCTATTAATGCCTCTGAAAAATAGACTGTAAATTCATTGGATTTATTGTAAATATGATTAAGAAGGTAAACACAGAGATTATCCTAATCCAAACAAAGGTCTGATAATTTATGGCTTTTGGTCAACTGTAGCAGTAAATAGTGTTGCTTATTTTGGGGCGAATTATCTCATTGGATTCTCCAAGTGGTCAAATAGATTTTTAACAATATAACCTTTCTGCTATTTATTGAGAACAGATATTCTTTTGATATGTAACCTAAGATAATTAGAATTTAAGTTCTGTGAAGAGAAATTGAAGAAGCTGGGTATATTTAGCTTTAGGAAAAGACAACTGGGATGTGGTTTGGTGTGTGTATGTGGGGGGGGGAGAGATATGATAGCATTTTTTAAATAACTTGAAACAATGTCATATAGAAGAAGACTGCAGGGCACTTAACAATAGATTTTAAGTTACCTTTTCCTAACTTATTAGCAGAATTAAATCATAAAGAAAAGTAGTTGATTACCCTATACTGAATATATTCAGTGTATCTGACATGAATAAAAAACAAGTAAAGGGAAGGTAGCTATCTGGAATGCTCTACTTTGGACTCCTGTGTCGAGGAGATTATTGGATTTGATGGGGTAAACTTTGATTTTATTCTGTTCCCCTCCATAAAATTGGACCAGTTGTTTAAAATATTGATGACTACAGTTTAACATGTAGAAGAACTTTTATTATATGCTTATATGAAACCAGTATTGCTAAGATTTGTCTATTCTCTCAGGAAATAATGAAATCCTCTCTTCTGCCTTCTATTTAATATGTGTATGTATGTAATGTAGCAACTTTGGTTACATTCTTTTAGGATCAAGGCACCATGAAAAAACAGGCTATAGTACTTAAAGTTTGGTGTGCTGTGATAGGCAGCAGGCTAATACAAAAAAATGGAAATAGTACTCTTTTCTTCCTTGTTTAGGATTCTGGACAACTGTATGAGAAAATGCTATGGCATTCCCTGCTTCCTCTAATTATTTCACTGTACTCTGAACAAAAACTGGTATAGGTAGTCCTCGTCTTACAACCAGTTGTTTAGTGAGTGTTCAAATTTACAACAGCACTGAAAAAAAGTGATTTACAAGCATGCACTGAAGATCATTGCAGCATTCCCATGGTCAAATGATCAAAATTCAAACACCTGGCAACTGGTGTGTATTTATGACATCTTGGGATCATGTGATTGCCATTTACAACTTTTGCAGCTAGCTTCTGACAAGCAAAGTCAATGGGGGATTCACTTAATCACAATGGCAAAAAAGGTTATAAAGTTGGGTGCAAGTCACTTAACAACTACCTTGCTTAGCAATGGAAATTCTTGTCCCAATTGTGGTTGTAAATTGAGGACTATCTATAATCCAAAAAGGTGAGGTAGGAAATTTAGTAATGCAGAGTTAATATACTTTTCTCTTTTTAGATCTTTTATCAGTGACTGCTAAATTATGAGACATTCTGGAAGTTTATATGATGAATTTTAAAGGCTTTGACTAGAGATGTGTAAGAATTGTCTGAGTTGCCTTGAGATCAAATCCTCAGTTTGGAGATTCATCTCCCAGTTGCTTAATGGATGACATGTCTTGACTGCTTTGGATTCTAGAGAATAAAACTGAACAATGCCATCATCTAGATCAGGGCTTTTCAATCGGTGGTACGCGTACCACTTGTGGTACATTAACAAGTGGCAGGTGGTACGCAGCCCTGCCTAGCCAAGTGTAGTGGGGGAGGGAAAGAGCCAGGACAGGCAAGGACTTACAGTGAGAGAGTCCTCTGGAGCTGCAGTGGCTGGGCAAGACAAAGGCCCCCGGCTCACTTCTGGCTCACCCTCCCCCATGAGAAAGGAGGAGGAGGGGGTGGAGACCTATAAAAGGAGGCAGTTTGGGCGGGAGAGGGAGAGAGAGAAAAAAGCAGCAGCCTTGGGAGGAGGCGGAGTCAGCTCTAGCTGCACCGAAGGGGAAGAAGGAGGAGGAGGGTGGGGGGGGAGAGGGAGAGGAGATCAAATCAAGCAGGCCGGCCATGAGCTGATTTGCAACTGCTGTGGCAGCCACCTGTGCTGGCAGCAGCAAACAGGCAAGAAATGCAGTGGGGGAGGGGTCGCCCTCCAAGAGGAATGAAAAGCAGCAATGGCTGGAGGTGAGGCACGGAGAAGGGAGGGAGGGAGATGGAGAATGGAAGGATTCTTATGTGCTTTTGTGACTTTGAAGTTCTGGGATTTGTGCAATGTGGGCTTTGTGTTCTTAAGGAGTGTTTGGCAATTTCTATTTGGCTGATGGCTGATGGCTGATGGCTGATGTAGCTTCTATTGCTCTGCTATTGTTAGCTGTAAGTTTTGCTGCAAGGGATTTTGAAGTATTTTTCTCCTGAATGGATTTTTCCTGTAGATTCCTTTACTTATGAATGGAGCCATTTGGGGAGGCTGCCTTAGCCAGCAGCCAATACTTACTACATTTTTTTTCTTCCTTAAGTGCCGGCTGCCGGCTCCTTACTTTCCTTTCTAGCCAGTAGCTAATTCTTAAAGGGGAATGTGCCTTTTTAAGCTAGTTCACTCAGCAGTTTGTCTTTTCTGTTTCTGGAGGCTTTTCCTTGTTTGATGAATATATGGAAGAGAGAAAATATGGGGGGGGGGTTCAAATTCTTCCTTCAGAAGGAGGTGGGCATGAGAAAGAGGGAGGCAGGGAAGGAGGGAGGGAGGGAACTTAGCACTTGGCCACCAGCAGCCCTGCCATTGACTTTGCTTGTCAAAAGGCTGCAAAAGGGGATCACATGACCCTGGGACAGTGACCATCATAAATATGAATCAGTTGCCAAGTATCCAAATATAAATCACATGACCCTGGGCATGCTGCAATGGTCATAAGTGTGAAAAATGGTCATAAGTCATTTCAGTGCAATTGCAACTTTGAACAGGGTTTTTTTTTGGTCATCACGTTTTTGACACCTTGCTAGGTGGTACTCGAATATTGCCATATCCTAAAAGTGGTACAATTGGTGAAAAGGTTGAAAAGCCCTGATCTAGATCACGGGTGTCAAACTCGCGATGTCACATGACGTGTCACGACGTATCGCAACTTTTCCCCCACTGCCGGCAATGGGGTGGGTGCGGTTTTGGCGTGACGCATCCTGCCTGCGGGCTGGCAGTTTTGACACCCTGATCTAGATGGAAAAAACCCTATGGCACTTTGTTTTTTATTAGTGCAGGATGAACTTCGCTGGATATTTGGAAAGCAGAGAAGTTTTTGAGCTAGATTTTTTCCCCATTTTGTTTCCTTTTTTAAAACACCCCTGACAACTTTATTTGGTGATAGATTATAATGAAAATTGCATGAAGAATATCTGTAGCAAGTTTCAAGCAGGCACGTTGAAAAGATTTTTGCAGAAAAAAAGTTGGTGGAAAGAAATAATAATGTTCCTTTGTAATGATTGGCGCTAAGCATAGTATAAGAGAGTCATTCATCTTTTTTTAATAAAAATATATCTCTAACAAGATGGGTAAGTTATCCACAAAACATCTTACAACTTGTAAGATGGAGTTGGGAAATAGTTAGGTGGACAAATAGTTAATTTAAGTTCTCCAGCATGATAGATGGAGAATCCACGAATGGGTTAACTTTGTCTTCCTGCCCAATTAGATTGTCAAACTTGCCACGCCTCTCCTGGGCCAGACCTCCCGGTCACGACTTAGTCTGGCCCAAGACAGACGTATTAGTTTGGCTCCCAGTTACAACTAGCAACTTAGCACAACAGAGCAGGTTGTATTAATTCCTCCTTTTCCCATTCGTGGATTTTCCACTATCCAGGCGCTGGGATCAGCGCAGCGACCGATCGCTCGACGCTTTCCTTTCACAGGATTTACCTTTATGGAAGCCTTAGCCTCCATTTCTCCCTCAGCGCGATCATTGCGGGTGCCATTTTGCACACCACGTGGCGAGCATTTTCGCTGCAGCTGCCGGGCCGTTTCTAACATTTTCGGCCCTTGCTGTATTCAGCTGGCCTCGCAAGCTCACAACAGCCGGCAATCCGTAAATGGCCCGTTTCTCTCCCATTCCTTGGTCTCTGCTCGAGGCATAGATTCCCGAGGTGCCTGTCACTGCAGCGGCCGCCATTTTAGGTGCCGCAGTCGCTCCCTCCGGCCGAAGGGGGTGGGTGGGAGAATAACGGGACCATCAATAGGCTATTTCGGCAGCTCCAGGAGTCAGCAGAGCCCTCCCTATAGCTTCACAGAAGCAGCCGTGACGTTTCAAGCTGGCTAGAAAGTGGAGTCCAGCCGCGCTGAGGGCTCTGAGGCCAGAGGCCATAATTTCTGCGACAGCGTTCTCCAACTACAGCGCATCGCAACGCAGGCCGCCCACATGATTCAGGCCTGCCTCGGCTCCTGCTGTATCATACCAGCAACCACCGAAGTGGTCTTGCGCCTGCTACCGGCCTCCATTCCCTACTAAGCCTCCCACGTGGACGGCCATTCACAGGAGGCAACAGACCTGCCCTAGGCCCCAGCCTAAGTGCCTCATTCGCCAATATCAACAGGCGAAGTGTGCTGGCCGTGCCATTCTTGGCCTTGCCGCCACCAATTAAGGCTAGTGAGCTGGCCGTTACCACTTGTTGGTCTTGCCGCCACTAAGCGAACTACGTGTGACAGGCGAAGTTTGCTGGCCGTGCCATTCTTGGCCTTGCCGCCACCAACTAGGGCTAGTGAGCTGGCCGTTACCACTTGTTGGTCTGACCGCCGCTAAGTGAACTACGTGTGAGCTGGCCGTTATCACTGAGGTGATCTTGCCGCCACCGTAGACCTGACCAGTGCACTGAGGGTGCAGTTAACTGGTATCGTAGCCATCAGGAGTGTTGCAGGTGTGCCAGCGTCCATTAAGTTGGTCCGTAGCCACCATTAACCAAGAGTACTTGACTGATCCCAGGGCCATAGCACACAGCCAAAACCAGTACTCTGTTCCTTGTTATTGAGATCCCTCTCAGCACACCACTGAGACATCTCATTTTGTGATGGCAGACAACACGGCACCTCAACCTTCACACGGTGCCACTACCAGCACTACTGGCCAAAAGAAGCATAAGTTCTCTTCACACCAATCTCAACATGCTGCAACTGATGGCAGCCTGATTAAGGCATACTTCTGATTTGAGAGAAGACCTGTCAGTCACTTGCATGTACTACTGCTACTCCCACTTCCTTAGTAAGATTTTTTTTAGCAGAAGAGGATATATGTAACTCAGGATTAAATTATGGAATCCTTGGTGCTCTCTGAGTTTGGTTGTTTGCTTCCAGATGTTTTATTACCTAGCTATTTTTAAAAAATATTAGAAAAAGCCAAATATACGTTGTCTTTTTAATGTTGGGGGAGGTGTTGTATCAGTCATTTCCATCCAGTACACTAAATTGTATTCAGTTCATGCACTGAATTGTATATGAGAGGAATTTGTATAGGACTTGAATTTTAGTACAGGATGTCAGGAGTTAAAGACACCCTAAATTGCTCTGTACTTCTTTGGAATAGTTTTATAGTAAGATAGTACTACAATCTCAGTTTTCACCATTAACACATATTTGCATAAACGGGCTTAAGTATGAAGATAATATGCTGTTAATTATTTAAATTACTTGTGGGAAATTATCATTGCTGCCTTTCAAAACATTGTTTCAATCTATGTTATATTCAGCTGCTCTTGATAAGCTTTAAAATAGGAATGGTTGTTGAAAAGAGAAAATGATTATAAATAATCTGAAATATTTATAGGTAGACCAGTTTGTATGAAGAGCTATTAGGGTTAAGGCTAGTGGTGTGTTCAATTTTAAATGTAAGCTTATACTGGAATATTGATATTAATAATTGATCTTGAATTCTACTTTCAATATAGCAATAGCAATAGCACTTAGACTTATACACCACTTTATAGTGATTTACAGCCCTTTCTAAGCTGTTTGCAGAGTCAGCTTACTGCCCCCAACAATCTGACCTCAGAAGGATGGAAGGCTGAGTCAACCTTGAGCTGGTCAGAATCAAACTCCTGGCAGTTAGCAGAATTAGCCTGCAATACTGCATTCTAACCACTGTGCCACCATGGCCCAGGGGTTAGAATGCAGTACAGTATATAGAATACTATATAATTTCTATACATTTATTAAACTTTGAATTTAAACAACACTATAAATGTATACATTGCCACTACAGCTATTCAAAATGTAAACACTTCCACTGTTAAAAAGAAAGTATTGTTCTGTAATAAGTTTATTAACTAGCATTGCTTAAATTTATTTTGTAATGAGAGAAGTAGAAGTATATATGAATGGTAAATGCTAAAATGTTAAAATTGCTTGTATGTGAATCATAAATGTTTTCTCTTGGAATGCAAATGAAGGATAACACTTCTCAAATGCAATCAAATTTGAGCAAGAACTCATTATCAAGTAGTGATAGAGATAGGAAGCAGTTTTTCTTTCACTATTGTAGCTTTTTGGTGTCATCCTGCAGTGCTTTCTTGAGTAATATTTGGCTTTTAAAAATCTGTTTCACTGGAAATTTGACAGAAATTTCACTCTGGATATAATTGCCAAAGAAATATATTTGTATTTGTAACTTTGAGTTCACAATTCATATAGCTTAGTTTGTGGGGTATCCCACATCACTATCTGATCAGATTTAACTAAATAGCTTTAAATTACTTGATGACTATAAAGTACTCAGTATATAGTTGATGGGCTACTTGTTTGGTCAATTCTTATTTTGTAGGGTTTATTACATCTAGTAAGGAGAGGATCTGTTAAACAAATATATCACTGGAATATTTATGGGCTGTTGTTAACTTTGTTCTATGTTTCTTTTGCTACACTTAAGGAAAGCTATTATGGCCATTGCTTGCATATGATAGAAATAGTTTGCTAGAAAATCTGGAAAATACCAGATTTGGCAAGGATTTTATATTTTACCAATGATCTGTTTATTTAATATTTAAATATGGTATTACAGGCAGTAGCAGAAGCAATGCACCTTAATATGAAATATTTGTAAATTAAAAAATGACAATTTTAAGTCATACATTCAAGGTAAAAACTATAAATTAAATCAACACGTCCTTTGAATGTAAGAATTTCAGTTTCTCGATGGTTGTATTACATAAATAGTTTTAGTTTCTACTTTGAAAAAAGATTGATCATATTCTAAATTCAGCAAAAATGCTTCCTTTGCTTTGGAAATGTATGTTTTCCATTGATTTTTTAAAAGATAATATTTGATATATCAAAATGATCCACATTGTATCATATTTAACAAATTCCATGTTCTTGTATCTATGTTCTACATTTTCTTCCAAGTGTAATATAATTTAATGGAACTTCTGAGTAGAAGTCTTATTAAGAGTGGTAACTAATAAATACAATTTGTGGGACTAGTTATCTCATAAATTGAAACATTAAGTAGTAACAGATATTAATAAATTTGCTGAGGCAGATTGTTTACCTCTTTGTTTACAATTTTGTGTTGGCAGCTTAATATATCCTTCCAGATGGTAGGGAAACCAATAATGTATTAAAGTCAAGATTTTTGTCCCTTTCCTTTTCAGTACTAATAATAGAGGTTTTAATATTGTGAAGCCAGTACACTCACATGTAAGCATAATTATGAAGAAAATGTTTGGAATATAATCTCTGAGATGATTTAGTTCATAATTTGATTAGATATGTTAAATATGCCTTTTGGATATAGTCATTTTTGGTATATGTTCTTCTTTAATGTTGGTTTATTTATTACAAAAGTTTATGTGCCACTTGGTATTTTTTAAACCTTGATAATTGCACCTGTTTTTCCAGAAGCAAAAGTACAGGTAGTCCTCAACTTACAGCCACAATTAAGTCCAAAATTTCTGATGCTAAGTGAGACATTTGTTAAGTGACTTTTGACTCATTTTATGACCTTTCTTGCCACAAATGTTAAGTGAATCGCTGCAGGTGTTAAAACAATTGTTGTGAATCTGGCCTCCCCATTGACTTTGCTTGTCAAAAGGTCCCAAAAGGTAATCACATGATCCTGGGACACTGCAACTGTCATAAATATGAGTCACTTACCAAATGTATGAATTTTGATCATGTGGCCATGGGATGCTGCAACAGTTGTAAGTGTGACAAACGGTCATAAGTCACCTTTTTCAGTGTTATTATAATTTTGAATGGTAACAAACGGTTTTAAGTTGAGACCACCTCTACAGCAATTCCGTGATCAGCATATAATAAAAATATATAGGTAGAAGTGGTCTTCAGCCATCTATTTTAGCAGTATTTCCTGACAGTAATTTTACAAAACTTAACACAGCTTTTTTTAAAAAACATCAGTTATCTGAGATGTTTAGAGACAGAGGTCAAGAGGTTGCATATGGAATTGTGCATACATAGACATATGTTCTCTCTAGAAATAATCGTTTTATGCTAAGTTACTATAGAGCTATAAATCCAACCATACTATTAAGCAATACCTTATCAAATTGAAATTGGCTTTACTCACCCATAAAACCAATGGATAGGTTTAGTATGCAGATCTTGTTGCTAAGCAATTGCAAACCATAATTTGCTTGTTCAGATATAGTAATGTAATCTCTGAACCAGGTTCTGACAAATTAACTATGTAAATAAACTATCATTCTATGGTGAATGTGATATAAGCAAACTTTATTTCAGTGTTGAAACTGAAGAGTGATAGTATTTAGATCAGGCATGTCAAACTGCCGGGGCGCGGGCCGGATACGTCACACCGAAACCGTGCCTATCCCATTGCCGGCAATGGGGAAAAAGTCGCGATACGTTGCACGATGTCACGTGACGTCACAAGTTTGACATGCCTGATTTAGATTGTCCGGTAAACTTTTCAAGTTTGGAAGAAGAATAGAGGGACATTTAGGGCATTTATGTCAGTTGGGAACAAATTGTCAAGTTCTATATTTTTATGCTTTAGTAGGGGAAATGAAGACAATAAGACAATTTTTTGACTGCTGCACTATATATTTCTGTGCAACAATGGCTAAAATTGGCTTGCTTTGTTCTACCTTTTCATGTGGAGGCATAGAGTTCCTTAACTGATCTTGTCAAAGGGATAAGCAAAAGAAAGTGGCAAAATTTTGGTTGGATTCTCAGTGCAACACAGAAGTAACTAAACCCAACAGCAAATAAGGAAATTTAAATTATTTATGTGATGCCTAAATTGATGGACTGTAATTTACAATTGATCGTCAGAAAACAATCTGAACTCATAATTTGAAAATTTTATGCATTATTTTCAATATTATATGTTGTCTATTCAAATAACTTGGTTAAATATATGAACAACTAAACCAAAAACTATTGTGTTTTGATAGCAAGTGTAGCTTTATAGGTCTATTTTTCTATGATAGTTAGGATAGGCAGGGTCGTGACCCATGTTTCTAACAGGGCAGTCTTGTTTAGCAGACAATGTAAGTTTTGTATTTTATTGAAGGCTGGGGTATAAATCCCTGAAATAAATATGCATTCAAATAATTGAACAAAATGTATACATTCAAATTGTTATTTATTTCTTTTATTTAACATAATATAAATATGTAGTGCAAAAATTATATGGCTATGCAAGACAGATTATCTGGCTTGGATATGGGATGAAAACTGTGGCACTTTGAATGACATGCGGTGGGAGTGGGATGGAGATAGTGATCTCTTCTTGAACTCTCAATAGCCTTTGATACCAGTGACCACGATATCTTCTGGGTCAACTCTGAGAGTGGGGGATGGTTGGCACCTTCCTCCAGGACTAGTCTCAATTGGTGTTGATAAGGAGGTGCCACAGAGTTCAGTATTTTCTCTACTCCTTTTAACATCTAACATGAAGCTGCTGAGTGAGATCATCTGTCATTATGGGATGAGGTATCAGTATGCAAATGATACCCAAATGTACAACTCTATCCTGAATGAAGTAAGCAATGCTGTGAATATCTTCTTATGGTGCTTGGAGGCTGTGGGTGCCTAGATAAGGGACAACAGGCTTCAACTGTACCCTAGTAAGATGGAGTGGCTACGGACAGGAGGCTCCTCTGTATCTGGCAATTTACCATCTTGGGTCCTGGATGGGGTAGTATTGCCCCAAAGGGACCTGTTGTGTAATCTGGAGATCCTTCTGGACTCATGACTCCTTCTCCAGGAGCAGGTGACAGTTGTGGCTAGGAGAGCCTTGGCTCAACTGCAAGTTGTGGGCCAGTAACGCTCCTTCCTGGATTGAGAAGCCTTCCTTTCAGTCATTCATGACCTGGTCATCTCCTGGATAGACTACTGCAATGTGCTATATATGGGCTATTCTTGAAGAGAATCCAGAACCTGCACCAATTCGTTCCATCCAGTCAAGCAGGGAGGCCATGTTGCATATCCCGTGAGTCGAGTTTTGACAAGTGGAATCTATGAGGAGGGTCTTCTGTGCTGTTGCCCCTGCCCTTTGGAATATCTTATCCTCAGAGGTGAGGCAAACCCCCATGCTTTTGGTATTCTGGAAGAATGTTAAGACCTGGCTGTACCAATTAGCATGAGGGTCTAAGAGTGTGATGCAACCCTAGGGATTGCTGGTGACTTGAGGACACTTCCGCTGCCTTGTTAACCTTTTTAGCCTTCTGAATTTTTAACTTTGACTTTTATTTTTAACTTGCAAATTTTAATCATGTTTTTAACTGTTTGTATCTATGCTTTTTTTCATGTGTTGCATTATTTTATTATGTTATTGTGAATCTCCCAAAGCCACTAAGCTGAGATACGTGGTGAAGAAATTTAATAAATAAACTAATATTAAGATCACTTAGTTGAAAAACAATATTTAGTTATTATAGTAAACTTATTAGTGCAGAAGTACTGTTTTAAATTATTTCAGTTACATAAAATACTGTTAAACAGGCATGCTTAAAATATAAACACTTGTTTATGAAAATTCCAATATTCAATTAATCTGTCTAGAAAAGGACCAGATGGGCAAGATAGGGAAAGTCTATAAAGAGTTTACAATCATTTGAAAATATTTTTTTATGTCTGGTCATCCCAACAATGTAGCTTCTTTTTCTGTTTGAATCTAACTGCTTCTTCCAACTTGTTCCATTGGAATGGTATTTTTTTTCTGTTTTTCAATCAGGAAGATGTGTTCTTTTCCCTCACATAGTTGTTGTAAAGCCTGGTTTCTTGTTTCTTCCTGACAAAGTGCTAAATATTTGACTTTAATGTCTTGTATTGATTTTGTACACCATGTTCACTTTTGCATCCATTCCAAAATTTTGTTAAGGTTCTTGTTTCTATCTTAAGTTTCCAAAATTTCTATTTTTCTCTTAATTTGTTCAATTTTTAAATTCATTTTTTGTTCCATATTTGCAAATCTTTCCTCTGTTCTTCCTTCAAGTTAGCAAGTCTTTCTTAACAGATTCAGTCACTGATGCTGTCATTAAAGCTGTGACACACTCCTCTAATTCTTCAAACGTCCTTTGTAGAATCTCTAGTATAATCTTTGTTTGCTCTGTTAATGATATTGTGCTATCATTAAATTTAAGCATTTCAAACCTTGTGAGGCTGGCAAAATCAGAATACAAGAACCATTTGGACCTTTAAAAAGATATTTATGGCTACTGGCTAATTTAACAGAATCTTAAATAAAGTCACTCTCCTGCTCAACTTACACCTAGAGTAAAATTAAGGTGAAGTTGGTCTGAATCTCTTTTTCATACTTCCCTCTCTCCAGAGCGGAGATGGTTTTTTTTTGTAACAGCCCTGTTTCATTTTCAGCTTTCCCAAGCCCTGTTAAGATATTCTACTATAGCATCTGAACATAAAAGTCTAAACTGCACTTTTCTGTTTAGATGGGAGAACCCAGTGTTTCATTCAAAATTATGTCAGTGAAGATTTTCAACCATTCTGGAAGCTGAGTCATGACAACTGGACTTTTTGTGTTGATGCAAAATGTTTCACTGCTTTTCCAAGTAGTTTCTTCAGTCTGAGCACATTCCATTATATCATCCAAATGTTCTTGAACCATAACTATTTATGGATTGATTAAATAAAATCTAAACCCAAACCACCAGGACCATTATCATAAATATATTATAGACTTACCTTACCAAAATCAGAATTTTTTTCCATCATGTAAAATGCAGATCCCTGAATAATCAATCAACATTGTCCATATATAGTCTTTGAAACAAACTTCTGTGCTTAACAAATCTATGGAGATTCTCAGTCATCCAGATCATAGTTGTCCCAAGCATGCTTTTCAAAAGGCCACTGGACTTGGTTATTTTCGTTGAAGATGTTTTGCTTCTAATCCAAGAGTTTCTTCAGTTCTGGGAACTGAACTGAAGAAACTTTTGGATGAGAAGCAAAATGTCTTCGAGGAAAAAATCCAGGAAAGTCCAGTTGCCTTTTGAAAAGCACCTTTGTGCTTAATAAGTTTACATATGTCTTTAATAAATTTCACCATAATAACACAAGCCTTGAAAGGTAATATAAGTAATAGTGAAAGCTTCTCTTGATAGCATTATATATAACCACCATAAATGTAAAAATTCTAACCATTCTAGTTGATAAAGATGTAGCCAAATTTATTGGTCCTTCATTATTTCCCTAAAGAATCTCAGTTTGCCATGAAATAAGTTGAAACTGACTCAGGTGACTGTCATCTGCCATTTTGTATTCTATTGTCCATAGAGCAGATCGTTTGCTTTTGACATATGACTTAACATATTCCTTTGTAGTGCAGAACTGATTAACAGTTTTAGAAATGTTTATTTGCAGTTATTGCTGCCCAAGGTCACATTAATTACTGAAAGCAAAAGTTCACATACTTTTGCCACACAGATATGTAACTTTGTGTCATTTGCTCAATAAATAAACAAGTATAATAGCAATAGCACTTAGACTTATTTATCGCTTCACAGCACTCTCTGGATGTTTTACAATGTCAACATATTGCCCCCAACGATCTGGGTCCTCATTTTACCGACCTCAGAAGGATGGAAGGCTGAGTCAACCTTGAGCCCAAATGTTTAATTGGGCAGAAATATTGAAAATTCAAATGGATTCACAAACTTTTAAGCATAACTGTAGATATGTAGTTTTACTACTGGTGCAGTTAACATAGATCAACCAATGATCCTCATTACTATCCCTTGAGCACAGCTGCAGAACTTGATCAGCTCAAGATTTCATTGTTTCTAAAATCTGCAGTCACTGGACATGTAGATAGAACTGGTGAGAATCCAGAATTTCTGCAAAATCTTTAACACAGATTTTGACTGTCACTCCATAAAAGAGAATTCTAAAAATATTTAAAAACAAACAGTACCTAATTTTGATTTATGACTGGCTTGTAAGCATACGTTGTAGAAGACATTAAGCAGTAATTGCTAACCTTGTTTCGGGAAAAAATTGCTTGCCATTATAGTTCAGTATTTGGATTACTTAATAAATTCTAAAGTTATTTCCAGGAGCCTTCTCCAGTGTGAAGTTTTCCAGAGGGGTTGAATTTAATCATCTCCAATCACCTTTCAGGTATCTTAGTTACTTGAGCAAGATCTGCTCAACAGCACAGTTAACAACTTCTAAAATAATGAAATTATTATTTTTCAGGTCAGCATGGCAATATTTGAATTTTAATTCAGTTCCCTTGAATAATGCATAGCGTTAAAATCTTGGTTGCTAAAGGGAAGGAAAAACATTGGTTCAATTCACATTATATGGAATGTATTGTTTGCTCTCCTTAGCTGCCTTCATATACAACCTGAATGCAGTATCTGTCTTTTGTTGCTGTATCCAAATTTGATAGTTGGTGCACATTATTAACCATATCTTCACTGCTAAATATAATTAGAAATTATTATTGAAATGGGGTTTCAGTTATGGTTTAGGGTGCAGGCTAAAATGATTGAGAACACATTCTTGATAACTAGATTATAGTTTGACAGTGACATCAGCATTCAGGCATTGTTATGAAACAATATGCTTGGCTGGTGTTGTTTAAAAGTTTAGTTACCTTTATTTATTTTGGGTATAAAAATATTGTTAGTGTACTGTATTAGTTTCACATATATAGATAATATGTGCCCGAGGAGCTAAATAAAATTGTACAGCAGAAAAGAAACAGGCGATGCCATTTTGGGATATGACATTTCAAGAATTGATTTAAAACATGTTCTTCGTGTATGTTACTATTTTTTTCTTATCACAGAGTGGAAAGAAAATGGAAAATATTCAGAAAAAATCTTAAGAAAAAGTTCTGACCATAGTAGCTTTAAGAAATAATGAAATTTGCTTAACTTAAAAAGTTTTATTTTTCTTAAAGTAATTTTGTATATTCCAAAACAGTATAAAATAAAATTTCAACTAAACATTATAATATTATAGAATCTAAACTTTTATGTTACCACTGATACTTGCATTATTTTCTATTGGATTCTGAAATATGCCTTGGATCTTGAAGTGCTAGCTAATATATAAAAGGCTATATTTTAAACCAGAGGTCCCCAACCTTTTGGGCACCAGGGACCCGTTCCGTGGAGAGAGGTTTTTCTGCGGACCGGAGGGTGAGTGGTTTTGTGTGCTGCCTGCATCCCACAGATGGGGCTTTGCTTGTTTGTGCGGACTGGTTGCTGGCATGTTGCGACCCGGTACTGGTCCACAGACCGGGGGTTGAGGACCCCTGTTTTAAATCTTAAAAGAGTTGGTAGACTTCAAGGCTTCACAAACTATTATTTTTCCCTTAAATCAGAAGGGTATACATTTTAAGTCAAGGCTGGGCAAATTGATGTCCTCCAGATGTTTTGAATGTAGTTCCCATAAATCTTATTATTATGGGTATTGGTAAGAAATTATAACAATTATCCAGAAAGTCTGCTGATCTTGCACTAGGATCAGTCACTGAACAGAATCAGTTCTGCTTAGCTCTAGCAAGGTCTTGTGCTGTTGGACTGAGATATAAATATTATTTAGTTTGTTCTCCTCTCTTAAAGAATCTGTGTGCTCAGACCAAAGATGAAAGTTTAGATATAGTCATTATTTCCAAAAATGACTGATTAGCCCATACTTGTTTCTTCTCAGCAGTCTAGAAGAGCAATCTTAAGTACAGCATGCCTTTGTAACGACAGTGGTTCTTGTTTGTTTGTGGTGGGCATTGAAACTATTTTCAGATTCACAATAAATAATCGAAAAAGAAAATATACATATGGAATATGTGGTGTTTATAAGAGAAAAAAAAATCCATGTGTTGCAAAGTTGTGACAAGAAGATAAATAATTTTGAAAACTTGTTTATTTGAAATTGGGTACAGCAGAATTTCTGAAAGGCAAATAAAATAAGTAATATTGTATAGATTTCTTCTTCTTCCTAGCATTATTCCCGCGCTGTAACAGGGTCCACTTGTTGGCAAAGCTATCTCCATTTGGGTAAATCCAGGGCATCTTCAGGGGTGATGCCCACATATTTCATGTCCTCCTTGATGTGATCCATCCACCTTTTCTTGGGTCTGCCATGTGGTTGCTAGCCATCAGGATCCAGACGAATGGCTGTCCTTGCCACCAAATCTTCTTTACTACGTACAATGTGTCCATACCATCTAAATCTTCTTTCACACATTTTTGCTATGATTGGTATGACTCCTAGTCGATGTCGGATGTCGTCGTTCATAGTGTAGTCAAATCACGTTAGTCCAAGGCACCATCGGAGCATTCACATTTCTGTCACATGTATGGCCGGCTCATGCTTTGCCTTTGCTGACCAGCACTCTGATCCATAGAGAGCGACTGGGTACACTGTTCTGTAAATCTTTGACTTGAAGCATAGGGGCAACTGAGGACCACACAGGACTCCAGTCACCTGGTGCCACTTCATCCAGATGGTGTTGACACGGGTGCAGGTATCTGGAAAGCTATTGCTGTTGCTGCATAAGAGGGAGCTGAGGTACTTGAATTGCTCTACTTTCGTAAGGTCTTCTCCACCAATGCTGATGGTTCCATCGGTTTGGGGGCCACATTCCATATATTTGGTTTTCTTGATGTTCAGTCGAAGTCCAAATTGGCCAAGTTGTTCACTCCTGTGTTTGCTCTTGGAGGTCTTCATGTTGCTCATTCACCAAGAAGACAATGTCAGCATAGAGAAGTGACCATGGATGGGGCGATTGGAGGTCAGGCATCACAGTGTCCATTCTAGTAGGGGCAAAAGCGCCAATCCTTGATATACTCCGAGGTTGATAGTGAAGGGAGGCAGTGTTCCCACTCCACATCAGACCATGCTAGTGATACCAATAGTTGAATCCACTGGATGTAGACTTCTGGGACATTGTGGGATCATAGGGCGTGCCAAATGAGTTTGTGTGGGATGTGGTTGAAGGTCTTTTCCAGGTCAAGGAATGCCATGTGGACAGGCTTGGTCTTCTCACAATGCTTCTCTAAAAGCAACTGAGTAGCGTGAATGGCGTCCATCGTTCCACTCTCTTTCACAAAGCCATATTGGTTTGGAGTGATGGAGTCAATCTTGCAGAGTCTGATATCGATAACTCGTTCAAATATTTTTATGGTGTGACACAGGAGCCGGATTGGATGATAATTCGAGTATTTGGACATGTCACCCTTGCCCTTCCAAATTGGTACCATGGTACTGGTTGCCCAGGATGCTGAGGCTGCACTCGATGATTTGGTTAAAGAGGACAGCAAGAATCTTGGCACCTTGGCTGAGGATTTTCCACATTTTGGCTTGGGTGTTGTCGGGGCCAGTTGCCTATCCATTTTTCATCTTCTTCATTGATGGTAATTAGTGGCACAGGTTCAGAGACCAGATCGGCACTTTGGATTGAAGAGTGGTCAAATTTCTCATTGCTAATTTTGGAGAAGTAATTGCTCCATCGGCGGAGGATGGCAGCTGGATCTCGAAGGAGTTGGTGGTCCTCATCTTTTAGGTGCTTGACTTGGTCAGTGTCCTAAGTGGTTTGACAACATGCATTGGCCAAGCGGTTGTTATTGTGTAGGTTTAATAACATGTTAGTTAATAATACGTTTCTGAGAAACTCAGCCAGACTATTTTTATTTTTATTGTTTTTATGATCTGGAAAAAAATTGCCAATATTGGGAAAGCACATCTGTTGTTCATGTATTAATTTGTTTCTTGATTTGATGTGAATATTTCAATTGCAAATTTCTTCAAATTTTCTTTCAATAACCATCTGAAATTACAACAGCACAGAACAGGGGGAGACTTATTATGGGTCTTAGTTGCGGACATTGCAATGTCTCTGTGGTCATATAAATAATCATGGCAGCTGGCTTGCAATTATGATGTTGAAACATTTTGTGGTCACACAATCATTTGTGACTTTCATTGTTGGTTTCTGACAAGGAAAGTCAACTGGAAAGTTGACAGGAGATCACAAATAATGATCATATGACTGGGATACTACAGCTGCACAGTATTCATGTAACGATGGCAACTGGAACTGCTGCAACTGCTACCTTAAATCAGCGTCGTTACATGATATGGGTTTTATGATTGTCACTTAGTGATGGAGTTGCTGATCCCAATTACCATCATTAAGTGAGGACTAAGTGTATATAGTTGTGTGTTTTTGATATATGTTGAATATTTGTGTGTATATATTTATGTATATATATTTAAAATGTACAGTTCTATAAACAGTGTTCATTGTAGTAATTTATCATTTTAATCTGCCAACTGCCATCATGGTAGCAAAGGATGAAGATGGCAATGTTCAAGGACCTACTGTGGTTTTGCTAAGAATAGTTTTGAGGAAAACTAATAGTTTTGGGGAAAAACATTGTCGAATCCCATACTTAAATTAAAAAAGTCCAAAGTCAGTCACTCGTGTTGTGGTTACCTTGCATTTGGACTGTTGCAATGCACTCTTATGTGGTACTATTCTTGAATTCTGCTCAGAAGCTGCAGCTGGTCCAGAATGCAGTGGCATGGGCAGTTATGGGTGTGCCAGCCACAGTACATCCACATAATACCTCTGTTTTGTGAGCTGCACTAGTTATTAGTAGGATTCTGGATGCAATTCACTGTACTCATTATCATGTATAAAGCCCTTTATGGCATAGACCAGCAGTTCCCAACCTTTTCTATACCCCGCACCCCTAGAACATTTCTGATAATCTCTCGCACCCCTTACAAAAGTTTGAAATAACAGCAACAAATTATGCATATACACTATAATTTTGAAAACCCAAGTTTTTGCACCCCCTGGAATATTGTCTCGTACCCCCGGTTGGGAACCCCTGGCATAGATCCTTGTTAGGCCCTCTGTCTTCCATAGTTTCTATCTCTACCATACAATTGGGTAAAGTTCATTTGCTTCAGAGCCCATTTAATTAAATGGTATAAGTTGATGGGACCCCAGAAGTGGGCCTCTGTTGCTGTATAAGCCCTCTGGAATGATATTCTCCCAATTTTATGTGGCTCTTAGTTGGACTCTATTTATTTAAACAAGTCTTTAAAATCTGACTCTCAAGCCTTGGGCTAGGGTGGACCCTTTGTTGAAAGTTTGGTCTTCATTTTATAAAGAACTTTGGCTCTGTTGAGCTTGAGGGTAGAAATAAATTATGTCTTTAGATGTTAAAGAGTGGATTCCAGACATTTATTCTCTATCTTTGAAATGTTCTTAAACAGCATTTTGTTTTTATATGGTCTACATTTAATAATGTGTTAAAAGAACTGAGCTTGCTATATATTGAGCAGCTGCCATATAATAAATTGCCAACATTGCTAGTAGTAATTTATATAATATATGTTATTGTGAAATGCCCAGAGTCAGTTCGAGTTGGGGGTGTGAGTGCCTAAATTGAATTTAATTAATATTTTTAGCTGGGACTTGTTATATGGATCTTTTTTTTTCTTTCTCTTTCTTTTTTCAGTTCATTATTTTATTATATTATTGTTGTTGTATTACCTTGCCATTTAATTTTACCTATGAAATATTTAAAAAATCAAAAGTCTTTCATTCATTGTTTTGAGTGAATGAAAATGATACATAGAATGAGTCTCTCTCTGTAACAGCTTTGCAAACCATTCTCTATGATCGTGGATAGAGAACATAGGATTCAAATACACTGAGGAAGATTTGAATTGAGCCGGAGGCCAGGAATCTT
The DNA here is from genome assembly GCA_023970755.1 of Azemiops feae. Taxonomy (NCBI): domain Eukaryota; kingdom Metazoa; phylum Chordata; class Lepidosauria; order Squamata; family Viperidae; genus Azemiops; species Azemiops feae. Next base: position 583,846 of record JALGBA010000439.1, read on the forward strand.
TTGAAGGAATTTAAATGGACAGTTCTAAATGTGGAGAAGATAAAGATAGTGAAGCAGAAGAATATGTACAGAAGAGTGTGGAATGTGGAAAGAAAATTGTGGAAATGGAAAAGAAGAAAGAATAAGGAAGGGAAATTGAAACCAGAGGAAGAAAGACAGACTTCTGGCATGCAGCAGAGAAATTGTGAGAATGTGAGATGAGAGAGCGATACATACAAAAGAATGGACATTTTTTGTATGAGATTAATATAGAAAGTAAACGGTGAGAAAGCATAAATGGGGCAAGAGGTCTAAAGAAATCAGTAGAAATCAGTGACCTCCTGCATCATTGCCTATGCAGAGTAAAGAAGGGATGGTGTTAGGAAAAAATGAAAGTTGCTGACATTAGTGAAGAGGAGGTTCAGACACATGGGTGAGGCTCTGTGGGAACTGCTGCTGCTACCACTGCTGGCAATTTATTATACAGCAGCTGTTAAATACTGAAGTTCTTCAAAAACATTTGTTAGGAGACCATAGAACCTGGCATGTGTGACTGTCAACAAGCAGCTGCTTGGCTCCCTCAGAAGACACATCCAGCAAAGTGTTAAATGGGGAATTAAGTGGAGGGCTCCTTGTTTTCCAGAACTGAGGCAAGAACTGAGCAGTGAATTAGAAGGGGCATTAGAGTACAGTGGTATCTGATTGCCTGAGGAAGTAGATTTGTTTGTTGGAAAGAAAAAGTACAGAATGGAAGGTTGTGAGCTAATTGAAGGTGGTGAGCTAATTGGACTGGAGAAGTTGGTAGTGAATTGGATAAAGTATTTACTGGAGTTTTTATGCCACTATAATCCAGCAAGACTCAGCAGTGTGGATGGACTGGTGTGGTGTCATGAAACTTCATATGTGGTGATATTAGACTATCATTCCATCCAGAATACTAGTTCTGGAAAAATCTCCCTTTATATGACCTTGGTGAGAGCAGATCCTGGGTTGGAGAGATTAGGAATTTGTAGAAATACAGGTTGATAGACATTGTCTTCTATTGCAGTGAAGGCTTTTGCATAATCACATTTATACTAGCTTCAAGCCTTTCCTGTATCGGGTGGCTTTACTTGTTGTCACCCATGCCCTTTCTGCTGGATTGTTGTAGGGTGCTGCCCTTGAAATCGTCTGGAAGCTTCAGTGGGTGCAATATGCAGCAGTCTGTTTCCTCTTGTAATACTTCTACTACAGAAACTGTTTCCAAGTACAATTAAGATGCTGCTTATCATGGATGGGTAGATTCAACTTTGTCAAGGCAGATAGAGAAATAATGTAAGTGCCTTCGCATAGTTGAGTCTGCCCTTCCAATAAGATCTGGGAGTGAGACTTTGTTGTGGATTCTACCAGTAAAGAAATGCTATCATAAATGACTCTGGGTTAGAATTTTCTCAGCAATGTCTCCTTTACATGGCATAGCTTACTCTGGATACTCAAACTATCCCTTCTTTATTTTTGGAGAACTATAAAATGCGTTTGAGGACAGGTAAAATCATACTGCCCAAATGGTGCTGCATTGGACTGATGGGTTATCATTAATTTGTTTTAATCTAAATAGTTAAAATTGTTTAAAGAAATTAGAAATTAGAAATTTCTTTAAGAAAGTTAAGAAAAATGACGGCTGCCCTCAGATGACCCTGAGGACACAGATGAACCTCCAAATGGCCTCAACAACTCTCTAAAAGAATGCAAATGACCAGCTGTCTGCAAGGAGTATAAATCCTGCCACTCCCCACCATCCAGTCAGAGCTGAAGAAGCTTCTTGGATGAAAAGCGAAACATCTTCAAGAAAAACAAGAAAGCCCAGTTGCCTTGTGAAAAAAGCACTTTTGGGGCAACCATGACCTGGATGACTGAGAATCTCCATAGACAGGTTTACTATGGACAATATATTCAATTACCATAAGTTCCAGAAAAGCTAATTTAATAAAAATCTTGAGCATTATGTATTATGGACCAGTATATAATGATGAATAATGGGTATATTGTTGGAAGACTTGGTTGGGACAGAACATCCTGGGCAAGACTTAGATGATTGTTGAAAGTTCATACCAACCATGGCACACAGTCAGATATAGTGAATACTGTCAATATTAACAATAATCACTTTTGATGCTACCTAATTATTAAATAAGGCTGCTTCATATGTATTTACTGATAATGGATGCTTTGGAGAAATTTGTGAGGCATTACAGGCTGGACAAATTTCCGCGGAGGCATCGTTTGGCCGGAGAGTACTACAGCAGGTAGCATCGTCAAGTGGGACACAGGCCCTGACTGATTCCCTCCCATAGGGACAGCTCAGCTTTGGTATGTCCCATTGGTGGATTCTCCAGCAGGACGATGGAGAATCCACCAATGGGTTAGGACTATCTTCCTGCCCAATAAAAGACTAAGTTTGCCAGAGTTAACACGCCTCCTGCTGGGCTGATATCCCAGACACGACTTAGTCTTCAGCCCAGCTAGGACGTTGTGTTGGCTCTGGACAGGTCGTATTTCTTATATTATTGGTGGATTCTCCCTCATCTGGACTGGAAAGCAATTCGGACCCCTATCTAAATTTAAACTTCCCGGCTGCAAACAGCTGAGCGTCGGCCTCCGGTCGCTCAGCAACGTTGATTCGGCGATCGGCCGGATCGGGCCGATTCGCGGAGCCAGCCCTTAGAGGGATCTTGACGACAGACAGCTGATTGTCGGTCCGGAGCTAAGCCGCCCCACAGCTGACTGTCGGCCTCCGGACCTAAGCTCTCGCGTCCGCCCTCGGCATCGGCAATTTCGGAGGACGATCAGCTGATCGTCGGGCCGGGGCGGCCCGCGCGCAGATTACTGTCGGCCTCCGGGCTCGCTGAGCGAAAGCGGGAGCCGCGGAGCTTTAGCGCGGCTGGAGGCTTGCTTTTTGAATTGCGGAGAGTCGGAGCTTGCCGCTCTTGCGGCATCGCGGAAGGCCAGCCTTCGGGTAGACGGCCCGGCCGTTCCTCTCCACGGCCCTGCAGCCTCCAGCAAGGATCGGTTGCTCCCTTTCGGGGCGCAACACGCATTTGAAGCCGCTCGCTCCCAGATACTGGGCAGCCAAGAATTTAGTCTGAGGGCCTCTTTCTACAGTGGGTGATTTGAGGCCTCAGATTTTGGCGCGCAAATCGCGGACGCCATTTTGGAAGCCAAAGGCCTAGTAGGCCTGACAGGGACGGCCCCAACAGGCAGCAGCCACGGCACAAAGCCTACAGACTGCTTACTGCTACTGAGGCCATTGGTGTAGGCGCCGGCCCTCCCTTCTCCATCCTTGCAGGAGATTGACTCAGGTCTAGGCCCCAGGCCTAACAAGTCGCCTCGCCATTGCAGCGGCAGCCATTTTGCGGACTGATTACAGCCGCCATTTTGCAGCTTCAAAACTGCCATTGACACCCTGCTCAGATTCTGATCTGGCACAACCAACCCCAGGGCAAAACTTGGCAAGGATTTCACCTTTAGCGTGAGCTGGCACGCCTTCGGGCCCCGCCGCCACCACCTAGGCTTGTGTGCAGGCACATATCACTCAGGTGATTGCCGCCACCAACAAGGAGAGGAGTGCGCAGGCACATATCACCAAGGTGATTGCCGCCACTGATCGGTCAACGTGTGTGCCGGCACTTGCCGATTGCGACTCACCCATCGGGTCTCGTCGCCACAAGACGCCTATATAATACGTCTCAGTGCATCACTGGGCATTTTCCAGCCTCTCAGAGCTCTGCCTAGGGCAATCCACTCCGGCTCCTGAGTTGCAACAGGCTTCAGGCCTTCCTTGCAATGGCTGACGACGCAGCTAATCAATCTGCGCAGGGCGCTTCCGGCACTCCCGTCTCAGGGAAGCGCAAGTCCTCTAAACTAGAGGCAGCAGGCAGGATAAAGGCCAAGGCCAGGTCCAAGGCCATAGCTGGCGAAAAGGCCTCAAGGGCCGCAGAAAAGGCTGCCCAGAGGCGAAACACGGCTCTAGAGAAGCAGTTCTCCAGGGCACAGCGCATGTCTGCGGGAGACCAACCCCTGGTTCCCCTTGCCCCTCAGGAGAGCTCACTCTTCAACCCCCAACCGGCCCTGCCAGGTCCCTCTGACGCACGGGCCCTTTTCCATCAGGGCCCCATGCCACAGAGTACTACTCTGTCCCCTGACCCGGGATTGAACCCCCCAATGGGGGCTTCACCGGCTAGCTTCCGCCCCCCGCCCGAAGCCACGTTCACGCCCACAGCGGCTGGACTTCGTCCCCCTGAACACCAAGGGGTCGGGCCTGAACAACTTGAAGCACTAATTGCCCGGGCGTATGCTCAGGGCAGGGCCTCCTCATTCTATGAGAACAGGCCGGAATATGTCAGGCCCGTGGTACCAGCTCAGGCACGGGCAGAGAGACCGGATTACCCAGAGTCCGTTTATTCGGACCATTCCTCCCGAACGCGGGACTCTGATCCTGAGGGTTATGGGTCAACTGACTTCCAGCTGTCAGAGGATGAGGAGTCGGGCCCAGACCCGTCGCCTTTCATAGGCCTATTTGACCCGGGCCTATTCAGGTCTCTCCTGCTAAAGGCCACCACGTCGGCCAACATTGAACCAGAGCAGGAAAAGCAGCCGACTGCCTCAACCAGTCAGGACCCCAAGCCACTCTTCTCCGAACCTACGGTGACGGAGCGCTATATCCCTTGTCCTCCTTTTTTCCTGGAAACTATCAGGAAACAATGGGGAAATCCGGGCACTCTACCAACGCCAGGGGGAACGGATAAGAGACTCATGGCCGTCTCCCCGGCCTTGTCAAATCTCCTGGAGGTTCCCAGGGTGGACGAACCACTAACCTCTCTTTTTTCTTCCTCCACCGTGTCAGGTGACACGTCTGAGGTCTTGAGGGCAGAGGACAGGAAGTCCGAGCTCTCTCTCCGTAGGTCTCACCTGGCATCGGCATGGGCCGTGCGTGCGTCCACCTCTACTTCCTTCTTTGCCAGAACGTCAATTCTCTGGCTCAGGGAACTCCAAGCGTTGCTTCCCCCGGATCAGGTTCGTGCCCATCAGAATCTGGGTAAGTTGGTGGCATCGGCAGAATACATGGCGGATACTTCCCTCCATGCCGCCAGATTCTCAGCGCGCTCCATGGCCGCTAATACTGCAGCCCGCAGGCTCCTATGGCTGAAACAGTGGCGAGCGGACTTGAAGTCCAAGTGGCACCTGGCTTCCGCTCCCTGCAGGGATGGACACCTCTTTGGGGAGGCGCTAGACCCTTACCTTATTGAAAATAGGGATAAGCGTAAGGTGTTGGCCCACCTTACTAGGAGGCCGGATAGGCGAGCTACTCCGTACCAACGGGGACCGCCCTTCCGCCAGGGACCAGGATCGGTGTGGGGCCCTCCGCCTCGTCCCTCCTTCCCCAGGCCCGGCCGTCAGCCTGACCGCCCGGCTCCCAGAACCAGGCCGCAATATCACGGCAAGAGGCCCTTTCGGGGCAGGGGAGGCCGTCCTTTCAGAGGTCACAAATGACTCAAGGACGGACCTCCCCATTGGCGGCAGACTCACTATGTTTTTACACGAATGGGAGGCCACCGTCACAGACACCTGGGTGCTCAACACCATCAGGCACGGCCTCACCTTGGAATTTCTGTCGCAGCCACGGGATCGATTCATTGCCTGCTCCGCCCCAAGAAGCCCGACAAAGATAGGTCTCATGTCCGAGGCCATTCATCATCTGTTGCAGCTCAAGGCCATCGAGCCGGTGCCCGCTGGCCAAACCCATCGAGGGTTTTACTCCATTCTCTTTGTGGTCCCAAAGGCCTCGGGAGGGTGGAGAGCAATCCTCGATCTGCAGGGATTGAACTCTCATCTTGTCTACAAGAGATTCAAGATGCAGACGTTGCAGTCCATCCTGGCCAGCATAAGGAGGCACGACTTCCTTGCCTCCATCGACCTTACGGAAGCATACCTTCATATTCCCATATCTCCCGACCATCGGAGGTTCCTCCGGTTCTGTTATGGGTCCCACCACTTTCAGTACAGGGCCCTGCCATTCGGTCTCTCGTCCGCTCCCAGGGTATTTACCAAGGTCCTGGCTGCACTGGTAGCCCACCTAAGATTGATTCCTGTCCGGGTCCAATGCTACCTGGACGACATCCTTATTCTGTCCTCCTCCCTACAGCAGGCCCGGTCGGACCTGGAATTAGCTGTCCGGCTCCTTCAGACTCACGGCTTTTCGATCAATTTCCAAAAGAGCCTGCTAGAGCCCTCCAATCGCATCCTACACCTAGGAGCGATCATAGATACAGACCTTTTAAGGGTCTATCTATCCCCGGAACGCCGGAACAGCATTCGCTCCCTGATCAGACAGATACGGAGGGAGCGGAGGATCACTCTGGTCTCACTCTCCCGACTATTGGGCAAGATGGTCTCTTGCATGGGAATAGTGCCATGGGCCAGACTGCACTTCAGAACCTTACAATGGTTCCTACTCCCATACCAGAGGCAGGGCACCAGTGCATCCAACCAGAGGGTCGGGGTCACACCCCGAGTTCTGGATTCCCTTCGGTGGTGGCTCTCCCCTGCGGTAGACAGGGGCTCCCTATTCAAAGAACCAAACAGACTCACCCTAACGACGGATGCAAGTCTGTTCGGATGGGGTGCGCACCTGGGTTGTCACTTGGCACAGGGACGATGGTCACCCATGGACCTCAGTCACAACATAAATTGGCTGGAGCTCAGGGCCATTCATCTGGCACTGCTTCACTTCAGCGACGAGGTGGTGGGTCGACACGTCCTAGTGCTCACAGACAACGTGGCTGCAAAGGCCCACGTAAACCGGCAGGGCGGCACTCGCTCCAGGACTTTGATGTCCGAAGCACGGTCACTAGGTTCCTGGGCGGAAACCAATCTCTCCTCCTTAAAGGCGGAGCACATTTCAGGGCAGGCCAACCTTCAGGCGGACTCGTTGAGCCGGTCGACAGTGGACCACTCCGAGTGGCGCCTGCATCCCTATTTATTCAGGGAGATCTCGGTGAGGTTCGGGCCTCCGGTGGTGGATCTATTCGCCTCGCCGGCAAATGCCCAACTCCCGAGATTCTTCTCCAGGTTCCCGTCCCGGGGGGCCGAGCGGACGGACGCGCTCCGCAGCCCCTGGCCCACAGGTCTCCTCTATGCCTTTCCCCCTCTTCCTCTGCTTCCGGCTCTCATCCGGAAAATTCTGCAGGAACGGGCGGAGATCATAGTGGTTGCCCCACATTGGCCGAGACGGCCGTGGTTTGCCGACCTAGTGGACCTTTCCGTCTCCCCTCGGTGGAGGATTCCCCCGGATCAGGTCGCTCTCAGTCAGGGGGTTCTACAACACCCAGAACCTCAGGGCCTGCAACTAGCCGTCTGGCACTTGAGAGGCGGCTCTTAACACGGGACTCTTTTTCAGAAGGGGTGATCTCCATGATTCAGGCCTCCAGGCGTCCTTCCACCAATAGGATCTATGATTCCTCGTGGAGGAGTTTTTGTGCCTGGTGTTCCGGGAATCACCTGGACATCTCGGCTGTCACTATCTCACACATCCTTGAGTACTTGCTGGAGGGATTTAACAAGGGCTTGTCGCCCAATACCATCCGTAGGCAACTGGCGGCTCTCTCCACAGTACTCATGTGCCAGGATTCCATTCCTTTGGCCCAGCATCCACTGGTACGGTCCTTCCTCAGGGGTGCTACCAACACCAGACCTCCCGTGGTTCACCGTTATCCCTCTTGGGATCTCCCACGGGTGCTACAGGCCCTTACCTTGCCGCCGTTCGAGTCGGTCAAGACCTGTTCACTACAGTTCTTGTCCATGAAGGTGGCCTTTCTTGTGGCGATCACATCCGCCAGACGCATCTCGGAGCTCGCTGCTCTCTCAGTCAGGGAGGACCTATGCGTCTTCCACAGCGATAGGGTAGTCCTCCGACTGGACCCGGCCTTTGTACCAAAGGTGAACTCGTTGTTCCATAGGGCACAAGAGGTGGTCCTACCGGACTTTTGTCCCCAGCCTGCTCACAATTTAGAACGCCAGTGGCACACCTTGGACGTTCGTAGGGCGTTACGCCACTATATTAAAAGGACTTCTGCCTTCCGCAAATCGGAAGCGCTTTTTATCTCCTTCCAGCCTTCTTCGATGGGGAAGAAAGTCTCCTCATCCACGGTTGGCAGGTGGATCAGGTCCTGCATCGCAAGAGCCTACCAGGCACGGTCCCTGCCACTGCCAGGCCGTATCACTGCTCACTCTACCCGCAGTGCCGCTACTTCAGCAGCGTGGGCTACGCAGGCACCCGTCGGGGATATTTGCAGGGCGGCGACTTGGTCCTCGCCTTCCCCCTTTGTCCATTACAGGCTGGACAAATTCGCCTCCGCGGAGGCATCATTTGGCCGGAGGGTGCTACAGCAAGTGGCATCTTCAAGTGGGACACAGGCCCTGACTGATTCCCTCCCATAGGGACAGCTCGGCTTTGGTATGTCCCATTGGTGGATTCTCCATCGTCCTGCTGGAGAAGGGGCGTTGTCTTACCTGAACGCCTTTTCTCAGCAGGACGATGGAGAATCCACGCCCATCCCCTTAGGACCGTCAGGTCCTGTGTTAGGGGCACAGTGAGCCAACACATCAGTCCATTGTCAGCAGCTTCGCCTTCGTCGTGTCTGGGATATCAGCCCAGCAGGAGGCGTGTTAACTCTGGCAAACTTAGTCTTTTATTGGGCAGGAAGATAGTCCTAACCCATTGGTGGATTCTCCATCGTCCTGCTGAGAAAAGGCGTTCAGGTAAGACAACGCCCCTTTTCTTTTATATATTTTATAATGCATCATTTTCCAAATCATTCTCCTGGCCTGCCATTTGTAGTTCCACTTTCAGTACTTTCTAAGCCTTGTCAGATCATTTTGATCTAATCTGTCATTCCCTCATTGACATTTTTTGGAGATAATATATTCATTGAGTCAGACATTATTACTGACACTGTTGATATTGTAGCTACTAATTTTTGCTCCATTGCTCAAAGATCTCATTTAATATTTCCAGTGTTATGATGTGTTACGATATATGATATCATTTTGTAAATCCCAACTGACACCAAAAGTTGCCTTGTATTTTTTCCTTCTACTTAGAATCTTTAGTCCCCTATAATGTCCAGTTTCTAAAATCATAACATTGCTTATCTTAGCCAAAAATAATTCTGACTCCCACAAGAAGCTCTTTACTTTTTATAGTTAGTTCCAAAATCTTACAATAAAATGTCAGTATTCTAAATTTAACTAAGAATTTCATTCATGTAAGCAAATGACAGTTGAGACAGATGGTTAGGTAGGAACTGGTGTGATAAGGATATTTTTGCCAGTTGATCATCATGACATGCAGAGACAGGGCTGAAGAAGCAAATTGACTCTGGCCAGTGAAAGTGGGGAAATTTTAGCAGACCATCTGGTAGACTTCCGAGCTCAGTTTGAGAATCCCTCTAGGAATCACTGTCCTAGAGGAATTGTTTAAGTCAGTGTTGAGAAATGCCCTTGAGAAAGGTCATTAGAAACTGGATAATTCTTATCTGTGTATTTCAGTTACTCATTTTTCTGGAAAGAATTCCACTCTCTTATCTGTGCAATTTGTTCAGAAGTAAACTTTTCAAGTTCTGTAGCAATAAATGTACAGGAGGTAGGACACTAATGAAGGGTTCCCTTCCCTATTCATTCTAAACAGCATTTTAGTTTTTCCTTATCCTTTTCTTGTGGGTTCTTTTATTAGCACTGGAGTAAAGTAAGTGTGGGTCCCGCAAGAATTTCAATTCATCAGGACAGAAGGATGGCTAATTGGTGGGAAATAATTGGCTATGGCTGTGCTCACAAATTCCAGAGTCAGACCATTTCCAGTACTAAGGCTCACAGGGAAGAGAAATTCACCTAAATTCTTGTTTTGCTTCCCAGTTGATGCTTATGGCAGAAATGCCCTGCATGTTTTGTCAAGTAGAAAACAACTGACATAATTCTGAGAAACAAGAAACACTTGGTTTCACTGAATCTTGCCTCTTCCAGAACTGGATTTTTACATATCCTATATTAAATGGGATTTTCATATGAGAATTTCATGGCAGAGCAGGCCTCCATATATATATTGGGAACATGCTAGCTTCTCACAGTAGAAGGAGAAATTTCTGCTTGATAAATTTTCCTTTGTTACTCAGGATTCATTTTCAAGATAGGTTCTCAAATACAGAAAGCAGAGGTTTTGCAACCCTAGAGTACTCAATTTTTCAAATAGATAGTGGCAAACCAGTTTTTCTTTCATTGCATATCCTTTCATCTCTAATTTATCCATCCATCTCTAATTTATCATATAGCCTTTGGGATTTGAAAGCAAGGCTTTTGTGTCAGGAGGATGGGGTTTGCAGGGTTGTTTGAACTTTGGAATTTCTCACTTCAGTGTTAAAGCACTGCAATAAAAGACACCTCCATCGAAACCAAGACACACAATGAGTAGTAAAATAGTGCGTACTTTCTATCAAGGAAAGTGATTGGGAGATTTTTTTAGTTCTGAACTGAAATGCCAACACCTTTTTTCTCATAGTTTACAAAGCAAAATAATTTTGTCAAGAAAAGTAAAATGTAAAATAATGTACCCCTTTGTTTCTCTTTTAATAATAGCACTAAAGATTGTGGGCTATAGTGTTGTAGTTCATTTAGTATACTATACAGAAAATATATCCTGCAGTTCGAAAGCATGCAAATGCAAATAGATTAATAAGTACCACTTTGGTGGGAAAGTAACAGCGTCCCGAGTGTCTTTGGCATATAGCCCTACTGGCCACATAACCACAGAAATGGACTTCGGACAATGCTGGCTCCCTTGGCCAAAAAACAAAGATGAGCACCATGTCTTAGAGTCGGACACAACTAACAGGGAAACCTTTTACAGAAAACATATGCTTTAAAAGTAGTTGATTCATGAGGGAGAAAATGACAAGTTCCAAATGGTGACAGGTACTTCTTTCTTTCTTTCTTTCTTTCTTTCTTTCTTTCTTTCTTTCTTTCTTTCTTTCTTTCTTTCTTTCTTTCTTTCTTTCTTTCTTTCTTTCTTTCTTTCTTTCTTTCTTTCTTTCTTTCTTTCTTTCTTTCTTTCTTTCTTTCTTTCTTTCTTTCTTTCTTTCTTTCTTTCTTTCTTTCTTTCTTTCTTTCTTTCTTTCTTTCTTTCTTTCTTTCTTTCTTCTGTATTTCAGTCTTTAAATGTATTTTGTCACTTTTAATCTCACAAGTGGTACAATATCTGAAGTAACAAGTGTTTTTCATGGGATTTTATATTATAATACCGGTATCTAAATAGTCAATACATAGATGCCTTGCATCTTTCAATAACAGCGCATTAAACCAGGATAAAATAATCATAAAGTTACGTTTTTATATAATAATCTTTGTCCAATAAAAATAAATTTTAACTCGGATTCTCCCAAAAGCTTGATTCAGAATTGAAACATTTATGAGGCTAATTTGCTACTAGCTTACTAATATAGAGAGTAGTTTCTAGCAAGTTTCTTTATCCATAATTTTTTACTTGGTGATATTTCTTCTTTACCTTTCTGATCTTATTTTTCCCTTTTCTTTATGATAAAAATAATTTTTAAAAGGCAATGACATATGATTGCATGTTGATGTTAAGGTACAGTATTAAAAGATGGATAGATAGATAGATAGATTAGATTAGATAAAGATTCTTAACATCTTAGCTGTTTTAGGCTGGTTCTGCTTGTAAGCATTTTCCTGACATCTGTTATCCCACAAAGATAAATCCACATAAATTATCAAGTGGCTTTCTGATAACCCTTTCCCTGCTTTTAAAAATAGTTTTATGTGCTACTCCAATTTAGCATGGAAAACTATAAAAATGATTTGGAGGAGAAAATGGAAATATTGGAACAAAAGGCAGTTTTATCCTTAATCTGTTTTCTTTAATAGGAAATCTTGGGGAAAGGTTGGGGTGAGGAAAAGGAGTAGAGTCGTTTTTCAAAATGAACAGTGGATTTTCTGGTATTGAGATTATAACACAATATTTTTCAATATTTCTCTGAAATTATATTCTTAAACAGAGATAGTAAAATAACTACTTCTTTATGTTGAAGTGCTTTATTTATTTTGGCTTTTATTTATTTTCTTCCTGTGGCCTGCTGATTAAAAATAAAACCTGGTCTTGAAGAGATTGCTCGTAACAATAAAAGTGGCAATTGTGCAACTTTGCTAAAATCAGACCATTTGTGAGTTCTAGCCCACCCATCAGTTACAATTTGTCTGGATCTTCCAAGCAGTCAGAGGTCTCATCATATATTTGTATATGCAAATACATTCAGTCTCCAGACTGTTTTACCTTTTTTTATTGTTTGGCCAAGGTTTGAGAATCCTGTCTAACAGATTTGCATGGACCTTGGCCTACAAGCTGAAAATATCAGAAATAAGGCAGAAAAAGGAGACATGTTTCCCAAACAAATCAGCAGTAATTTCTTCTGACTGTTAAAAAACACTGCTTCTCTTTCTGCCATTAGAAATCATTCCACTGAAACCATCATGAAAACTTGTCTGCCTGTACATATTGAACTTATGGTTTTGACAACCATATAATTAAACAATTACCATTCTGGAATTGTATTTGGGGAAATGGCTTGCTGTAGTCCCTTGTCTGAAAAGACTGTCATTCTTGCATGAGAATGAAGGATGACAAGTATTTCATGGTAACTAATGTCTGACAGATAGTTAACTTTAAGCCCCTTAACTGATCTTGACAGACAAAAACACTGAAGGCCTTGTGGCCAAACATTGAACAGTGTAAATCGGTTGCATTTTCCTTTCTCCACAACCCTTTACTCCTCTAGGAGCATGTAAGAATCCTGCTGCCTGAGGAATCCTTGTCAAAACATTCTGTTAACTCTTAGGAAGGCAAAGGACTTAAGGCTTTGTTTTCATGAATGGCTGCTTTTGAATTCAAACTGCCAATCTCCTAACAACCCCTCCCCCCCAGCCTGGCTCTCAACCTCTCCTGGATAATCAATCCCACAGTATTGCATGGAGTACAGATTTCAGAGTCTGTTCCTTTAAAGCCCAGCAATAAAATCCATCCTTTTAATGGTATTCAGATAGTTTAGACTCAGTATTGGTGAGTATCCTTTTTTCTACTGGAGGCATGCGCTACAGGGCAGGCAGATTTTTTCTAAAAGAAAATGACAGGTGTTGGGAAGGGGGAATAGGTTTTTTCCTTAATCACCCCAACTGAAATAAGTTTTTTTTTCTAAATTACAGTTATAAATAAATAAATACAAACCAAAGTGGGGTAAGCTTTTCCATGCATTGCAAATGGTGACTAATTGTCCCTGAGAGGCAGGAATAATGCATTTTGCATAGGGATGCTTCCTTCTTACATAAGAAATCTGTGTCTGAGCTGAAGCAGTTCAGCCTGTAGATGAAAGATTTATTTTTTTAATGTATTTGTATGATTTATATAGGTTTTTAGGAGAGGGTGTGCCTCCATATACTGATAAAGCAACAATATTTGCTTATGAAGAGAAGCTTCAGCCATTCAATATGTCAGTCTGCTAGCTGAAGCAGTCCAGTCAACATATGAGAACTAAGCTGTATATAAATTTAATAAATAAATGCATATATATTTCTGAAGAAAACTAATATTGCTTTTGAAACATGCATTTTTGCTGAAGTATCTAGTTTTCATAATTTTCAGTCAGGATCAGTCCTCTCTGGCTAGATAAAATTACACTGTAGTGTAAAAACCTGCATTATAACATCTGCTGGCAGTATATGTTTTGAGTGATAATTAAAAGTCCTGGGTTTGATCTATAAACTTTTCAGTGGTCACAGACCAGGACAATGGAAAGACCACCTGTTCCAGGATTAAAATAATATACTTGTCTTTTAAGAGGTAAAATGGGTTTCTACTAGGAGAAAAGCCAATGGAGAACTTCCTTTGTGAAAGTTCATTTCAACAGCTATCTAGTCTGCTCATTTTAGAATTGTATTACAATTGGAAACCTGTCATCATGTCAAAGTAATACTATCAACCACTTATGGATGGGAGAATAGATTTATATGGAATTATGTCAAGTGCTGGGGAAATCAGGAGATTCAGGCAGTTCAAATGAGTATAAAGATTAATTGCAAGCTTAAACACTCTACAAGAATCTGAACTACTAACGGTTAAGGGACATTAGCAGGAGTTAAATGAATTCAAGGTGAGTTGAATTTAGATATTTGTGGGCGCACAGGGACTCATGACTAATAACACGTTTGACCCCCTCCCTCAGGCTCAGCCTGGTCATCGCCAACAAATTCAACAACTGATATCCTTCAAAATGACCAGCAATTTTATTAAAAGCAAGAAAAAAGTCAAAATTTTACATTTTTAAACATTTTCACCTGATGTATTTTTAAAAATTTGTTTGGGTAGGATGCATAGCTAGATTTTTAAAAAAAATATTTTGTATAGACAGGTAGTTCTTGACTTACAACTAACTACAACTGGGACTGGACTTTCAGTCACTGAGTGAAGCAATCATTTTGCTCAGTGACTACAGTTCCGGTTGTCAGTAAACGATCTCATGAGTTGTTAAGTGGATGGAGTCAGAGATTTGGAGTGCGGGGGTGCTTCAGGGAGTGGGGGAGGCCCAGCATAACCTATAGGGCCCACCGGCATGCAAAAATCTGCTGTGGCCCAGGAGGCCATGGGCAGCTACAGGCCCCCCCAGCAAGCACAGGTTGCCCCACTTCTGCATGTTTTCTGCAGCTGCTGATAGGCATGCCCTATCTATTGCAAGTTGCAGTCTTCTTATCAAAGCCGTCTTGCACCATTCTGCATGTGGGTACCATTCATGTGATCATTCAGAAGGCTACTTCTTCAAATTGGGCAATTTGGTTAAGGAGCCTTCTGAACAATTGCGAGGGTGGTGCCTACTTGCAGAATGGCATGAAGCAGTCTCAAGAAACCCACATGTCACAATAAACTGGGCGTCCCTGCCAACAGTTGCAGAAAAACTTCAGAGGTTGTGAGGCAGTTTATGCACACCGGTGGGTCCTGTTACTGGCTAAGGCCTTTCAGGCCTGAAGGGGCTGGGAGCAGGCCTGGGCTTCCCAGGTGTGGTGATCCGAGTGGGCGGCTAAGATGGTGGGGAGAGATAGGTAAATGGGGGACATTGCAATGCCCATGCCGTCATATTGTGAGCAGACTGCCAAATATTTTTATCATGTAACCAAAGGGCCACTTCAACAGCCATAACATTGGGCACAAATAAGTCCCTTCATTCATCATGTTTTAATGTTGAACGGTCACTGAACAAATAGTCGTAAGTCAAGGACTGCTTGTATTTATTTAGCATTTTCCAAACAGTAGCTTTTAATAGTATGATGAATTGTCTCCTACAATATTTCATACAAATCAGCTATGTTTTGTTTTGCACTTAAACATAAAACATTCAGTATGCGGCTACTTAACTGGAAAGCACTACAAGATACTCCCATTTTCACAAAAGATCCTTTCAACAAAATTATTACCATGTGTTTAAGCTATGATGGAAGCATTCCAAAGTTTAACTGTTGCAGTTTTAAACTTTTTCTTTCATAGCCAAGTTTAGGGATGCAAAGCCCATTATTTTGTCTTTCTGTCATAGATCACTTTAGCAGTACTTGATATGCGTACTTGAAAAAAGGTACTCCACACCCAAGGGGCACATTAAACAAGCTCTTGGCTGGGAGAGGATTTGTGAAACAGATTTTACTAAGGATCAGCAGTTGGCAGATTGCTCACCAATAATATTGTATAGCTATATTGTAGTTATGCAGCTGCTTTGCAAACAAAGGATAAGCTTGCTATAGTGATGTGTTGTTCACTGGTTGGCAACCTATAAATCTTGTATAATTACATTTCTCAGAGCCACACTACATCTTCATCAAAGACATATGTTGAACTTCAGCAGTTAAAACAACACGTTTTGTTTCTTAATGCTATTTGTGTCCAGTATTGGCTATACATGTGGAGAAGACGACAAGAAGATCTCCTTCCTTTAGTTTGCATGGACTAAGAATGCTTATGAGGAGTGTGTCCCTTGCAAGCACTTAGAGAGACTACAATATAGAGCGTTCTCTCTTATTAGCAAGCTTATTGTTTCCTTCAAGGAAATGTGTTATCTGTTATTTCTGCTTGTTGGAGGCCCATTGTTTAAGACTGTACTTTTTTACTTTACTTCTAAAGATACTATTGCATCCATAAGAAATTAGAACTTTGTTACAAAGATGTCCTTAGAAGATGGTGAACATTCTTTTATGCCCATGTTATTGCTCCCTTCATCTTTCCAGTTATTAACTGTGGTTGGCATTTGAATTCAGAGATATCAAAAACCGTTGCTGATAGCCTTATTTGTTTGCAAATTTCCCAGAACCATTTCTTCTATCGTTACATAAAGAAGCAGTAATTTAATCCAGCTAGACCACGGGTCGGCAACCCGCGGCTCCGGAGCCGCATGCGGCTCTTTCAGCCATCTCCTGCGGCTCCCTGTCCTCCGCTGCCATGTGCAGTCCGAAAAAAAAAAGTGGGACAAAAAAAGTTCAACCAATGAATTCAAATTTCTCACAAATTTTTTTTTCACAAAGTTTGAATTGATTGGTTGAACTTTTTGGTTTGTGGGACCACAAACCTCTTTCCTTCTTCGGACCGCACGTGGCAGCAACGGTGGAAGAGCCGGGAGGACGGCTGGAAAGGTGTCCCTTTGCCATCCTCCGGAGGCAAAACCTGGGTAAGGAGCCGCGGGTGGGGGTGGTGAGTCTCGGGGTGCCTCTTCCCTGCCCGCCGGGTCTTCCCTCGCCCTTCTCTGCTGCTGCCTCTGCTAGCCCTGGGGGGGGTCACCGGGGGTCTCGGAAACTTCCCCTCTCGGCCCGCGCCTTTCGGCCGTCTCGGCCTCTTTTGAGATTCCCCCGCGGCGACTGCCCAGCCCTTTTCCCACCTGCTGCGCGGCGCCCCTTCGCTGTCCTGTCGCTGCCGCCACCTGCGCTGAGCGGGGCCGGAGAGGCGGCGGCGACCGGGCAGCCGCGCCCCTTCGCCGTCCTCGTGTTGCCGCCGCCCGCGCTGAGCGGGGCCGGAGAGGCGGCGGCGACCGGGCAGCCGCGCCTCTTCGCCGTCCTCGTGTTGCCGCCGCCGCCCGCACTGAGGGGGGCCAGAGAGGTGGCGGCGACCAGGCAGCCGCGCCCCTTCGCCGTCCTCGTGTTGCCGCCGCCGCCCGCACTGAGGGGGGCCAGAGAGGTGGCGGCGACCAGGCAGCCGCGCCCCTTCACCGTCCTCGTGTTGCCGCCCGTGCTGAGCGGGGCTGGAGAGGCGGTGGCGACCGGGCAGCCACGCCTCTTCGCCGTCCTCCCGCTGCTGCTGCCGGTGGCGCTGAGCGGGGCCGGAGAGGCGGCGGCAACCGGGCAGCCGCGCCCCTTCGCCGTCCTCGTGTTGCCGCCGCCGCCTGCACTGAGGGGGGCCAGAGAGGTGGCGGCGACCGGGCAGCCGCGCCCCTTCACCGTCCTCGTGTTGCCGCCCGTGCTGAGCGGGGCCGGAGAGGCGGTGGCGACCGGGCAGCCACGCCTCTTCGCCGTCCTCCCGCTGCTGCTGCCGGTGGCGCTGAGCGGGGCGGGAGAGGTGGCGGCGACTGGGCAGCCGCGCCCCTTCGCGGCCCAGGAGCAGAGTTGGGGCCGTTGCCTATCACAGTCACGTGGACGGCAGGCCTGGCTCACAGGCAAGGGTTCTCTGGGGTTCTTTTGCTGGGAGGGCGAGGGAGCAGCGGGGAAAGACAGCTCCGGAGGGAGGCAGCCCAGCAACCAGAAGCCGGCGGTCCGAGCGGAGCGGCACGGAAGACCTACCGGTCAGCGTGGGAGGCAACGCTGGAGCCTCCCACGCTGACCGGTAGGTCTTTTGTGCCGCTCCGCTCAGACCGCCGGCTTCTGGCTGCGGGGCTGCCTCCCTCCGGAGCTGTCTTTCCCCGCTGCTTCCTCATCCTCCCAGCGAAAGAACCCCAGAGAGCTGGAAGACATCCTTTCTCCCACTTTCCGCTTCTCATCCTCTTTTCCAAGCACCTCTCCCAGAGCTAGCCAGAAGCCTCAACTATGGCCTCCTACAGCAGGCTGAGATAGGCGAGCCCCAGCGGCCCTCTGCTGCTGCCTTGGAAGATTTGCCGCAGCAGCTCCTTCTCCCTGTCGGCCTCCTCCTCCCTAAGAAGAAAGTCCCAGAGAGGTAGAGTGCGGGGGGGGGAGCAGTCTTTTCCGAGGGGAGGAGAAGCCAGGACTGCAGAGCCGTCCATACCAGAGCTGGACGGGGTCAGGGCCAGCGCATGTCTCACCTTAGGCTCCACTCTAATCAAGCCCCCTGTTCCGTGTGCTTGCGCGCATGCGCGTGCACATGCAGCTCCCAGGGTTTTTTTTTGTGAGGGAAACGGGTCCAAGTGGCTCTTTCAGTGTTTTAGGTTGCCGACCCCTGAGCTAGACATTTCCATTCTCAATTATTTATTTGCCTGCACACTTGGTCTGTGCTAGCCTGAAGTAGATGCAAGCACTTCCAATTTATTGTTATTTTGGTCACTACAACATATTTGAAATATTTGGTGATTTAATTCAAGTTATAGGTTGGTATATGTATACCTATGGACATAGGGTGGTCATCTACATATTTAATAAAATGTAACTAACATCTTAAAATAATGTTTTGGAGGGATTTATGGAGACTTTCAAAAATGGGTAGAACATTTTCATTAGATAACATTGCTTAACTGTAGCAGCTGTTTCCTTGGGTGACACATACTAATTTATCCCAAAACACAAAGATTATTAGTTCTGCCATTAAACTACTCCACAATAAAAAAGATAAATATATTTTAAAAGGAGAGACGAGCAGACTCCATATCTATCTGCCTGGCTTCCAATTATGTGCAGTAGAAGATTATACAGTAACACAGATCTCCTGTCATACAACTGAGAAGAGAATTGGATTTCATTTTAAATGTTTCTCTGTTATTTTAATGTCTTTGCTTGTTGCATGCAAAACTTTGGATAATACCCACTCTTGTTCTTTCTGGCCTCATTTCTCATTTTTATTATCCAGCGTAGGCAGGCTTAACCACATGTATGCTTTCTTTTAAGTTTCTCAAATCTCAGAATATGTGGGACTTTAGATGTCCGAGGAGTCTAGCAGGTGATCTGCCACAGTCTCTACCACATTTATTAATTAGTCTGACTCAGTTTACCCACCTCAGCCCCAGGGTTCAGTGCTATTGAATTGGTTAGTTTTTTTTAGATGAAAGTTTTAGTGTTCAGGGATTTCTATTGAATATTCTTTTTGAGCAGAGAAGACTCATGGTAGAGTTGCTTATAAAATATGATATACACAAACTAAGACAAAGTTTACATTTAAGAGGTTAAAAAAATAATTCTGGTTCAAAATTTAGTTTTAAAAGATCTTCAAAATGGGATAGAAGATGAGAAGTCACACAGTAATCATTATTTTATTCACCAGAAATTATGAATTTCTCTGCTGTTAAAAAACAGAAACAGAAAGGGATAGTATTCACATTTTCTGAACATTTATTTAGTGATCACTATCTTAGAAAGTTTGATGTTCACTGCTTTATATATTATTTTATGCATTTGTCTAATGCCAGCAATATTTTTAGAAGTAATACAAATCAATGCAAAGTTACCAAAAACATTTTTTATTATTTTATCCCAGTTTTCAACATAAAGCATTAATATGGTCGTCAGTGATGATGAATGAATGAATGAATGAATGAATGAATGAATGAATGAATGAATAGCTATCAGAAAAGGAAGTAAAATACTAGATAAGAATTTTTAATCTTTCAAAGAATTAGAACTAAAACATACTATTCAAAGCTTATAGTCAACTTCAGAGGAAGTCCTAATTCCAACTAATAATCAGCTTCTTCATAAATTACAAAAAATATTTTATTTCTATCTTCTTCCTTGTATCCCAAGATTTTTTTCCACATTCACCCAGAGGTTCACTCCAGAAATAAAACACACAAAAAACATTTATTTGTGAGCTATTTTCATAACTGAATTTGCCATTGAGTTGCTTGTCAACTACTGGCTTCATGGATGAGGTAAATAGGACTTCTCTCCACGTTGCCTCATGATTTTAAAGAACTGTAAACATTTAGGATATTGCATAATAAAATGTTTGTGATCTAAATCATATCTATGTAACAAAAATACATAATTATCTGAGAAGTATTAACATATATCGAGATTTGTGCTCGTTAGTAGGAGTAAAGGGATAGCGTTGAAAGCTATGCTATTGTGCTGTATTAACATTTAGAATATTTCAAAATAATTTTTTGTCTCCCAGCAAATAATTCCAAAAAAACCCCATGAGAATTCTGTGGAAACAGGGAAGTAGAATAGGGGTTTTCAGACCACAAAACCTGTTTTTGTTATTTTTTCAAGAGGCAAAGCTCTAGAGATAGAAAACTGGCAATAAAATGAAAAGTAAAACATTTATTCTAAATACAAAATTTAAATTTCCAGTATCCCCAATCCCCCCCCAAAAAACCCTTGAATTTCACAGTTATTGGGGGGGGGGTTTCTGCAAAATAAATCAGTATTCTGTGACTGGGCTGTACTTGTTTTCTTTGGATAAAATGACAATATTTGGAGAGATTAATGTTACCTGTAAATATATTCTGTATTTAGCCTGCTTCTGTAAGCAATACAAAGAGAAGTTTCTCTCACAAAGAACATTTCTATAGTTGACTAGCAGTTTCAGGATATTCTATTAAATCTTTATCCAGAAATTTGTAAGTTTTACCACATGAGGAAATATTTGTCATGTGAAAATCAGATGAATTTAATTTTAATTTTTTAAAATTTATGTCAAATTAATTTGGCTTTTTGCCTGCCATCTGCAACTATTATCAGTTTGTAGACATTGAGCTGTATCTGGAAAACTGTTCACATTGCATAAATATTTAGGAGGCCTAATTAAAGAAAACAAAAATGTAAATATAGAATGTTATATATCGTGAATCAGTGTTGATGGTACAGATAGTTTTTCTTGTAAAATGCCAGGCTGGAACCTCTTAAGCAGCCTTCTTCTCCTGCTTGGTTGTGTTAACCTGATCCTCATGAATGTTTGCTTCCAGAGAAGTCCCACTTCTGAGGAAGGTATTGCAGCTGAGTAGTGTGGTCCTAAATTTCTTTATTAATTTCCCCAAGCTCAGTAGGGCTTACTTGTTATAGGAATTTTCAGGATGCCAGCTTGATGATTAAGTAAACCTTTTGGAGGCACACATATGCATGCACACAAATACTGTCCTCCACATGGAAAATGAAGAGAGAGGGAGGGACTCATCACACTCTATGCTGCTAAGCAAGCTAGACGTGTTTGAAGGCAGGAAGAGTCTGGTTTTGTGTATTGCATGTGACAAAGGAAAGAAACCAGCTGTCTTATGTGTGGACCACAGCTGTGGTCGATGACAAAAACTGGTGATATACAGCCTGTGAGAAGGGAAGAACTGTTGAGAAGGGGGAGGATGACCGAATGTGCATCTGAGAGCAGTAGTGGTTTGAGTCTCCACAGAATTAAATTTAAATATATAATAAAAATTCCACTATGCTTTTTCAGTTTGATCATGCATTGCAGATTATTCTTTCATTACACTGTTACTTTTACTATGTTAAATTGTAAATAACCTTGAAGTGTCAATGTCTCTGTCTTCTTTCTGTCTTTTATCCTTATTAGCAGTATCCTTCAGTTTACTACTGGTCCCGAGAAAATGGAAGGTGGGATTTGGTTAAATTGTTCTAGCAAAGAATTAATTGGATTTTCCACTGATCTGAATACATTGTTATTCAAAACACGTAAAACACGTCTGGATGGTTCACAAAAATGTAATGTGCTTCAAAATCTCTGTACCAATTTCTATAAAGTTTGGGTCTTATCCTCAAGAGTTTAGCTTTCTTGCAGATTTAGTTCCACTTTGGGAAAAAATATGGAGACATCATTTAGTTATTTTCCTATGTTTTTATGGAAGGTGGAACTTTTTTCTCCAGTTGATGTTCCAGAATCATCATCAAGTCAGGCTGGGCATCCATTAGGCAGATTGTGTAATATACATATTAAGTTAGTAGATACAATGGTGATCACAATAACAGTAATAATGTTGTGTGCTACCTAACTTTCAGTGACTCCTCATATCCATTGTATGCTACAATACCACAGTACGTGTTAGTTGTTCTGGTTACTTCTCCTAGTTCACCTTTTATGGAGGTATAAAAGAAAATGAACCAGAACAAACAAAATAAGGAAGAATATGCTTTTGCCAAGAAACATAATTATAACTGAGTAACGTATTAAAGCAACAATTCTGTACATGTTTAATTGCATTCTCAGTAAATTTTCTGAGATTATTTCTAAGTATGATATGACATATATGATGTTGAAATGGATAAAAACAACTTTGAATAGACAACAGATTGGTCACAGAAATATTAAAACACATTGTTGAGGGGTAGGCCTTTCCAGTAGATAATGTCATGTGTATTTAACACATCTATATTTTATGAACTGCAACAATGACCCTTGTGAAAAGTGGAATAACTTCACTTGATAGTCTTTCTTGTTTACAAGACTTACCTCCCATAAAAACAATGACACCTTTTACCTCACCTAATTCCAGTCAGCCCAGTAATGTGATGAAGTTGGAATCTTTAACACTGCAGGGCCTTGACTCACAGTAGTCACAAAAGTAGCCCTTAATATGCATGTAGCACACAGAGGTTTAATTTTAACTTGTATCCCCAGCATGGAGCCCAAGGATGGTAATTTGTCCACCATTATGTTTCCTAGTACCCACCATGTTTTCTAATCTTGCATACAGGTAGTCCTCAATTTACAAGTACTATTGTAACCAATACTGTTGGTTATTAAAGGTGGTTATTAAAGTGAGTCGACCCAGTTGTACAGTGTTTTTTGGCATGGTTGTTAAAACAAATCTCTGCAGTTGTTAATTGAATCATGAGGTCATTGAGTGAATCTGGCTTCCCCCATTGACTTTGCTTATCAGCAGCCGATGAGGAAGGTTGTAAATGGTGATCACATGATTCCAGGATGCTGCAATCTTCATAAATACATGCAGGTTGCCAAGGGCCAGAATTTTGATCACATGACCATGGGATGCTGCAACAGTCACAGGTGCAAGGACCAGTTGTAAGCCACTTTTTTCAGTGCCAAATGGTCGCTAAACAAATGATTGTAAATTGAAGACAACCTTCCATATTGTGACACAAAGCACCAGCTTCAGGAATAATATTTATTTCCAACAATATCCTGGATCATAAGTGGCATTATTAGATCAAATATGGGTCCTTGCAAGCCCGTTAATTTTATGGACATTATATAACTGCTTACACTCATAAACACCCCATGGCAATCATTCTGTGAGAATGTCTATAATGTGACCGTGTTGTGGATAGATTTTGAAACTTTTAGTAGTTTAGAAACCATTTTGTGATACCTTTGTGCAGATTTCAGAGAAATACCTCAAGCTTCCTGTATCTCAAACATCTGTGTGTATATATGATTTATTCTATTTTAGTATTTTGAAAAAAGATTAAACCACATCTTTTTCCTCTGTGCGAATGTGTCTCTAAATATATTGAACTTCTACCCATAAATAAATTACAAGACCACATGGAAAATGTTACTGTCAATTTCTCCTCTGAGTGTTTTTGAAAATGAACTAGTCTTTCCTTTTGTAAGATCATAGTCTTCTGCTATACTACAAAGAATGGGGTAGTTTGGAAATCATTTGTGAAAACCTTTGCCCATTTCATTCCTTCCTTTTCTTTTCTTTCTGCAGTTTTATATTCCAGTCCAACTAATCAGAAGCATGTGCTTAAGAAGCAGAAGAATTACTGAGGCTCATTCTGGAAGCTTCTTCTGTTCACCATTGTGGCAAATATATGTTTGTTGGAAGAAGTGATCCAATAATAGACATTTGCAAGAAATCAACAGCATATTTAATTGGATTTCTATATTTGCACAAGCTTTCTAAGTTAAAAGGCATTTTTTTTTTTGCCAAATGAACATTTTGCTGCTGCAGTTACTTATCTACAATTGTAGAACAAAAATCTTTGACATGGCTCTTGTTCTATATGGGATCATGAGTTTATATCTTGGAATGTCAGCGGCATTAGGTCCAGTGCCCCGAATTACCTGGGAACATAAAGGTAAGAAATAGTTTCAGGTAATGATAATGATACATAAATTTAATGCATTCTAATCATGCTGCTTGCCTACCTCTGCAATTTATGGAAATAAAAACACTAGGTAAATTTGCAAGTACTGTGTAATACATTGAATGGATGATATTAAACTGTTTTGATATGACAGTTACATAAATAAGTGGGAATTTAATTTAGGTCATTTGTGTACCTTATTTAATCCTCTTTTCTTTGTGATAAGACATAGTACTGGAAATAATGTTCATTCAGGAAAGAATGCAAACATTTTGATAGATAAACGTAACCCAATTGGTGGATATTCATTTGAGCAATGGTGATAGTCCATCTGGTTCATAAGGAAATGTTTCATTATTAACTTGTCCACTTCAAAGGTTGCCTTCATAAACCATTCTAAAGAAAAAGAAAAACCAGAACTATAGATTATTCTACCCACTGCAGTTCTCAAGGGAATTAAGAAATAGAATACAAAGAGTGACACATTTTGTATATTACGTCCATTGCCAAATAGTTGCTCTCAAATAGTTGCTATTCAAAAGACCATGTACTGTAAGCTGAAGGGTTCTGTAACCTAGTCCTCAGCTGGCATTCTTATTACTTTAATTGCTTATTCAATATTTCTGCAAGGAAATCTGTTTCAACAATCTCTCTTGTAGTCCCTCAGAGATACATTTTCAGCCCTTTGCTCTTCCTTTAAATACACGGTACCTGGGTGGCCTCATTAAGTTCCATGGCTGTCAGCACCATGTTTGTGGTGCCCAGCTGTACTTATCTGCCCCTGAGTCTCCCTCTCAGTATGTCTGTATCTTGAAATGCTTATGCAGGTTTTATTTCTTTGAAATTCATTACATCCAAGATAGAGTTTCTGTCTGCAAAGGAAGCTATTCCTTATGGTTTAGACTAATATACCCTTAAATCTATATGTTGGATCAGTTTTTTGTATAGCTCTTTCAAATTGCTTATCCTTGCTTTCAAATCAAATTGACAAATAGCTCTCTTTAAAAAATACAGCTAGTTTGAACAATTTGAGGTTTCCTTAATTATTTTAAACCATACTTTCATTCATCATGGAAGGGAGGAATTAAATGTGCTGAAACAAGGCAGTATTGTATTTATATATCCATAGGACTTGGCACAAAACCAAAATGAAATCAATGGGAATGCAAGTTCCATTCAGAAGGTTCTAACAAGACTTGGAACTGTGACAGTGTATAGAAAGCAACATTATATGCTGCCATTTTATCTTTGCCTTTGGTTATTCCTCAGTTTTTTCAGAGGCAACCTTGAAAGGCAGTTCATTGTTACATATGACTTTTCATTTCCCCTATTCTTTCAGAATACAATTCATATTGCTATTCAGGAACACAGTGAAACAACAAAATACGAATAGAGTTTCAACGATAAGACAGATAATTAAAGTTCTTGATTCTTCAAACTATTTGTAAAGAAGTTTTAATGAAAGAGTAGGAAAATTGGTTAAAGCAAACTAAATCTGATAAATGTTTGCATCCGTCTCCCCAACAAAAATCAGACTTCTTTAAAAGAATAGCTATACCATATAAAATAGACTTTATTTATTTAGATTAATCTTCCATCTAATATAGGTGGCCCTTTTTACTCCATTGGGATTTTATTCCAGCATTGAAACTACTTATCATAAACCTGTGAATAACAAGTCCTTGAAAAAATATATGATTAAGTAAAGGATTGTTCTCTGCTTATTAGTGACAAAAACTAATCTAAAAAATTGGATATATGAAATCTTTCACTGCAGGTCACAAGATCTAGTCTCTTGAATAAGGACCATTTGAATGAAATCCAATTCTCTTCACATTTGCTTTTTGACTTGTGAAGAATAAGTATGGTCAGAGAACAAATACTTATAATTGTTATATGTTACGCTTTAAAGAAACAATTACTGCTTTGTTCCAGTAACATTCTAAAGTCTGTCTCAAATGATTTTGACCTTTATATTAATCCTAATATGCATGCTAATATTTTTACTTCAGTATTTCTGGTTCATTTTTCAGTATCAAATCCTCATTTTCCTCATGCTTGCTTTTCAGGAAGAGCCCCATTCTCAAACATATTTCTTCATATAACTTTGAATTACAAATTTCAGTTAAATATTTAAGTTACTTTTTGCCTCTTAGGTTTCCATAAACCCTAGTTAGTAAATTGTGCTGTTTTAATGTAACATTGCATGACTCAAAATGAAGAATCTTAACAGATCTTTGTTTTGATTAATGTTTGCCTTAAGATTGCTATGTTTTGAATTAACATTTGCTCTGAAATCATTTTTTATTAACAGAAGTTCATCTGGTACACTTTCAAGAGCCAGAAATATCTAACTACTCAA